>CANTUR010000014.1:0-600000 GCA_947683625.1 Mallotus nudiflorus | reverse complement strand
ATCAATGTGTTTGTGAAAAGTCCTGAGAGAAAATGGAGCAATGGAGGAGGAAAGAGGTTGGCTGGAGATGGCAGAGCTTGTGGAGGTTTATATAGGCATCTTTTGCGGCCTTCTGGGCCACTGAGGTCTTATGGCTGTATGTTTTTATTTTGTTGTCTTTGTTTTACTATTAATCTGTCTTCCACATGGAGCAGTAAATATGATGGGGATAGGCCTTTTGTATGTACTGGCAACACAATTTCATATGAATAATTACACCATATGAAATGATTTTCAAAATTATTACAAATGTCTATATTTACATTTTCATATGGCATATACTACTAGAAGAGACAAGTGGAGTATACCTTTCTTAATACTAAAGTTCCTTCAGAAGTATTATACTTTTCTTTAGTTTCGTACATGAAAAATTTGTTATTTTTTCATTTTTTAAATAGTAATATATGTTGCAGATTATAACATATAGTAAAGAAAATGAGAATTTTTTTTTTTTACACTTTTTCTTTTATAATTTTTTGATTAAGGACCGTAACATAAAACGTTACTCTCTTTTTTTTAATGATGGATGGATGAATTTCATTTGTGTTAAAAAAATAATAATAAATTAAAAGACACTAATACGTGGCTCACATCACAATGATTACTAATTCATATGCCGCATGACAAGGCAAAGGCACAAACCATGTTCTAATTATAAGCCCATGCCCTTTCTTAATCTCTCTCTCTCACCTTGGGCTTCTTGTAGGCTAGTAGCTGTTATATTTGACCACAGACCCTTTTTGTTTCATTAGGCAAATCTGCAAGAAGAGTGCATGCAAAAATTTAAAAAAAAAATAAAAAAAATTGAAAAAGATGTTAACATCAAGCCACATGCAATTTAATTTCCATCTTCAATTTGCAACAAAATTGATTGCAAAGTTGTAGCTACACACCAAAATGCCGATTGAATGAACTTGGATAGTTGATATATGTCACATATCCAAGGCTTGCATCATGTCTCATGGGTTAGGGTTCTTTTTTTTTTTTTTTTTCTTTTGGTGCATGAACTTGTTCAATATTTGCTTAAATTATATTGACGATATAAGTAATTAGTGCTTGCCCTAGAGATCTAGCAAGGTGTTAATTAGTCAATGACCTCTATGTATGTATTGCAATATAAAATGCTGTCCAAATTTATTGTTTTGAATTTGATGCACACTGTTAATCATAGCAAATACTGTTCATCAAACATATACTATTTATTCTTTTTTTTTTATATATATATAATAGTCAGATACTTTTACATATATGATATTTTATACCAATTTCATCCTAATTATTTTATTTCCTTTTATATGATATTTATTTTGTTAACTTTTTAATTAATAAAATATAGTTTAATGTCTTATTATTTATATTTTTATTATTTACATAATTATTTATATTAATTACATATATTATTAATGAATATATAATAACACCGAACAAATTTTATTAACATTACCTAATATTACATAAATATTAAAAACATTACATAAATATTAAAACTTCACACAATTATTAAAAAAATACATAATAACATTAAAGACAAAATATGGTGGTTGCTATTATGTAAATCTTTGTTGCATAAGACGTATTTGTTCAAATGTAATAAATGCATGCTTGTTTGGGTCATGTATAGTATTCAAATTCATTAATATAATTTTATTTTTTTCTTTAAACTTTTGAACTGTTGTACACTCCATAAATGTTTTTATTCTCTTTTCTTCATTGTTCTAAAAAATTTTCCTCAACTTTGCATTTTCTTTTTTCAAAGTGTTAATGACCATTGCAGTCTAGTTATTATTATTTTTCTTTAATTTTGCCTTTTTAATACCAATAGGGCGGTAGCATGATGAACCACCAACAATGGTATCATCTAAATTTATAGAAAATGAGGACAAAGTAAGAGAGTCAGGTACAAGAGATTCAGGAGCATGATTATCTGAATCATTGGATGAAACGTAATTCACATTTTTCTTGCGAGATTATGCTCTTCTAGTGCTAACATGATCTTTAAACTTCTCAAAATCTTTCATAATATTTCACACATGATCAAATTTAAAACCTTTTTTATAAGTAGCATCTTCCATAATTAACACTCTTGCATGATTTATCTACAAATTAACATAGAAAATATGAATATTGAAATAATAATAATAATAATAATAATAATAATAATAATAATAATAATAATAATAATAATTAAATGTAATTCACATTTTTCTTGCAAGATTATACTCTTCTAGTGCTAACATGATCTTTAAACTTCTCAAAATCTTTCACAATATTCCACACATGATCAAATTTAAAACCTTTTTTATAAGTAACATCTTCCATAATTAACACTCTTGCACGATTTATCTGCAAATTAACATAGAAAATATGAATATTGCAATAATAATAATAATAATAATAATAATAATAATAATAATAATATTATTATTATTATTATTATTATTATTATTATTATTATTATGTAGTACTAATAATAATAATAAAATTATGCACAAAGTAATAAATAAATAAACACTCACAATATCTCTTTCAGAAGCACCACTAGAATTTAAACTTTCAACTTGTCTTACACATGCATTGAATTTTCTTACTATTTTCTTGATTGTTTGAACTCGCATTTGGACGGAACTTTTATTACGAAAGATCCAGCTCTAATGCTTTACACTGTTATATTTTTCTTCAACTCGAGTCCAAAAACAACCATAAGACTGATGTGCACCCGTAATTGGATTTTGAGAAATTTCCATATACACTTGACATAAAAGAATGTCTTCTTCAACACTATATCCAAAAACAATAAAAGCCATTTTATTGTTTTTGAAGAATCTGTTGAAATGATTTGAGTGTGTTATAAAAATGTAGAATAAGTTTGTATGTATAAAGAAGGATGGGACATATTTATATACTAAAATGGAGATAAAAATAAAAACATTAAAAAAATATAGATGAATAAAATAGATCAATGGATGGATTATATCTTTATCTCAACTGTTCGACTAATTTTTGTATCTTATCTTTATCTAAACCATAGGATGAATTTTATTTTAATATTATTCGTTGAATGGATTTCATCATTATTTGAACCATAGGATGGATTTCATCCTCATCTCCACTGTCAAATTTACTTTTTTTTAACTTATCTTTATATGAGCAGTAGGATGGATTTCATCTTAATCTCCACTGACCGATTAAAATTATTTGACTTATCCTTATCTCAACTATAGGATGTATTTTATCCAAATAGTAACCATAGAATGGATTTCGTCCTATTGTCAACCGTTGGATGGATTTTATCATCATCTCCACCATCTGATTAATTTTTTTTTCTTATACTTATATGAATCATATGATAGATTTTATCCACATAATAACCATTGGATGGATTTAATCATTATATAAATCGTAGGATGGATTTCATCCTGATATCAACCGTTAAAATAAATATTTTTTATTATCCTCATCTCACTCGTAGGATAGTTGTCATCCAAATTTAACCATTGGATTAAAATGTAAACAATATCATCTTAACATTAATTTTTATCTATAAATAGCATCCTTTATTATGTAAAAAAAAAATCATACTATCACCACCAAAAATTTTCCAATGAATTTCAATAATCCAGGTCCATCAAATTTTCAATCTTTATCATCAAATGATGAAGAGACCAACCGATTGATGGAGAAGTGGGAAGCCTCAGACACTACTATTCAGCAAGCAATTAATAATAATAACATGTTAGTTGCTTATTATCTCAATCAACAAAATAATCAGGTTATCCATGGTGGGTCAGTTCGAGGCCATATTGTCATCAATCGCTATCGTAAAGCTGCAGATTGAAATTTGTTCAATGATTATTTTGCAGACAATCCACGCTATAATGATGATCTTTTTCATCATCAACAATGAATGTCTCAGAATTTATTCCTTCATATTATTGATACAGTCAAAAGGCATGATAAATTTTTTGAACAACAGTGTGATGTGCTTAGATGACTTGGATTGTCATTTATACAAAAATTAACAGCTATGTGATGTTGGCATATGGTTTCACAACAGATGCTATAGATGAATACATGAAAATTGGAGAGTCAACAACAATTATTAGTATGAAGAAATTTTATCGTGCTATGGTAGAAATTTTTTCAGAACAATATCTTAGAGCACTTACTGCTAATGATGTTGCTAGACTATTATATATTGGTCAGCGACATGGATTTTTGGGAATGCTAGGGAGTTTAGATTGTATGCATTGGAAGTGAAAAAATTGTCCAACAAGATAGGCTAGACAATATATAGGACATAGTGGATCACTAACTATTATTCTGGAAGTTGTAGCTGATTATGATTTGTGGATATGGCATGTCGGATACCAATAATGACATTAATATGGTAGAGTCATCTCATTTAATGTCCAATATTACTCAAGAAATAGCTCCTCCTGCTCATTATTTTATTCAAGGAAAAGAATATAATATGAGTTATTATTTAGTTGATGGTATATATCCAAAATGGTCCATTATTGTGCAAACAATTTATGAGCCACGAGGTCCAAAGAAATAATATTTTGTAATGAAGCAAAAGGCATGTAGGAAAGATGTTGAGCATGCTTTTGAAGTGCTACAATCACGTTTTTCAATTGTTGCTGGTCCAACACATTTTTGGAGGAAAAATGTGCTACATGATATAATGACTAAATGCATTATCATGCATAATATGATAATTGAAGATGAATGGGATCTTAATGCCACAATAGAAGAAGCCTCAGAATCACCAGCACCAATAGTTGAAATAATCGAGAATGAAAACATCCGATTTCAACAATTTCTTGCTCGACATAAACAAATTAAAAACAAAGAAACTCATATTACACTTCATAATGCATTAATAGAACATTTATGGAAGAGATATAATAATTCACGAAACTGAATGCATTGTAATGTGTATTTTATGTAATTGAAATGTTTTATGTGTTTTAATAAAATAAATTTATTTAAGATACAAAATTTATTTAACTATTAGCTTTATAAAATTTTAGTTGCACTTATATCACAATTTGAATTAAGATAATTAATTATTAAATTAAATTACGATTAAAATAAATATAATATTTAATTATAGATTATTTATAAATACCTATTAAAAATATTTCATTTGGATGAATATGTAAAAAATAAATATGAATAAAGTTTGTAAAAATAATAAAATGTAAGAAATTAATAAATAATAAGATATATAAAAAGATTTTTTGAGAATATTTTTTTTAATATAAAAATTAATATTATGGATTGAAGATAAAATACTATAGATATAATAATTTATTATAAAATTTACAACAATTTACAATTTTTGGTTGGAGATAGCCTTAGCAGACTAGCTAGCACCTTATGAATGCCATTGGGTGCGTGGGTTTCTCTGCAAACTTTGTCTTTTTTAAAAATAAAAATCCATCGTTTTCAAAAGAAACATATATATAAATGTTTGGTCTCTCTTATATAGGTTCACCTACGTATGTAGGAGCGCCATGATTGTGATATAGAGGTGACCTTATTAAGTAGTATTAAACAATTATTATACACTAAGGAAGTAATTTTTGAATGTATAAACTATATATGTTTTTTTTTAACATATTTGGAAAAATAAATCAATCAAAATGCATATAAAGTTTACATCCAACACCATAAGATCTTCAATCCAAACAAAACATGATTACAATAGGCATCATGCTTTGGCATTTATGGAGAGGTGAATATTAGATTTCTATCCCTACTCTCCTCGTTTATACTAACTCTAATACTAATATACTAATAATTTCATGTAAGTTAAAATAATAGGCATGTGTACCTCCATTCCAAAGAATAAAACTCAACGCATTTATAAATGATGTGATGATGATTTTAAAATTGAAATATACATGATAAAAAATTATTATTCTCAAAAAAAAAAAAATTATTGTAATTATACTTCTAAAATAAAATTAAATTATGAAATTTACTAATAAGTTGTTTGACATCAATCATTTACATAAGCTATAAATGATAGCTAGCATGGTGGAGAATATTTTATGTTATCCTTCATACATAATTGCATCTTCTTCTTTTTTTTTCTCATTATATTTAATAAGAATTTTGGTAAAAAATATTTAGTAAGAATGAATTTACTATTATTGGGATATATTTTTTTTATCAAAAATCGAAGGGATATAACAATAATAATAATAATTTGATCATATAATAGTGTACGTGGGGATAATGAGTACATTAATTACATATGATGGCTAATAGTTTTCCTAATGGCAACAAATCATTGGATAAGATGGACGGACATTGCTTCTACTTGCAACAAATTTGGATTGTAAGAACTTGTAATTAATTAATTAAGGTAATTTAATTGATGTAGTCCTAAATTAATCACACATCTGAGTAACATGCTCAGTTAACGTCAATGTTAACTAACATATGCACAAGAGAAACTTGTTTCACGAAATCAAGGTATTTTTTTTAATCAATAATTAGGCCGGAGAATTTAAATATTGATGAAAATCTTTCTGTTTAAGTTTAAATTAATTTTATAAATTAATAATAATAATATTTTAACTTTATACCTCATGATGTTATTAGAGAAAAATAATTATTAGAACACTATCTCACATACAAATTTAGAATTTTCAAATTATAATTAAGAACCTCCTTTATAGAATATGTTCTTAAAAAATTAAACAAGTTTTTTAGATAATTTTGAGTATCTAATTATGATAATTGAAATAATGATTATTATACGAGTTATAAATTTTATCACATAAAGTTTATGTGTTTATAAATAGATGGATCAAAACAATTATTTTTTAAATTAAATAAATAATATATTTAATATGCACCTATGTTGTGTAATGACATTTACTAGAGATGTTTATGTAGAGACAATAGCTGGTTGAGAATATTTCTATGCAGGATTCAAATCATATTCCTCTAAAAATGTTAGCATTAATATACTAACTATTTCATTTTCTCTTGTAGTCTTGACTCTGGTGATGAATATTATAAAATGAGGTTATGAGTTCGATTTTTTATTTTCTTTTAACTTTTTAGTGGTTCAAAAAAAAATACTAGCTAAGGCCAAAAGAAAATGATAACATATCAAAATTTTCAAACTTTGGTTATGGAAGAATAATATTTCAAATGCTTTTCATTTGATAGAAAATGAACAAACAATGACATCCCTAGAAGGAAATTTTTTTTTTTCTTTCAAGAAAAAACCAACGATCCAAAAATGAGTAAATAAGCATGATGTTAGAGGGGTGTTCATCTTTTAGGGACAAAACTAAACAACCCAACATGAAAATCTCAAAAAGCAACGATCAAAATGGATTAAATTTTCAACATCTAACTTGCATAAGAGGAACAAATGGTAAACAAAAAGACATGGAAATGTAGTAGGAAGGGCTACAAGGCTTGAAAAGGTATTGCATATGTGTATATATTGTGTGACTGACTTAGGAAAAATAAATAAATAAATAAAGGTGAAGATAACGCGTGCTGTGATAATCATACATGAGTCCAAAATCTTATATAAAGGCAAATATTTGCTATAAGAAAAATAAAAAATTTATCTTTATTTGTTTTGATATTATATAATATGTAAATGTGTTCTTTTCTTGAAATTTACTCAAAGTAGTGGAAAAGACGTGTGTATGATGCACACTCTAATCAAGTTCCAAAGTGTTTTTTTTTTTTTTTTAATTTTATTTTATGGTTATGCATGCATAATATTAACAAAATTGTATGATATAGTGGACCCATCTTTGTGTGTTAGTGGGTTACAATTAAACATTATCGAGCTAATTTAACGACATATCGTTTTTAATAAATAAAGAAATACAAACTCATCATTTGTTCGATTAATTTTTTATTAATTTTTTTTCCATTCATTGATAATTATGAGCTAACCAATACTATATATGAGATTGATTTTTTTTTTGCATAGAGATTTTTCACTCTTGAATTGTCCCTCAAAATTAGTTAAATATATGTACACTAATCATGGATAATCATCATACCCCAAAAATGAGATGAATTTGGCGATAGATTTCTCCAACTCTTGCAATAAAATTTTAATCACTTTTTTCTGGTGGAATTGAATAGAAATTTCTTCTCTTTTCTTTTCTTGTCTTCTGCTTTTTATGTTTTCAAAGAAGCTTTGCATATCTTATCTTATTTCGTTAGCTTAATTTGGTCTTTATTTTAAAGTCTTAATTCTTTCATAAACAATGCAAATATCAACATTTCAGTCAACAAAGCATAAATTATACCAAAGAAGAATTTAAAAAAAAAAACTGCAACCCATTTGCATGATACTTCATTGACTATAAACATAATCGCCACATTTCAACAAGGGAAAAGAAAACTAATCATTATGAAAACAATTTTATAGCCGTTTAGTTACATAACAAACAAGATTATTGAGGTAAAGAAAAGCTTAAACAGTAAAAATAAAAATAAAAAGCAATTAAAAAAAAAAAACCTTGAAAACGTCCATGAAGACCAGTCCAATGCAAAATTTGACATTCTAGTATGTAAGATAAGATCATGAGATGAATATTTCTTCGCATAAAGGAAGATATTCAGAAAAAAAACAATTAATGACTAACCTTAGAATTCTTGTCAAGGATTAGATCAAAACTTAACCGCCAACTATGAAAACTCACTATACATACAATGCCAATCAAACTTTTGCGGCTGCACTGCATGAGATGATGAGTAGTGGTGATCCAAAACCAGGTGTGAAATACATGCACCAATATCTATATGATCGATTCGATCTATAACTCTAGATATCCATCTCTCTGCTCACAATTTGCAAAACCAGCTAAGTCAAAAATACATATTGACAAACAATCCGTGACACACACTCCATGTCTCGGGTAAAAAAAAACACTTGATTTTTTTCTAATATGACATGCAGCTTTACTTTCTACCACCTGCTCCAACTCGTGGCTTGCCTTTAACCTCAGATTCCTGTACAAAAAGAAAGAGAGCAACACCGCATGATTCTACAGGTTACTGAAAACTCAAAAGCAAATGACCACCGCATGTTTCTACAGATCGTACAACACAAAAGCAACAATGCATTTAAGTTTAGTTGTTACCTGTGGCAAATGCAGATAGATGTTGGTCTTTGCGGTTTGTGGGTTGTGGTTTTCTGCACCCTTACTCCAATCATAGCACACCTGGAGGAAAAAAAAAATTCAAGAATTAGGTACCATCCTTTTAAGCAAGATTCTGTATCTTTGACTATAAACACGATCAGTATATAGGGAATTAGGGATTAAAATGGTCAAATTTTCCTGCTATATATTAGTCAATCCAGATAAGCCAATGATACAAGAAGCATTCAAAGATTCCCCTTTCTCTCCTTTTAAAGATGATTATATATGCATTGCAGCACTGGAACAGTGCTGGAATAAACTACCCCATCAATGCTTATGCATTGAAATGAAGTAACTCTTGTGCATACATCAATTTAGGACTTTGCAAGTGTTTCTTAGAATGAGCAAGGGGCAATAATTTAGTTGCTACTACTTAATGACGTTCATTCATCCGAAAGTGTATTCATGTGCAAACGACAGACAAGAGTGAGTTGGATATTGCTACAAGTAGAATCACTAGCCAATAATGGCATTACCGAATATGCAAATATTGAGCCGTCATTGTTGAAAGTACTGCATGGTATTGGAGAAGGGCACCGTGCCATGGCCTGAAAATCACAAAAAGATCAAATCATCAACCGCAGAGTATAATCCAACATCTCAATAAGAAAACAGCAAAAAGTAGTCAGGATTCAGCCAAGGCAGTTTGTTTCTTAGGCATCACATTAAAATACCATTGATAAATTAACAAAAAAATCAGTCCTAAAATCGAGTCCCACAAGAAGCAAAGAATTTTATGACAAATTCTAGAGACAAAGGACAAACTTAATAGAAAGCATATTGGCCGCACATCAAGACAAATAAACAAGATTACACAGTGACTTAAACCTCAGAAATAAACTACTAATGCATCATGCAAGGAATATTGCCCAAGGTTCACCGAGAATGAAAAAAGCAATCAGCCATCAGTTAAACTGTGAACATAGTAGTAGCCTTGCAGCGGTCACTTCCAGTCAAATAACATAGGTATGGCAGCAGCATTCAAGCAACAAAATATGTGTGCATATTTTTACATTTATGAAATATAGTTTTTAATTATCATATGCATATATTCTTCCTATCTCAATTCCCGTCAAATATAATATATTCTCCTGACACATCAGTGACTGTGTATGCAAGGTTTTGTGAATTTAGCATCTTCACAGCAGAGGACATAACATAAACAACGAAAAAAGGGCATTTACTACTTTCTTTCTGAAAGTCCAAAAGAACACAGGTTTCATACTTTTACCAAAAATAAAAATTAAAGCATAATGAATTTAAAAAAATGATATTATAAAAAAAAATATAGGGAAACCTTAAGTCTCTGTTTGCTGTCCTTGTCCCAGAAGTTAAAAGCACCATCAGATCCTGCAGTTGCAAAAGTGTGATGCACCTGAAAAGAATCAAGCAACTACATGTTAAAATACAAGCACCATAAAAACTAGTTTACTCTAGGGTGAAGTTATCAGATCTAAATGGAAGATAAAATATGCATGCATGATAGCTTGAATGATTTCTAGCAAAGTCACATGCTCCTGAACATGTGGCAAAGTAAACCCAGTTCAATCTTGAAGAATTTCATTTCCAACACTAGCAATTGCAAGAGTGCCACAGGTACTAGTTTTTTATGAAAGTACCCTTAAAAGCTGCTGTACAATTGAAACTATTCAAACTGGGCTTTACTCCAAGGGGAACTAACATTATGGCTACAAAGCTAGACAACAAAGCAACCCAAGGCAACATAAACAGTAACATTATTCCTAAGGGGGAAAAAAGGACTTTTGCTCTTGTATCAACCAAAATATGTTCTATTTTCCACTTAGCAGATCAACAGAATAAGGCTAGCATAATGGCAAAGCTACTATTGCTAAAATGAAAAGTTTCCATCGCAGACTGTGCCTTAACATAAAAATTGAACAGTGATATCAAGAACAACACTAACGACACTCACCGGATGGAAGTTCAAGGAGTTGACTGAGTATATGTCATTACCATCTCTATGGCATTTAAAAGTGAAGTTCTTATTTTGTTGTGCATCATCTAGGTGATGCACACCAACTCTCCCCTCGATTGAACCAACCTGTGCAAGACTCAATAGAAGCTCTACTATTAGAAGTAATTAACAATTGACAAGTATGGTGTGTAATGATGATCATAGAGTTGGTGCATCCTTTCTTGTTTTATAAACAGCTTAAAAATGTTATCACTTATGTATTTATTGACATGCAACACAAAGAAGGAAATCATCATGACACAAGCAACACAATTAATGATGCATTTGTTATCTTTGCAAAGCCTAGTATTTTATTATTCAAGAGACACAGCATTCAATCCTAGAATTAATAAAAGATGCTTAAAAAATAAAAAGAATATGAAACCATAATTGAGCACATACCAAGAAACCTTGCTGATCAGGAAAGGCTGCGACACATCTTGTTTGATACTTCAAGGGCGAAGTAATTCTCTTGTACTCAGTCTGTTAGTATTCCAACATTAAAATTAAATGACAGGAAGAAAGAAAAGAAAATTTGATCAAACTACTAGCAATCTCTAAAACTCAAATCTGTTTTCTCATATTCAACACACAGGTGTTACACCACCCGTCCTCATTCCAAATCAAATGCCTCAGGAATAATAAAGAAAAGGTGAAAACTAACATGTCTTAATACCATCTCAACCCTAAAGATCACATAGGGAGTCCGGCATTCTCACTCTCTGAATTCCAAGCAAAAGCTTAATTTATTTATTGCAATCTATAAATTTCAATCTATCCCATCCTAAGAAAACCTAACGAAAGGAATCTTATGGCAACTGAGACGAAAAGAAAATTATAAGCATTGAAATACCAGCTCAGAAAGAAATGGTAATCATATCAAACATGAGACAATAACCTGCGGCTGTTGCAAGTTAAACACTATGAGATTTCTATCTGCAGTGCCAACGACCATCAGAGGATGCCGCACTGTCATTGCATAACAACGATCAGGAAGCTGTTGAATGTGCACAGCATTAGGTTGTCTTGTATCCCAATACCTAAGCATAGCCAACACCAAAACTTTTTAGAAAAAAAAAAGCCCAATGCACAATACCACCAGAAGCATTGCAAATAAAACATGAATGCATGCAGATAAAGAAATGAGTATAATGACAATAATCAAACTCTTTGGGGTTATCATCTCTACCAGTATGATACATTGGGACTTCTAACGCTACACAGTAAGCTTGTAACAAAACTTTATTTTATTATAAAGTAAAATTGATTCAAGAAAGAAAATAAAAGGTGGTAACTGGATCTCAGATATTAACTTCTAACTTCCACAAAAAAAGGCTCAACTTAAAGTTGGAAGAAAATTTGCTTCCCCTAAGGTACTTAAATTGTACAACCAACAAATTGCATCCAATCTTTCCTCTTCAATGATATTATTTAAAGCATAATAACAGCAAGAAAAACCCCCCAAAAAACAGCATCCTAATGATTTATTTAACCAAAATGCCCATTAACCTGTAGTCAAATATTATTGAGAAATTAGACTACTGAGAACAGAAGTTACTTCAAGGTCTTGTCCCAACTGCCAGTGGCCAACAGGTTCATCTCGGGAATCCATGCAACCTCTTTGATTGGTGCATCGTGCATTGCAACAGTAACTGCTTGACCACTAGAGAGTAATGGCCACATTTTCACTTGCTTATCGCACCCTCCAGAAAACACTGTTGTTCCATCATCCTTCCAAGTAGAGCATAAAACCTTAAAACAACAGAATGATAGAGCAATAAAAAAGGGTTAGAACTATTCATAGACATGCAAGCAGATTTTGAAACCGCAAATTCAATTCATTACCGGTTGGTCATGCGTTATTTGTGCCTTGGGCACACTTCCCACATTGGGTCCACTCCTTGTGATTTCCCAACATCTTACCTGAAAAATTGTTTAGACAGCATACAATAAATAAAAACAAACATACACACGAGCCAAGTACGCATTATACATATTCTCGTACATTATACATTAAAGACAGAGATTTTAATTGCTTGATCTTTATCGGTTCTTATTTCCAATTCACTAAGGCAGTCAACTACATTAAAGAATATCTAAAAACAGAGATAACACAAAAAGATAATACAATGAAGCATGAATTTAACAACGTAAAACAAGAAACCAAATTGAACAAACCTGGTTATCCCAGGAAGTAGCAACCAAGATATTGGCCTTAGGACTGAAAGAGAGACTCGATACTGAGTCGCTGGGAGGTTGTGCCACCTGTAAAATCAAACACTTCATGTCAAAAACAGAAACAACGAAAATAATTGTTGAACCAATGACAACAACCACACTATATATAACTATATGCCACTCTCCATCACTGCTTCCTAAGAGCAGTGTGTCCACCAATTTCGCCATAGCAGCTTGCTCGAAATCATAACATAATCAATTTTTACTTAATCCTCGAGCTCGAAGGAGTCGATTCAATGCAATATCTTATTTAATTTAAAAATGCTAACTAAAAACAAAATCCAATTTTTCTAATTAACACAGATTCTCTAAAAGCAATGAATACTAGCATTGCATCAAGATTGAGCAACAAAATAAAGTAAACAAAAAGACAAATAAATAAATAAAATAATTAATTCAATTACTTCGAAGGATTTGTTAGGGTTTTGATTAGCACCAGAAGCACCAAAAGTAGACATGATCAACGTGATAAGAAACAATGTGACGAAGAGACGAGACTTGCAGCGTTTAAAATGTAGCGAGGGAAAATTTTAGGCTGTTTGAGACTGAGCAGAGACACGAAAGTGCGGGTTTATATAGAAGGAAAAATAGCGTTAGAGTGACGGCGAGTAGTGCTAGAGGAACGCCTCGCCGGCATCCGCTAACCGCGTCGGTGCTGCTCTTTAACGCTAGGTTGGTCGTTGTGAAGTTGGGCTTCAGATTTTAATGGCTCGGCCCAAACTTTTAAGCTGTGCAGGTATTACTAGGATTTAACCGAGAAGAAAATCGGACTTGATTAGCTTATAATCGGGTTGAATCGCTATGCCGCTTGATATTAGGCAGTTTAAATGGGATTAAATGAATTTTATTATGAATGTGAATGAATTTGTGAATAAATAATATATTATTTATGAGAGAGTAGTTTTTAAATAATTAAAAAAAAATTATATTAAAAGATTGAAATTCATTAATGATAAGATAAAATTTCTATACAAAGAGATTGAAATTCATTAATGATAAGATAAAAAAATATAGATTATCCTTCAAATTCTTTTAATATTATAATTCTCCAAATTTTCTCTAAATTTTCTTAAAATCATTTTACTATAAAATATTTTTCTTCTAATTAAATACTACTAAAAAAAAAGTAAAGACATTTAAATTTTAATTTGATATTTCAAATTTAGTTTTATAGCAAACTAAATAATTCAATTTTAATTATACAACACATTATCAGTATGAAAAGCTCTAGATCAAAATAATAAAGTACATATTTCTTAATATTTAATATTTATGAATATATTATTTGATTATATATTATAATGGATGGTTATGTCTCCTACTAATTTATATTTATTCTATTTATATTTATTTCTTCAATCTAACTTTATATTAATTGTTATTTTTATTTTATTTTACTAACTACACCATTGATGCAAAAATTGCTAGAAATAGTTCTAAACTTATGGATGGTTATGCCTCTTACCAATTCATATTTACGCATATTAATATTTTTTTTATTATTTATGTTAATAGAAGGCTATACTTCATTTTATATTAATGGGCAGTTTTGTCTCATATTTATACATATCATTATGTTAACTCACTTACTATAAATAATCATATCAACATTATTTATTAATTTTACTTTATATAATTTATTTGTCAATATATTATATTAAAAAAAATTTCTAACGGCTTTTTTTTTTACCAATGGTAACAAATGACTATATTTTTCATTATAAATAGACAAGTTATAAATTTTATTTATTCACTCAAATTCATACATTTTTTCTTTCTCTCTTTACTCTAAATTATAAACATGATTTGGTATATTTATATCTGTGTTTTGATCATGACTATTATAATAGTTTTTGGAATAATTCATATAGAAGATGATTTTCTATTTGATATAATTTTAAGTATTATTATATCATTTTTTGTACCGCTATTATTTCTTACAATATTCATTCATGATATAATTAATTAGTAAATTTTGATTATGTTTGATTTTTTTAATAGTCATTAAATTTATGAATTCTAATTGAGTTATTTTTTTTTATTAGTTATCATAATGACAAATCTAGCAAAGTTTAAGTTCGTTGCTCTTGACATCACGGAAAAAAATTATATGTCTTGGATTCTAGATGTAGAAATGCATCTTCAATCAATGAGGTTAATTGATACCATAAAAGAAAATAATAACACCTTATTGCAAGATAAGGCCAAGTCTATAATTTTTCTCCGTCGTCATCTTGATGAAGGATTAAAATATGAATATTTGACTATCAAAGATCCGAGTGTTCTTTGAAAGGATCTAAAAGACAGATATGATCATCAAAGAAATGTAATACTGCCAGTAGTCATTAATGAATGAAGAGCTTTACGTTTTCAAGATTTCAAAAAAGTAAGTGACTATAATTCTACAATGTTCAGAATAGTATCACAATTAAAATTTTGTGGACAGACAGTTACAGACGAGGATATATTGGGGAAAACTTACTCCACATTTCATGCATCAAATGTTATATTGCAACAACAATATAAAATGCAGAGATTTAAAAAAATCTGAACGAATTTCATGCCTATTAGTAGCTGAGAAAAATAATAAACTCTTGATGAAAAATCATCAGTCCTGTCCCACTAGCTTAGTAGCATTTTCAGAAGCAAATGCTATAAATTATTCTAGATATAAAAATTATAATAGCCATGGACATGGGAGAGGTAAAGGTTATGAACGTGGAAGAGGTTAATTCTTTGGTTGTGGTCGTGAAAATAAATAATAATACTCCATAACAAACTCAGACTCAACCTCAAAAGAAGTTAAAATTAATCATCAGTGGTGTTCAAAAAAGACCCCAACATAAGTCTGAAACTGTGTGTTTCAGATGTGGTAGTAAAGGACATTGGGCACGAGTTTGTCGTACACCACTATATCTTTGTCAACTTTATAAGACATCATTGAAAGACAAAGAAAAGGAAATAAATTCAATGAGCATCATACTCCTGTTAATGATACAACTCATCTATATGTTTCTACTTTTACTGACAATGGAAATTGAGGCAATTATAATTTTAAGTATGTTGTTATTACCTATTTTATTTTCAATTCTGAAGAATATGTTATTGTTATGTATGTTATTTTCAAATTAATAAAATGTCCTACTTTATAATTATTTTATGTTTTTACCTTAATTGATTAATTATGTGTTTATCTATTTTAAAGTTTAATATGGATTGTACTCAATATAAAGATAATATTAGAGATCTCTGCATACCAAATAGTGGTACTACACATACTATCTTAAAAAATAGAGATTATTTCTCTGAAATAAAGCCCACAAAGACAGTTGTAAAAATAATATCAGGTCCTATAAATCTGATTGAAGGAATTGGTAAAGCTAAATTTATATTACCAAATGGAACAAAATTTATAATTGATGAAGCTTTGTTTTCACCAAAATCAACAAGAAATTTGTTAAGTTTTGGTGACATATATCGAAATGGGTGTAATACTCAAGCCATTACTATAAAATGGTAATAAATATTTAAATATAGTTTCATATGAATAAGGAAAAATACAAATATTGGAAAGATTGCCAAAACTCCCTACTGGATTGCATTACACGTATATACATGTAATTGAATCACATATGATAGTAAAAAAAAAATCTTATGATCCTTCAATAATAAATTTATGGTATGATAGATTAGGTCATCCTAGATTAGTAATGATGCGAAGGATAATTGAGAATTTACATAGGCATCCATTGAAGGGGCAAAGAATTCCTCAATCAAATGAAATATCATGTACATCTTGTTCTCTCAGAAAATTAATCTGAAGGCCTTCACCATCTAAAATTCAGAATGAATCACCTATGTTTCTTAAAAGAATTCAAGGTGATATATATGAGTCAATTCACCCACCATGTGGACCATTCAAATATTTTATGGTATTAATTGATGGATTTAGTAGATGATCACATATTTGTCTATTGTCAACTCGTAATATTGCATTTGCAAGGTTGCTAGTTGAAATTATTAAATTACAAGCACAATTCCCTAATTATACAATCAAGAGGGTAAGGCTTGATAATGCTGGTGAATTTACATCTCAATCATTCAATGATTATTGTATGTCTACTGGGATCATTATTGAGCATCTTGTTGCCCATGTACATACTCAAAATGCTTTAGCTGAATCATTGATTAAACGCCTTCAACTTATTGCTAGACCATTAATAATGAGAACAAAGCTTCCCATTTCTGTTTAGAGCCATGCAATCCTACATGCTGCTTCATTAATTCGCATTAGACCTAATGCATATAATAAATACTCCCCACTACAATTGACATTGGGTTAAGAGCCAAATATTTCTCATCTCAAAATTTTTGGCTGTGCAATATATGTACCCATTTGCCACCTCAGTGCACAAAAATGGGTCCTCAATGAAGATTGGAAATTTATGTTGGGTTTGAAACACCCTCGATTATTAGATATCTTGAACCTTTAACTGGTGATGTTTTTACAGCATGTTTTGTTGGTTGCCAATTTAATGAGGTTGTTTTCCCAACATTAGAACAAAAAGAAGAAAAAAGGGAAAAAGGTGTAGACACCCAATTTCGGGATGATGTGTTATGAATGCGATAAAGGACTCAAATGATGAAAATATCATGAATAGATCTTCAAAACTTAAGCTTTAAAATTCTAAGGGTTTAAATGCATCTTTTAAGGAAGGGATTTAGTATTTTCAAGGACTAAATTGCAATATTTTTTTAGTACCTAATTGCAAAACTTAAATTCTTTCAGGGATCTTTTGGAATTGCACAATCCCAGTGAGAATTGAATTCTTCTATCTGTTTTTTATTTTTTAAATTCAATCCTAATTCGTTTAAAATTTCTAATTCGATTAAAATTCCTGATTGGCTTTTAACTCAATCCTAATTGTTTTAAAATTCCTAAATATAATTTTAAGTATTAATCTTATATTTTTAGGAATTAGAATCATATTAGGATTGAGCTGGGTTTTCTAGTTTTTTTTCCATTATATAAAGAGAGAAGAGAGGAAAAAGAAGGAGGCGGGAGAAAAAAGGAAAAAGAGAAACGTATTGTTGAAAAGGGTTTTTTAATTTTTTTTCTTTTTTGGGTTTTTCTACAAAAATTTCTTTTGGTTTATCAATTAATTCAAGATTCTTGAAGAATTTTTGAAGAAGAAAGTTCAAAGACTTATCAAAAACGATGAATTATAAATATGAGGAGTATTCCAAATCATTCATAATTATCATCATCTTCTTCTTCTTATTTATTTATTTGTCATTATTAATTATTTTTATTCTTTTGAGTTATTATTGTAATTTATTCATTAATCATAATTTTATTTTATTATTTTTTTGTAGTAATTATGGAGGAAAACGCATGGCGATCAAATTTGAAAAGATGAATTCATGAGAAGTCCATGGATAAAACCTTGTAGAGACAGAGTTTTTAGAGTTTATTTTGATTTATTTATTACTTTATCTTATTCATTTTTATTGGGTGTATTTATTTTTTTATTATTTAATGTAATAACCCTAATAATGAGAATAGTAAAATTACATGTATGGTTGTTTGTTTGTTTTTTATTTAATTGGTTAGTATAATTAGATTTCAATTAGGTAATTATTTAAAATCAATGGAGGAAGTAGATTAATTTAGGTTGCTTGATAATAAAATTAGGGTTTTAGTAAGGATTAATTTAATTATTTGTTTGATCTTATTTAATTGTTTTTTATGTTTTTATTTGTTTTTGAGTTTTATTTATTATTTTTATGTGTTTTGGGTCTTAAGCCCATTTTAGGTCTTAATTTATTTATTTAAGTTTAGTTAATTCTTTTAGTCTATCTCACTTAATAATTAATTAGATTTAATTCATTAAAATATACCTTTAGGCCCATAATTAATTATATTTTAAATTAAAAATATCCTTAGGCCCATTTAGTTAATTAGACATAGGTCCACCTAATTTAATTAATTTAGGCTTAGCCCACTTAATTAAAGTTTTTTTTCATAACTTATAGATTTAATATCAGCTTAAAATTAAAATATGTAGAATTAGGCCCACTAATTTAAATATTCCATAATTTGTAGATTTAAACTCATATTTAGAATTAAAATTAGCAGACTTAAGTTCATTTAATTAAAACCAAAGGGAATTAAGTTTTTAGGTTCACATATAAATTAAAACATGTAGATTTAAAATCTACATAGATTAGACTAACTTATAGATTATGTGATTTGTTGAATGCATTATTTACTTGTATATTTCATTACTAGTCTACCTTGGAGTTGATTGTTTTGGGTTTATATGAAATTACATGTAAATAGAGAATAAGATAATAATTCATAAAGTAATTCTAAATGAACACAAGACTGAAAGAAGTTGGTATTCCGTATCCAGAATCTCCTGGTTGTGGTGTTAGCTTTCTTTTAAGGAATCGAGTACCACCTTTTTGATTTGTCCCAGTTATTACCCTGGGTGGCTACTCCTCATCTCTACACCATGTCTTTATGACAATGGTTAGTGTGTTCTCTAGAGCCCTGAGCTCAAACAGTGTCGTGGCTGCTAAAATCTTAGACGTGCGTTAAACCCCACCATCTACAAAAGGATATTTCATGGAATGAACCATCATTATTGCATCTGGATCCTCACACAAAATAATGTGAATTAGAAGTGTAAAAGATTGTGCACTTACAAATAATTGCAAATCAATTGCCAGATGCTTTTACTGATACAAAAAGAGTGACTAAATCATATATACCAGTAGCCAATGCTCCTGCTCGTATTGAAATTCCAAAAATAAAATCTGAGAGTAAAGACACTCATGAGTCTAAAACAAGCCAAAAGCGTGGATAACCAATTGGTTCTAGGGATAAAAGTCCTCGAAAGAGAAAGAGAGTGGATAATCATATTGATAGCAAGGAAAATATCCCTGAAGAAATAAAAAATAAAGAAAGTCCCCAAATGGAAGGTATAAATGATATTAATCAAGAAATATTGATAAATTATACCAATACAAGAAAACTGTTGAATGGAAATAAGATGAAAAGTATTGATAAAATATTTTCATATACTATTACATGTGAAATCATAAATCATAAAGATGATCCTGAATCAAAATCAGTCATGGAATGTTAAAATAGGCATGATTGGATAAAATGGAAAGATGCTATATAGGCTGAATTAGACTCATTAAACAAGTGAATGTTTATGGGCTAATTATTCCTATGCCTAAAACTGTGAAACCTGTAGGATACAAGTGGGTCTTTATACGAAAGAGAAATGAGAAAAATGAAATAATAAGGTACAAAGCTAGACTTATAGCTCAAGGTTTTTCACAAAGGCCGGGAATTGATTATGATGAAACGTATTCTCTTATTATGGATGCAATTACGTTCAGGTATTTAATTAACCTAGTAGTTTCTAAGAAATTAGAAATGCATATTATGGATGTTGTAACTACTTATTTGTACGAATCACTTGATAATGACATTTATATGAAAATCCCTGAAGGATTTAAAATGCCTGAAGTATTAAGTACAAAACCCAAAGAAATGTATTCAATCAAGCTCTAGAGATCTTTATATGGGTTAAAACAGTCTGGACGCATGTGGTATAATCTTTTAAGTGATTGTTTGATTAATAAAGGATATGTGAGTAATATTATCTGCCCATGCATTTTTATTAAGAAACAATATTCGGATTTATGATTATAGCTGTATATGTTGATGATTTAAATATCATTAGAACAAAAAATGAGATCCATGAAGCAACAACGTATTTAAAGAAAGAATTTGAAATGAAAGATCTTGGAAAAACCAAGTATTGCCTTGGTTTACAAATTGAGCAAATGCACAATGGGATATTCGTGCATCAATCAAATTACATAGAAAAGATCTTGAAATGCTTTAATATGGATAAAGCAAATCCTTTAAGTACTTAAATGGTCGTCAAATCACTCAATATTGATACTAATCCATTTCAACCCTGTGAAGAAAATGAAGAAATTCTTGATTCTGAATTTCCATATCTCAGTGCCATTGGAGCTCTAATGTATCTTGCTAATTGTACTAGACCTGACATTTCTTTTGCAGTCAATGTATTAGTAAGGTTCAGTTCAGTTCCAATAAAAAGGCATTGGAAAGGGATCAAACATATACTTCAATACCTTCAAGGAAATGTTGATTTAGGTTTATTTTATTCTAACAATTCAAAACAAGAATTGATTGGTTATGTAGATGTATGACATTTATCTAATCTTCATAAAGTGAAATTTTAAACAAGCTATGTGTTCACAAATAACGGAACTGTAATTTCTTGGTGTTCCCAAAAACAAACGCTTGTCACTACTTCTTCAAATCATTCTGAGATTATTGCACTACATGAAGCAAGTAGAGAGTGTGTGTGGATTAGATCAATGACACATTATATTGAAGAATCTTATGGTTTTCTACTCAACAAAAGTCAAATAATTTTGTATGAAGATAATGTAGCATGCATTGCACAGTTAAGGGAAGGATATATAAAAAGTGATAGAACCTAACATATACCTCCAATATTCTTTTCATACACTCATGAGCTAATAAAAGACAATCATATAGATATCAAGTATATTTAGTCTAATAAGAATTCAGCTGATCTTTTCACAAAGGCGCTTCCAACTACAATCTTTACAAAACACGTTCACGATATTGGAATGAGACATCTGCATATTATGTGAAGGAAGATTATTCATATCAACTTGAAGGGGATAAAATCATGCACTGTACTTTTTTCCTTAAGCTAAAGTTTTTCCCACTGGATTTTGTTTAGTAAGGTTTTAACGAGGCAGTGTTATAAAAGCATAATAAGAATGATGTACTTTTTTTCTTTTGCTAATATTTTTTTACTGGGTTTTTTTTAATTAGCAAGATTTTAAATGAGTCATATTCTTAGTTGCAAAATATTGTTATTCAAGGGGGAGCATTATGAATGTGAATGAATAATGTATTGTTTGTTAATTAACAATATATTGTTTATGAGAGAATAGTTATCAAATAGTGAAAAGAAAATTTCTATATAAAAAGATTGAAATTCATTAATGATAATATAGAGAAAAATATAGATTATTCTCAAAATTCTTTCAATGTTATAGTTATCCAAATTTTCTTTAAATTCTCTTAAAATCATTCAACTATAAAATATTTTTATTCTAATTAAATACTACTAAAACAAAGTAAAGACATTTAAATTTTAATTTGGTATTTCAAGTTTAGTTCTATAACAAACTAAGCAATTCAATCTTAATTCTACAACAAATTTAATTTTTTTTTAAATGTAAATAATGAATTAAACTTATACATTAAAAATTAAAAAAAATTATTTACTAAATACTTTTAATTAAATAATATATTTAATCAAAATTATGATTTTATCCTAATATATATTTTCTAAAATATTTTTTTACAATAAGAATTTATATATTATATATCTAAAATCAAATTATTAAATATTAAAATTATAAGCTAGCTCGTAGGCTTTTGTAGAAATTTATTTGTAAGCTTTCACGAGTCAAGTTTTATATAGTTTGATCTCAACTTGTTTATTAAATGAGATTTCATATATGAGTTTGAATGAGTTTTTATCAAGTTAAATACCGAACTGTTTGCAAGCGGGTTGACTTGTTTACAACCCTATGTACTTTTATACAATTTCTTATTGTATTTATATCAATAAAATAAAAAATTACTAAATTTTTTTATTAAGGGTCTTTTTATAGTTAATTTATTTCAAAACAAAGTAACTTTTTTATTTTGGAAAAATTGATCTATATTTACAAAGAAAATAAATTAATATTATTTTTTGTGAATATAATAATTAGTATTTATTTTTTGTAAAAAAGAAGTCTTAATTTAAAAAAAAAATTATTCTAGGAAAAAAAGTGAAAAAATTATTTTTTTGTGAAATAACATTATATTCCTAAGTGTAAAAATGAATATTTTTACTATATCTTGATATATTTTTCTAAATTATCACTATTTTTTATCATTTTAAACAATTTTAGTAAAAGTAGTTAAAATAATTTTAATTTATATAATTATAAAAACTATAAACATAAATTTCAGGAAAAAAAGTGGTTTATATTTTTATAATGTAATAATTTAATGTAAAATATATTAAGTTATAATGAAAGTGCACTATAGCTTTTATATTTGTAAAAATGATGTTAGTTTACAGAAAAAGCATAATATTTTTTATATTCTTTTTTGTAAATTTAGATAAATGTTTCTAAATAAAGTACATTACTTTGTTTTAATAAATAAGCATAAAAAGTACCTTTATTTAATTATAATTATATGTAATTGTAATAAAATAAAATAATTATTTGATTTAAATTTAGATAAATACAGCTATTTATATATATATATATATATATTTACTGTAGTAATAACTCATATACAATAAATAAATAATTAGAAAGGTGGAACTAGATAATATGTATATTCAGCGACTATTCGAACTATAAAAGTAAGGGATAAAGCCCAAATATGACCCTAATGTTTTGTTCGATTCCCATATTGAAACCTAACCTTTTTCGAGGGTCATTAATGCCCCTAATGTAGCAAATTCGGTGCACTTAAGCATAACTCTCACCCTATGTTTGGAATGAGAGTAAAGTTGGGAGAAAAGAAAATATGAGAGAAAAATAACTTTTTAATGTTTGATTTAGAAGGAAAAACAAAGGAAGGAAGGAAAGTTGAATTTATTTTCTCTCTTAACTTGTCTCTCCAAATTGGAGAGAAAGTTAAAAAAGATTGAAAGAAAGTGTACTATAATGATTAATTTTACTATTTTACCCTTTGGTTAAGAAATATATGTTTTAATTTAAGGGTACAATAGTAAATATATAACATATATTTTTGTTTTCCAATAAAAAAGATAAATTTATTTTCTTTCATCTCTATATTATTGTCTTCTAAATCCAAACATAAGAGTGGAAAATAGAGAAAGGAAAATAATATTCTTCACATTTTCCTCTCTATTTTCTTTCCTCCCTTTCCTTCATTCCAAATGTAGTGTTAAATGCAATTAACTTTTCCATCACCATTATTGATGTGGCTCATGTCTTTTTCTTCTTCTTCTTCTTTTTACAACAACAACAACAACAAATAATCTGAATGAAGATGAATGCCAACTAAAGTAACTTCACCAATTCTACTTGGTTCTTTGCTTTACCAGCTAAAAAGCACACATAAGGAACTAAATATAGCTTCGAGAAAATACCCAAAGCAACTTGAGAAATCCTTCAACCCAAACATATCTAAGGCTTACAAAAACATAGACTTTGATACTCACACTGTCAATTAGATAATTGCAGCCCATTTATACCAATAGGGCCCGTTTAGCATTGAGTAACATCTTACACAGACTTAAGTCTAGCCTCATGTCCTTTTGTACCATCTCCTTCTAAATTTCCAATGCAACCTCACCTTTTATAGCATTACAAAAAGAACGCACCATCATTTTATAAATTTTTCATCAATTTCATACCCAAATGTCTTCATCGTCTAAAAAAGGAACAAGGCTTTACCTATCAACTTCGCCTTCCCAAACTATGAGATAAGAATACTCCAAGTTTCAAATAAATACCCCAGACTCTCTAACCTTTTCTCCATTGAAACCATGCAAATTTTCGCCCGAACAATGCTGGTTATTTCACATACTGTGGAGCTAACATCAATTTCATCCAAATCTCTTATCTAGGTATATTCCAAAGTAGAAAAAATCGCCTTTCTTGCAACACCTCCTTCATCTCAACATTTCCACAAATACCTTATGTGCGAGTCTTCAATTCCTCATTTAATATATCATTTATCCAGATATTTTCTTTCGATATTAAAAGCCCATATGAGTTTTCATCAGTGCTACATCATTAGCTCTTAAAATCTCAGTGATTTCCTTGAGAAGTGAATTAATACTAGCAATTTTTGATTGTACTTACAATTGAGGTTTTTGGGTTGGTTTGTGAGAAAGTTTAAACAATTTACATAGGCTTGAAAGGTGAAAAATCTGCTGCATAAAGAGTTGAGAACGACAAAGCTTGTAGCTTGAGTTTGAACTGTAATATCCTGGGTTTTTTAAATATTTTAATACTGCATCGGGATATGCAGTGTTAATAATTTTTATATATAATATTGATATTTTATGATTTTATTATTTAATTAAAACTAATTTTTATTGTTTTATATTATTTTAAGTAGATTTGCACATTTGCATGAATCCATGCATTATTTAATTGTCATATTGGAATACATATATATACATTCTTATATTTAATTATTTTAGGGTTTAGTAATTATTTTAATTATGTATGTGTATATTATATAGTTTATTATTAATATGGACATGCATGTATATGTATTTGTATATTTGTATATATTTATTATTTGCGGTGCACAATTATTTGAAATATTATATTATAATTAAAGTTAAAGATATATATATATATATTTATATATATATTGTTAAAATTACAAAAACTACCCTCACCCTTAACCTCACCCTCCCGACGTCCCCTTCCCCTCTCACCATTGCGCACGCCGGCCACCTACTGTCACTGTGCCTCCCAATGTGCCACCTCCTTCCTCCAGCCGTTCCGCCACCCACAGACTTCCCTTCCGACGCCGGTGAAGTGGATTTTGGCGTTTTGACCGAGAGTTGGCCTTTTCTTCCTCCCTCACATTTTCGGCCACCAAAACCCATCATTCCAGTGCCGTTGAACTCCTCTGAGGCCATAGAAGACGATTCTAAGCTTTCTTTAAGCTTAAAACTCGATTTAGTAAGGTTTTTGTCAATTTTTCAAATTCGGCCTACTTGAGTTTTTGATTTTTTTAGCTTCAATTTGATTGATTCATGAAAAATTCCTTCACAAAATTTTATCCTAGTAGCTTAATCTTTATGTGTGAATTTTTGTAGAATTTTTGGAATTTATTTTGATTTTTGGGTATTTTTTATTATTTTATTATTATTTTCTAATTTTCAAAAATTAATTAATTAAATTATGAAATTGTGTTTTATGGTAATTATAGGTGTTGAAATGAATTATAGAAATTTATTTGTAATTTTTGTGAATTTTTATGTAATTATTTTGAATTTATTTAGTTTATGTAATTTTGAGAAAATAGGGTTAATTATGTGTTTAATTGAAATTTATTGGTTAATTGAGTATATTTATTGATATTATTGAAATATATGTTTAGAAAATTAATTTTGTGCAATTATATTATTTTTGGTGAATTTTTGGATTAATTTTAGTATATTTACATATATAGGGGTATTTTGGTAATTTTACATTAAATTGGGTAAAATGTAATTAAATCGGTTTTAATAGTCATTTAGGGTATAAAAATGATTTCTATAAATTTTAGTATTTTTAACTAATTAAAACTAATTTTCGTAAATTATTTTTAAATTATATATATAATATACGATTTTTCTAATAAAATGAGTTTTCATCGGTTTTTACTATGTTTTAGGGTTGATTACGTAATTTCTACTTATAAAATTTATTTTTGGTATATAAGGGTATTTTTGGCATTTTATAAATATTCCGTGAATTGTGGACCTTGGTCAGTGATTTGTAGTTTGGAGTCCGACCGAGAGATTTTGGTTGTATTCTGCGTTTATTTTCGAAGTGTGTTTCTTTGTAGGGCTGGCTCTACTCTTTGAGTAGAGAGATGTCCGTTTTACAGGGGAGGTTCTGCCGAACTTTTGGTAGAATTCTTATAAAACATGATGTCCGATCGAATTCTGATTTAATTCTGTGTCTAGTAATATAGAACGAGTCTTTAGAACTTCTGTAGATGTATTCTGATATTCTGTGATTATTTGTTTGTTTAGTTGCACCGAGACCGAGGCCTAGTAGACCAAGCCTATCGGACCCATCTCGTGGAGCGCAATAATTGTGAGTTTCTATTTTATATATATATATGCTCCAGGGTGCATGATTTTAGAAATCTATGTTTTATTTTGACTAAAAAATGCATAATGGTATTAATTAGTACTTGAGTTTATTTTAGTTTATTTTTGATTTATTTTCAGTATATTTTAAACTATATGCATGTTTTATTAATGAATTATGTTTAAAATGTTTTTGAATATATTTCTAGTTTATTTTGTAATTTAATTGGATTTATTTGATGTATATATACTCGAAATATATCTAGTTTACTTTTGGTATATTTCTAGTATATATATGGTTTATGTTACTATTTTATTTAAAGTCATGCATCATTTATTTTTATGAATGTATGTTTTATATTTTAATGGAGGATATCGATAGAACGTGCTACCTAGTGGGCAGCACTAGGACCAAGTACGTACCTGTACGTCGATAGTATTTAGGCTATATTACTAACCTATTGGTGGATATTGATTGGATTTGATTATTTGATGTGTGAGAAAGGATTTGAGAGTGTGATTGTTGGACCTCGGTTGACCAAGTGTCTCAGGGCTAATCATACTGACAGTCAGACTGTTGGAGCTCGGTTGACTTAGTGTCTCGGGGCTAGTCTACTATCCAAATGGAACAAGTAAACCTATTTGGAATAAGTGAGCCTGTATGGCTAGAGTGTTGTCTAACACTGTTTTAAGGTTGCGATTTTCGAGGGTTCTATTTGATCATTCATAAATAGTGATTTTCAGTAAAATATATATATATATATATATATATATATATAATGATTTTGTTGCATCTGTGTGTATTTGCTTGTATCTATATTTATTATATATACTTTTGACTGTGTGCATTGACATTTAGTATGCATGTATATATATTATAGTAATTCACTCGGTGAGGTCTGACTCCCCTCTGTTGACTATTTTTCAGGAGAGTCATCGTCTTCAGACCTCAGTAGCAGACCCTTACGCCGGATTTCTTCTGTCCCGGCTTCATTATGTAAACCGCTTACCTGAGTTATATTTTTTATAATCTAGACACTGCAGTAGTTATGGTCGACCGTGAGATTATTGTATTATATTTATATGAGATATATACTTTAAATATTTGAACTGAAATTTGTATTAAAAGTTTATTTATATATATGAGATGAGTTGTTCGATTTAATTTCATTTGGTGAAATATTATTTTAATATTTATGATTTTTGTTCCGCTGCAGGATATTATATTTAATTATGTTATTATTATTATTATTATTATTGCATATTTTTATTTTATTTTTTAGGCTTATTACGAGTTTCAGATTTGAAAAAATTCTTATTCCCTAACGCCAGTTATGATCCTTGTTTTAGGTCGTGACATGAACTCAAGAATTGAAGCCTAATTATACGTCTCATGGTGTTAGTAGATTGTGCAACTCTCATATGTAAGAACACAAGTGTCTCCTTTTGCTTCAAATAATTTTAGTGAAATCCAGTAGCTCATGACCTGCCTTTTTATGGGCCGAAAGGCTTAATCATTCCCTGTGATTTATTGTCACCTGCTAATTGGAACATAGTGGTTGAAGAGCTAACCAGACAATTTTGCAATCAACTAACAATGAAACCAACAAAAAATAAATTCATTTCACTATGGTAATTTTACCTCATCAAAATCTAGTAAAATTACCATAATTTCTCACCATTTTAATTTGGATAATTTCATATCATAACATTACACCATCATTTCACAACAACAACAACCTCCCAAATTAAATTTAAACAAAGACCTGATATCTATTTATTTAGCTGCTGGCAATGAAGAGAAGAGTCGATTAAATTGTTCTTGTTGCTAATGAAATCTTCATTTCAATTAAGATTCCAGGATCTCCATAACCAACACAAACCGCATTATTTCCTCTAATCGATGACTTAGTTCGACTTCTCTTGCTCTCGCTTGCTCTAGTGGAGCCTTCGTCTCCATCTCCACTAATTGTTGTCGTTTTAGGATCAGCAGTTTTGTCTAGAGATAAGGTTGTTCTTGCTGCTGCTTAGGGATAAGGAACACTGATGACTGTAACACATCGCCATCAAAAGAAGGAAAAGATGCATGAGAAGGAAGAGAATAAAAATATTATTGCGGTGAAATGAAGATGAACGCCAACCAAATAAATTCAATTCTCTTCCTTTGTCCTTTTTTTTTAAATTTTTTAGTTAATTTAAATGGCCCCATATGAGCCACATCATCATTAGTGGCGATAGAAAAGTTAATTGCGTTTAAGAGTTGTGCTTAAGTGCACCAAATCTACTAGCATTAGAGGCATTAATGGACCTCAAAAAACATTAGGTGCCAGGCAAAACATTAGGATTATATTTGAACCGTATCCCAAAATGTAAACATTAGGGATCAAAATGTGGCCTTTTCCCAACGATTGGCCCTGGAGTGTCACATATTTATAAACGGCGTCGTTTCCAGCATATTCCCTCCTCCGCAGTCCGCTCCAACTATCTTCGCTCTTCAATGAAATTTAACGGTGATCCAGTGTGGTAGAGTCTTGTGCCAATCCAGTGTCTTCTTCGCCGCATGCTAGCTCCCCGGTTAACCCTTAACCGTTCAAAAACTCGTAGCTTACATCAGATCCGCCGAATACCTTAAGCACCGGTTAATTTCCGGCATGGCGTCTCCTTCTCTCTTTCCAGTCGCCGGTAACTCTCGGACTCTTTTTTAAATATTCGAAAGCTTTTGAATTTATTGTTCGCGGGCTCCTGTTCTTGTTCTACGTCATAGGTGCTCTGTTTGGTTGTTGAGAAGAATGTGGCACATTTTTTGTTTTCTTAAACTTGCTAAAGGTGTTTATTATGTTTTAGAAGTGAGAAAAAGTTATAGGTGAAGTAAGTTAGCTACAAGGGTGGCTGAGTACTTTCTTGTAAATGTGTATAAGGTGTTTGATTATTTGCCTCAATGAACTTTTTTGGGCATTTTAATTGCATCGTTCGAGGCCTTGTTTGAGACAAAATCATTTCACCTGTAGCATGACGTCGTTTCTTTCAAAATGTTTTTTTTTTTTTTTGTAATTTGAAAGAGTTGTATTCTAGCAATTATGACGTTTCAAACATAAGAATTGACAATTCAATTGTACTTAATTTGTGATTTTTTAAAATTTTCCGAACACTATTTAAGTAATAACTTATATTTTGAATTAAAAATTTGGATTGTTCTTTTAGGAGTATTATGGAAATGGTAGAAACATCATAATACTTCTGCCTTTATTCCTCATTTTTCAAAATTTTTCTTCTTTATTTCATTTTCACATTTTGAAATTGTCACACTGATTCATGAATTTTGGCTCTTCATCAGCCTAGTTTTGCTTGTTAAAGGTTAATGATGGTTATTTCTCATAAAAAAAATTCTATGTTTATTGTCTTTTTATCAGGGAGTTCCAGTAAACTTCAAAGCATGGTAAGTCATGTTTCTTTTGATGTTTCGTGTGGGTTTGATCATGAAGTAGGGAATTCTAGTTTATATACACAGTACAAGAAAAGAAGAATATCTCCGAACAGTAAAGATGAATCTTGTGAGATCTTACGACAGATTGAATCTTCATTACCCACACTGTGCTCAAAAGATTATTATATGGAACCTTCTTTGACCAATTTAGTTGCCCAAGAACTTATTGATCCTGGTTATTGCAGCCGCGTTCCAGATTTTACTGTTGGCAGATTAGGTTTTGGATGTGTTAAGTTTTTCGGGACAACTGATATTAGGTGGTTGGATTTGGATCAGATAGTGAAGTTTCATAGGCATGAAATAGTTGTTTATGAAGATGATAATGCTAAACCTGAAGTTGGTCAAGGTCTTAATAAGACTGCTGAAGTGACTTTGACTTTGCAATTAAGATTGTGTGATTTAAATGAGAGGCAGCTCAAAAATGCTGTGAAGAAATTGAAAGAGAATGCAGAGAGACAAGGGGCTAAATTCATCTTGTTTGATCCAGAAAATGGTGAATGGAAGTTTTTAGTTTCCCACTTCAGCAGATTTGGATTAAGTGATGATGATGAGGAAGATATCACTATGGATGATGTTGCAGCTGTTGAAGAACCTGCTGAAATGAATGAAGGTGAGACTCCTGAGATAAATGAAGAAACTAGAGCAGAATTAGATACAACTGGACCTATGCTTTATCATTCTCTTCCTGCACATCTTGGTCTTGATCCTGTGAAAATGAAAGAGATGAGGATGTTGATGTTTCCTATTGACGAAGAAGAGGAAGTTGAGAATTTCAATGGCTCTTCACGGCAGAAACTGTCCTCCAGTAAAGAACATGGAAGAAATCCTCCACAACATTCTGCTCAGAAGATAAGCCAGAGATCTAGTATACCTGTTATGAGGAAAATGCCATTGGCTCTACTGGATTACAGGCCTGGTAGTTTTGATTCCAGTTCCCCTGATACCATTTTGATGGCCCAGCAAAACAAAGGTTTGCCTTTAAAGACAATAAAAGGAGAAGGATTTAAGCTAGACCTTAATCATGAGACACCAGTGACTGGAAGCTATGCTCACAACATAGTTGATGCTGGTCTTTTCATGGGTAGGTCATTTCGTGTCGGGTGGGGTCCAAATGGAGTCCTTGTTCACTCTGGTGCTCCAGTTGGATGTAGTGGATCTCAGAGGATATTGTCTTCTGTAATTAATGTAGAAAAAGTTGCAATTGACAGAGTGATCAGAGATGAAGATAACAATGCTAATAAAGATCTAGTTGAGTTTGCCTTTGACTGTCCTTTGAATCTTCACAAAGCTATAAATCATGAAACAAAAGAAGTTGAGATGGGTTCCTTTAAACTAAAGCTTCAAAAAGTTGTATCTGATCGCATTATGCTTTCGGAGATTTGTCGGAGTTATATAGACATCATTGAAAGGCAGTTGGAAGTTCCTGGGCTGTCATTATCTGCACGGTTGGTTTTGATGCATCAGGTTATGGTCTGGGAATTGATAAAAGTTCTTTTTTCTGAAAGGGAAAATAGTGGACAGTCGAAGTCCATGGGTGCTGACAATGAGGAGGACATGATGCAGGATATGAAGGAAGGTTCTCTGGAAATTGACCACGAATCACTTCCTCTTATCAGAAGAGCAGAGTTCAGTTGTTGGTTGCAAGAAAGTGTTTGCCACCGTGTCCAAGAGGAAGTGAGCTCTCTGAATGAATCCAGTTATCTTGAACACATTTTCTTACTCCTGACTGGGCGACAACTGGATGGAGCTGTGGAATTAGCTGCTTCTAGAGGAGATGTTAGACTGGCTTGTTTGTTAAGCCAAGCAGGTGGGTCCATGGAGAATCGTGCTGATGTTGCACGACAGCTTGATCTTTGGAGGATCAATGGGCTGGACTTCAATTTCATTGAGAAGGAAAGATTGAGGATCTATGAGTTGCTGTCTGGTAAAATTCATGATGCATTAAATGGTGGTAAGATTGACTGGAAGAGGTTCTTAGGTTTATTGATGTGGTATCGCCTAGCACCTCATACACCTCTGCCCGTTATTTTTCAAACTTATCAGCATCTTCTTTGTGACGGTAAGGCTCCTCATCCCCTGCCCATTTACATTGATGAAGGACCGGCAGAGAAGGCTGCCAATTTCTCTGGGAGACACTTTGACCTCTCGTATTATCTTATGCTTCTTCATGCCAAAGGAGATAGCGAATTTGGCTTTCTGAAGACCATGTTCAGTGCCTCCTCTTCAACTGATGACCCACTTGACTACCATATGATCTGGCATCAGCGAGAAGTATTGCAGGCGGCTGGTATTTTGACTTCTAATGATCTTCAAGTTCTTGAAATGGGACTCGTTTCCCAGCTACTGTGTATTGGGCAATGTCATTGGGCAATCTATGTGGTCCTTCACATGCCCTGCTGTGATGATTATCCATATCTCCAAGCTACGGTTATTAGGGAAATTTTATTTCAGTATTGTGAAACTTGGAGTTCCGATGAGTCGCAACGCCAATTTATTGAGGACCTTGACATTCCACTGGCGTGGTTGCATGAAGCTATGGTATGCTATTGCTTCTTGCCAAATTGCTTTCTTTTTCCCCCTTTAATGTTATTACATATCTCAAATTCCTGTTTGTCAATGAACTTGGTCTTGTATGACTATAGGATGTTATACATGCTTTGATATTCATGAATAATAATTCATTAAAAGACCTATATAGATGGTTCTTCTGACCTATAAATATATTATCATTCCTTCAGATGCACTTCTCTCCATCTACCTCCTTCTTGCAAAATTTGTAAATGCACCATGTCAAATATGCAGAAGTCCCTGTAAAAGCAGCAGGATTGTCTCTCCATTTAGCTGCACATGCAGATTTGCATGAACATCTGCAATGGTTATAATTTATGTTGCAGTTGACTTTAGCATTGACATTTATGTTGGATATTTCACATGCTTTTGTGTCCATGTGCACGCATGTATGCTTGTGCATTAACAGTAATTTATTAAAAACTTTTGGAGGAGAATCTGCAACTAGATAAAAATGCAGTGAGCTCAATTTTATTTCCTCCAAAAGGCCTTGTGTTCCCCCAGTTTTTCTCTTCTGATGCACATTTGTACACATCTAGATACCCTTTTCGAAGGATTGAGGCTTGTCTCTTCACCAGCTACACCTCCTGATTTGTGGGCATCAATCAGATATGAGTTGCATCCAGTGAACTCTTTTTCTATTGCAGCAACACAAATATCGATTGTTCTTCCATCTTGTTCAAAAGCTACATATTAATTCTTAGCTTCATTCTGCCATTTCCCATGGCATGGTACTGGTAGCACACATATGTTGGTTGCCAAATTTTGATTTCGAAGCCCATATTAAGACTAGTTTTGAACTTGCAAGTTCCTCTATAACTTTTGCTAAAATTTTCCATCCTGGACATGTGGATGAGCTCCGTTAGATTGGTTCCACATGAGAGTGTGGCATTCACAAGTTTATTATGATAATTGATAAAATTTTACCCTATTGAATGTAGGCAGTGTACTTCGATTACCATGGGAATCTCTTGAAGGCCCTTGAGCACTATCTTGAATGTTCAAATTGGCAAAAAGCTCATTCAATTTTCATAACTTCAGTTGCTCATTCATTGTTTCTATCAGGTAAATCTTTTGTTTATTGAGTATAGTTCTGCGTAAATTTATTCATCTTTGTAAATTGGTATTACTTTAATTACTTTTCCAAAATAGGGCTGGCATGATGCAGTCATAAACTTATAATTGAAATTTGAAAGTAGGAAAGTCATGCTCAGTAACTTTGGCATTGATTTTTTAATTAGTTTTTTGTTTTAGATTTCTGTCTATGAATTCAGTTACTTAAAAAAAAAAAAATGCAACTAAAACTACTGAATTTTGTTAATCATATAGAATTATTACTGTTATGAATGGTACTTCTGTAAACTGTAAAGTATTTGTAATTAATTATCATAGAAAGTGAATAGTCAAGCTGAAATATGTTTATAAGGCCAGGTTTAATTTCCTAACTTTGTCAATTTAGCTAAGGTAGCATATAAGACTGTCTAATAAAGCTTGGTTAGCAAAACTTTTAGTTACATTTGGATACATACCCTCACTATTGAAGACTTAAATATCTAGGAAGCTTAGGTTAACTGTGAGGTCTTTGGATTTTCTACTCATTTGTTTTCTCATTATATAAACTTTCCTTCCCTACAAAGTTTTTGCTTCAATCACTGTTCAAATTTCAGTTATCACATTAAACCATTGACTCCCCATTTAATGAGGAAGTGGATAGAATCTTCATTTATGTGGTTTTTCTTTCACCTTATTCTTTGAAATCTTCTGTTTCATATCTGTGATAGGGACTAAATTCAGTAATGTAGATGGGCTCTTTCTCTGCAATTCCAAATTCATTTTTGGAAGATTTTTAACAATTTGGTAGTTGACACTGGAAACTGAACTCTTTAAGTTCAGAATTGTGGATATTGACAAGTTTTTGTGCCATCAGAAAAAACTTTAGAGTGAGAAAGCTAAGTGATTGGGATATGGACATTCTTCCAAAACTGTCAACGTTGCCAACTTTTTATCCGTCAAAAGCCCTTGGAGTGAGAAATGTAGGTGCTTTTAAACATTCATAGCACTTGTGATATGGGCATTCAAGAATAGATCTTGTTGGATGCAAGGTCATGGAGGATCTTCTATTTAATTAAAAAAAAGTTGGGCAACAGAAATAGTTTTATTTGATTTCTTATTTATTTTGGGAAAACTTGATTTGCTATCAAGAATAGGGGTGTGAAAGACTACTGAACTGACCTGGTTTGGTTCGGTTTGTTTACTTTCTATTTTCAATTTTTATGAACCGAACCGAACCAAAATTCTGAGTTGGTTTTGTTCGGTTTTATCCTTAAAAAATTCAGTTAACGGAAATAACCAACCAAACTGAAATTTTATTTATTTTATTTTTTATATTTTTCAAATGGTATAATAATTTAATAAAAAATATTAAAATAATTAATATTTGTAAAAGTTCAGTTTGGTTCGGTTCAATTTTGGTGCGGTTCGGTTTGGCTCTGTTTGGTTTGATTCAGCTAATTTGGTTCAGTAAAAAAAAAGTCCCAAAACACACCGAACTGACCAATTGCACACCCTTAATCAAGCACTCACAACTTTTGAACCTCAAGGCTCTCTCATTGTTCCCTGCTTATCTCTCATCCAAAAAAGTGTGGAGGGTTGACAAGAGAAATGTGTTCTTTCCTATGTTATGTTGGATTGTCCTAGAGTTGTAAATGCTTCAGACAGAAAATCTGATAGATGCTCTTCCTTCGTTGTTTTTGCTGAAAATGCCCGTCAGAAATTCATTTCCAGACTCATATTTTTTGGTCTATACTTGCTTTGATTATGTTGTGTGATGATAAGTTTTTTTTGTTGGCTTTGCTTTATTTCTTAATCAACTAATGCAGCCAAATATTCGGAGATATGGAGGCTTACAACTTCAATGGAGGATCACAAGTCTGAAATTGAGAATTGGGACTTGGGAGCTGGAATCTATTTATCGTTCTATTTGATAAAAAGTTTATTTCAGGAAGGCTCTGATACCATGAGTAACCTGGTGAGAAAATCTGCCATAAAAGTTAATGCTGTAGACCTTGGCATGCATTCCATAGTCCATACCCATATCATTATCAGCTAAAAAAGCAAACAATACAAAGTAAAATGGACTCACAGTAGACAATTTCTAGCTTAAGCTGTGTTGTTGCCATGGATCAACACTAGAGCTGCACTAAGTTTGTTGCAACAAGCCATTTCAAGCCTGGTGGTCAATGGGCATCACTTTTCTACTGCTTTTCTCAATATGTTGAATAGAGCACTGTTGTATGTTTGCCATATAGTACATGCTCTCTTCAAATGATATTTCTTTTACATTGATGCTTCTAAGTTGTAATAGTCATTCACATTGGCGCTTTTCACTTTTACTGGACTTAAACAGGGAACAAAATACAACTTTAATCTGAGTTATTTGATGTCTGTTTAATTACATGAACATGAAATTCAACCAATTGTAGTAATCCTAGTAATGGTATATATGACTTAATGTTTTTTCCTTGTAACTTTTGTAACATTTTTTAATGATACTTGGGCATTGAAAAGCCTGCAGAAGCACAAAAACCATAATGGCACTCCTTCATATACCCTGCATAATTATGAGTGTCTCTGAAAGGTGTAGCATATTTTGCAGGATTCTCTGGAGAGCAAAAATTCTGCCTGCAAAGACTTCCTTAGTCATCTGAATGAATCTTTGGAAGTTCTTGGTGACCGTTTACCAATTGATGCAAGGTATTTTAGTATATATGCTTTATGGTTAATGATCACCAGCATTTTGTTAGCATCCTTTCGCTTATTTTATAAGATTCAAGCATGCTGACTGAAATTTAAAGTTTGAAAACAAATTGTCTTGGCCTATGGCTTTACTTAAGATACTATATCTAAAGGTGGGTAATATGGACAATCACTTCTTTTTCCTTCTTCAGCTTTGAACCCCCATTCAAACACGGTATTCTCAATTTTTCATGCAGTTTATTTACCTGTACAGTACTGTCACTATGCTATTATATAATCTTTCCACCAGTGTCTTGTAAACTATGGCGTGGTTTTATGCATGTGGCTTGCCAATTGTTTAAAATAAGAGCAAATTACATTTTTCTCCTTAAGATTTAACCTAATATATATATATATCTCTTTCTTGTTTTAAAATCGAATTTTTACCTCCCTTAATTTGTGTTCTGCTAATATTCAAGAACTTCTATTAGGCTTAGTCTATTTTTTCGTTAAGCGCTATATAAAAAGAAAAATGTCATTTCAAACAATAAAAAACTATAATTAACTATAAAATATTAATAATATATTTATCCTTTATATTTATTAACATTAAATATATGCATCATTCATTTACTGATGATATGATTCATAAAAAATGAACCATATAATTTGTATTTTATAGTTAATTATGGTTTTTATTGTTTAGAAGGGCATTTTAGTCTTTTTATATAGTACTTAACTGAAAAAAATAGCCCAATCTAATAGAAGTTCTTAACTGTTAAAAGAATAAAAGTTGAGAGGGGCAAAAATTCAACTTTCAAATAAGAGAGAAGAAAGTGTTAATTAGGTCAAACCTCATAAAGGAAAATATAATTTGCTCTTAAAATAATCACTGCTCCAAGCATCACAAGTTGTGAGGTCAATGCATTTTATTTTTATAAAAAACTGCTACATAAAGTCGACTGAAATAGATGCTAAAATTGTATGAGGACGTCTAATTGGTTAATATTTTGACTTAAACTTTGATGCAGTCTAGCTATTGATACCTGCTTTATTGCCATAAAAATTCTATTGACATTCCTGTGTGCTTGTTTCATTGGGAATCCTTGTGTTCTAAGGAAGTTCATGCTCATGGTTTGCATTAACTACTCAGGAAAAGTGTCCTTTGTAGATAAGTTGTGTTTTTCCCTTCTGAATGTGATAATGTAGCTTGAAATTGTGTTGGGCTGAGTTATACTTCGGCTCATGGATTGTTTGCCAAGATGCGAAAACAATCAAGGCAAAAGGTAACAAAATTTGGAGATGATACATTTGTGCTTAAGTTCATGACATGGCTTTATTGTCAATGTTGCAGAGTAGCATACACAAAGATGGCAGAGGAGATCAATGAATTGCTGCTATCCAATATTAACGATGCAACACGTGATGCTCAGTTAAGCTGCTTTGACACCGTTTTTAGTGCTCCAGTTCCCAAAGACATCCACTCAAGTTATCTGCAGGATGCTGTCTCTCTATTTACGTGTTATCTCTCAGAGATGACTACTTAGTCCTGTGGGTATTCGGAAGCTTATAATTATGGGTATGCAACATTGTAAACTCACTCTTGTATCCAATTTTGATCTTTCATTGTGGAAATAGACATCCGTTGATTTGTTTCCGAAGTCTTTTGCCACCAATTGTTGCTTTTACGGATTGTGCGAGCCAAACTCTTCCACAAGCTTTGATCTTGCAAGAGAAAGTAATTGGATGATCTCGGGAGAAACCTGTATCCTTATATGCCTATGTATTATTATATACCAGCAAGCGTGGTGCATATCTGTTTATACTGAAATGTAACCGGACACTGTAACAATTGGCATCTCAATTTAGTGATAATGTGACAGTAAATTACATGCGATAATATTTAGTGTTTCAGTTTAGTGATTGGTTAAAATCACTTTAACAATGAATCCTGTTGTTTTTTAATTTCGTCAATTTTCATCATTTCTTGGAGTTAGCAGGTAAAAAGCTTTTTTTATTTAATCAATCTTTTGGACTCTATTTTACATGAATAATATTTTAAACTTGAATTATAGTGTATGTAAATTTCGTTAAATTAATTATTAAAAAAAAATTATTATTTTTATAATTTTATTTAAATTGAATTGAATTAATTATAATTCAATAGGCTGGTTGCCAATATCAAACAAAAAATTCAATATAAATTATTCGTCATAAAAAAAGTTAGCTATGATGAATCGCACATTATTATTATTATTATTATTAAAAAAGAAAACAACAACACAAGCAATATTCTACATAAAAAAAAATATATGTTACAAATAGTTTGTGGATATTGTCCGTTTTGGTACTTTAGGATCTCACGATTTTAAAATGTGTCCATAAGTAAAGACTTCAGGCCCTACTTATAAGCACGCACACAATCCCGTGTGCGAGTGATATGGGAACTTCAGGTTCACAACACACTCTCTCATCGCGAGCATCGTGTTAATAATGTGTTATAAACAGCTTGTGGATATTGTCCGCTTTGGTACTTCAGGACCTCACGATTTCAAAACGCATCCACAAGTAAAGACTTCAGACCCTATTTACAAGCACGTACATAATTCCGTGTACCAACGATGTAGGAATTTTAGGTTCACAATAATATATATATATATTTTGGTAGGACAACATTAAAGAAGAGAGAACCGTAAAAAGGGGAAAACATCAAACTATATATTATACGCAGAATGTGTAGTTGGATTCCAATGATGGTAGGACAAAACAAGTTTGTGTAGAGGAAGCAGGCAAGCACACGTGAAAAGTACATTCATTCAATCAAATCCTACTTTAAACCCATCACTCATCCAACCAATAAAAAAAAACCCTAAATTTAAACCCAATAATAATAATAATTAAAAAACCCTAACTCCCAATTTTAATATTTTAATTAATTCTTTTTTTTTTCTCAAATTGGCAGCTTTTTTCTCAGAGAGCAGCAAAGGAAGCTTCTGCTCTCTACTCTATCTCGAGGTCGGCCTTTTCATTTATTTATTATTGAATTGAATTGAATTTTTTTATTTATTTGGCAAAAACCTGATAGCTGTAGGAGAAGATTTTATGCAGATAAATAGATAAGTAGATACATAAATCTTATTAATTGGTGGTGGTGTTGATGTTGAAGATGCGTCGCTCTGCAACCAGGAAAACGGGTCAATCGAATTCTACCGCTCCTATCACTTCTTCGGCTGTCGATCTATTTCGCTCCGGTATAAAAAAATTTTTAGCTTTTTAAATTTTTTTTTTTTTTTGGTATATTTTTGTTTTGTTTTGTTTAATTTGCCTATCTTTTGGTATTTGTATTTGTAAAAGCTTCGAGTAAAGCATCTTCAAAAGAGATGGAACGAATCGATAACTTGTTTTACTCCTATGCTAATAGGTCTTCTAACTTGATCGAGTAAGTTTGATTTTGATTTTTATGCTTTAGTTCATGCAATTGTTATTTTTTTTAAGTGATTCAATTTCTTTTCTTTTTTTTTTTCCGTCAGTCGATAGAGTGGTTTAATTTTCCGCCACAAGGAGGGAGGGATGGGGATTTGAACCCTGCCATCCACGTCTTTTGTCACTTGAACTATTTGTGAAAAACTTTTAGTGATTCAAATTTCTGTCTGTGGATTTTTTTTTTAAGTTAATTCATGTAAAAGCAGTGAATTCAGTGGTGGAACTTGAGTTGAGATTTGAAGGGACAAAATTTAAAAGAAAATAAAGGGACAAACACTAATTTTGAAGTGTTATGAAGAATTTTGAATTTTGAAGTTTGTTTTTGTGTTTAGAGATAATTTCTATCTGTGGATCTTTTTTAAGTTAATTCATGTAAAAGTAGTGAATTCATTGGTGGAACTTGAGTTGAGATTCAGAGGGACAAAATTTAAAAGAAAATAATGGGAAAAACAATAATTTTGAAGTGTTATGAAGAATTTTGAAATTTGAAGTTTGTTTTTGTGTTTAGAGATGCAGATTTGGATTGTTGTTTATGTTTATGTGGATATTTGCGTTAAGAACAAAAAAAAAAAAGGAGTTAAATTTTTAAAAATCCGAGGGCTAACTGGATGTATTTTAAGGAATACATGAACAAAAGGTTCAAAATTTTGAGAAACATTGGAGGACCAGTGTACGTGTTGAAAGAAATTTATATTATACCGTGTATACGAGCAAAATTCAGCATCTTAGAAAAACTTTCTGTTGGAAGAAAACCTTTATTCATATTTAAGATTATAATTTAAGATTTGTGAGTGAATGACTTCTAATGTTGTAAATTTCAACAGCCCAGAAGGAATTGAAGCCCTATGTTCAGATATGGAGGTCGATCATACTGATGTTAGAATCTTGATGCTAGCTTGGTAAGTTGGATCAAAAGTTAATAGATTGTTTTGCTTCGTAATTCAAGGCCTGAACCTTATCTCCAGTAACTGATGAATCTGCATATCAGGAAAATGAAAGCCGAAAAGCAAGGATACTTTACCCTGGTAAGTAACAACATGCTTGGCTGCTATAGTGTTGTTTATCTGTATCTTCAGTGAATTTGTTATTGCTTCTATGTTCTTATGTCCAATTCAGTTAACCACCCTTTGCTTGATGGAATGCTCAAGTTATCTGTAAAATTCAACCAAACCAGTGGCTAAGTTGCATGAATTTTAGAAGTGCTAATACAAAATTCATGATATGTTCTACATCCTATGGTTGTCACATTGAACTTTAGTTATGATAACGAATAAGATTTAATTGATAGATCAAGTTTTGCAACTTGTATATTTTTTTCTGTTAACATTTATTGTGTCTCATGGTTGTTCCTATGTCCTTGTATGTGCTTTGTGTTTGTTGTTTTGCAATTGGTCTATGTATGTCGCGTGCATTCTTACGATCTTTATAACTGTATTGTGGACAGGAGGAGTGGCGAAGAGGTCTTAAAGCATTGAGGACTGATACTGTAAATAAATTAAAGAAGGCCCTTCCAGAACTAGAGAAAGAGGTACAATATGAATACTATTCCTTTGGAACCTGCTTCTGTAATTTGAAAATTTCCAAAATGGAAAGTTAATAGTAGCTTTTTTTTTTTTTTTTTTTTTTTTTTTAATCTTTCATAGGTCAAGAGGCCATCAAACTTTGTGGATTTCTATTCCTACGGATTCCGGTATTGCCTAACAGGTATTATGAATTATGCGTGCTGTGATGTATTAGCTGTCTTCCTCCTTTATCTGTGCTGCTATCAATTTTTTTTCTTAATGGTTTTTCTCTTCCTCCGCCTCCTTTTCTCCTGATTTTTGTTCTTCTCTCAGAGGAAAAACAAAAGAGCATAGACATAGAGAGCATCTGTCAGCTATTGGATCTTATTTTAGGATCTCATTTTCGTGCCCAGGTTGATTATTTTATTGAGTATCTAAAGGTCAGTGGCTTCTTTTCCAGTACATCTTATGAGTTTACTGTTGTTTATATATGCAAGCAATAATTGATACTTTTTATGCCATGCCATCATCTGTTGTTTTTGTATTTCAAATATAGGCTTAGCAAATGCATTTCTCTGTGCCACCTTACCGCCTATATTATTGCTTCTATTCATGTCTGCCAATTTGTGTGTGAATATTTTCTTCCAAGTGGAAAATTGTATAATAATCTTGTAGTTTGATATGCTAGGTTGTCAAACAAACTTAATAGGCTGAGAACGTGGTGAATATACCATTTACATAGTGCATGCATATTCTTAGCTGACGGTACCCACCTCAAATATAATTGATGATTATCTTTTGCGTTTTGTAATTATCTTATATGTTTTGTTTGTTCTGGATGCAGATTCAAAGTGATTATAAGGTCATAAACATGGATCAGTGGATGGGCTTTTACCGCTTTTGCAATGAGGTACTTTCTATCGTATGCCTAATTGTGTTACAATTTTTTGAGTATCAATGACATTTGAAGAAAAACCAAATTTTAGTTTGTGTGCGGTTTGAAATTTCCTTTCATCTTGTTTGCTGCTACTTTTGCTTTTAGTCTTGCAGAATTAGCCAAGGCAGTAGTGGTTTTGGCTTTGTTATCTTGCTCTTATTTTTACTTTGTTGACGCACAATTTTTTTTTTTTTGACAGATAAACTTCCCAGACTTTGATAATTATAATCCCGAACTTGCATGGCCCTTGATCCTGGATAATTTTGTAGAATGGATGCGAGAAAAGAGGAATTAAAACCTGCTGTCCTTGGGTTGATTCAGTACCCTACTGTAAACCATCATTGTTATGAGAGTAGGTACTAGTGAATTCCTCACTCTCTCTTTTGGAAACTGTATTATTTTTCCAGCTTCACCTGTACCCCGTTGTTTAATAAACAAATATTTATTCATATGCAGGACTGTTGAAAGTACACACACTAAACTCCCAGCAAGTTTTATTTCACCATCCTCTTTTGTTAATTCATTCCTTATTAACTATTTCTCAAGTTCTTCAGTTTTAAGATGTTATGTTTATGGATGATGCTAGTGAGAGTCAATATCTTTTTTTTGCATGTCATTGTTCTTGCCGCATCTCAGTCGGTGCTATATGATTATTGTCCCAGTTCAAACACTAAGAATTTGTGAATCATGTAATGGCGGTTGTGAGAGTTATCATACTATAGAACTCTGAGGAGAGAGTTATCGATTCTGTAGTTAGCATTTTCTTTTTGAAGGCGATACGATTCTGAAGCAAATACGCCACTATTGTTTACCATGCTATTGTACGAATTATTCTAATCTCTGTATTCCTCCCATGTGCAAAACTGAACCGAAGGGGGTTAAAAGGATAGGATTTCAAGCCTTCAGGTTCATGTTCATGCTTTCCCTGCAAAATCGGGCTGGGGAAAAAATTTACATTTCAACTGATATTAATTCTTGGGATTGTTTGAAGATAAAGAGATGTGAGTTATACAGCAAGTTAAGAGAGTTGAACATGCTTTTACTAAAACAGGGTATGGATGATGATAGGGTGCTCCATTTTTTCAGGCCAGCAACTTGCTTCCAATTAGAAATTAAGAATAGTGGACTGTATACAATCCCGCATAACTAGGCAAAATAAACAATACAAGGACATATCATTTTTCTAGTTTGATAATGGTGCTGTTAATTATTATTTTTTTTTTATTTTTAACATTGTAAGAGAAAAGGGTGGAGAGTGGAATTTGAATTCCATTCCTTCAAGTCCCTCATGTCGTTGTCTGGCTGGTCCTGTGAACTATAAGACATATGCAAGCGAGAATTATGTAGGAATTTAGTATATGAATGTCGGGTTATTTACAGTACATAATTTATTATTCCTTTATCCTTTCCACTGTGATTCCAAAAAATCAATTAGACATAAAATTTTTTATTTTTAATTTCAGTAATGATAATTTTTTATTTATCGATTTCTAATGAAATCATCAGCATTCCGTTGACATGGACAAATAAAGGGATGATAATGTGGTAAATCAACATCGGAAGTCAGAAATTTTTATGTACGCAATTAATTTTTGGGAACGATAAGTTAAAGTGTAAATAACCCATGAATTTCATTTGCATGTGTCTTATAGTTTAGGACAATTTATAAAAAAAGAAGTCTTTTTTTATTACAAATTGTGAATTTTACTTCCTGAAATTTATTTGGTATGCTTTGAAATTAAATTAAAAAGCTATTGTCAAATATAATATGGAAAGAATCTGGGTCTATTTTCTGAATTTATTTTCTACAAATAAACGTTATAGGAGGATTTTCATTAAGAAATGGATTTTCTTATGCATCAATAATAGAATTACGCTTTTTTTTAAAAAAAAAATAGAAGAATTACTCATCAATCTTTAGCTAGAGGGTACCAAAAGTGTAGCAGACGAAATTTGCTTAATTATGTACATTATTTTGGCTGGAGTGACTGTAAATTTCCTCAGAAACTGTCAAAAGATTAGGTGTGTTGTGGCTTTTTCTTTTCTGACTTTAGCACTTTAGTTATCTTTAAGTCATTTCACCGAATGGTATCAATTCTTTGGTTTAGATTAGATGCTGTCCGAAATTTTATTATCCTGCGACCTGAAAAAATAAGAGCACCCGAGGCTAATGCATATTTCTCTCGAGTTTAATTTATTCCTCAAATTAACAATAAAATACATATATTTTTTCTTTTTCAAGTAAGAAAAACTCTGTAGTTGGCATAATTTATTATTTAACATCTCAATTTATATTTCTGTCATTTTAATACTTAAATTCATATAAAATATACTAATTTAATAATATAATATATATCTCTCCTTGTACTGCTATACTTTTTAATCAGTCAAATTTTTAAAATGTAAGATATACTGATTCGGGTAATAAGAAATATGTTGCGAATGTATTATGAAAAAAAAAAAAATGAGAGCATGTAATGTACATATATGTGCAGCATGCCTGCATGAACTCAAGAAATATGTTAGCACCATAAAATGCCAAAAAAAAAATGAATGAAGCTAAATACAATGAATTGAAAGAACAATGATGAAACAAAGAAAATGAGGCATAAAATTTTGCTTCCCTTCATTTTTTTTAGGAAAATTTTCAAGCAATGTGAATAAAAAAAAAGTATCAGTTTTCATCAAGGTGATGAAGAAATCAAGGGGGAAGATGGTGGAAGAGCACGTCTACTTCTACTTCTGCCACGGACTTGATTTCCAGACGGTGATGATGATGAAGAAGATGATGAAGTAGATGAGGTTGTTGTAAATGTATTGGATACACATACACTTGTTAATCTTTTCTTCTCTGTGTCTTCTTCAGGCTTGTCTTGTATTTTATGATGTCGAACTTTGGTTGAATTTAAATTTGCAGGTAGAACACAGTTGCATAGAAAACCTGTAAAATGCATCATGTTTAACAAGAAGAAGCTGATTTCGTGGATTGATTTGAACTCGTAATCTCGCAGTTCAGGATAGGAATTCAGCAATTAAATGAAAATGGTGTCTTACCAATTCTTGCAAGGCGATTAACCCAATTGGGGATTGGGTTACCAGTGAGTTTAATGCAAGCATCATTGCAGAAATGGTTGCAGTTCTTGGTGATCAAATTATAAGCATTTCCTCTGTATTCCTCTGCTAATTCCTCCATTACTGTCCTTACTTGTGCAAGTCCCAAATCTGTTTTTCCAACGAAAAGCGTTTTTCTGAAAGTGAATCCTTCACACTGTTTTGGTTCTCCTTCAAAAATTCCAGTTGTTGGGTACTCATGAGCCCCAAATGCATACTCAACACCATGAACTGCAATTCCATAGCCAGAAAAAAAAAATTCACATTGCAGAAAATAGATTGAACATGCTTGTATTTGACCTGGAACTACAAAACGAGAAAAACCCAGAAATGAAAATGGAGAAACAGTGCTGATTTTGAAAGGCTCCATTATTATTATTATTTTTTTTGCTTCAGAGAAAAGAGAGGAGCACGAATCTGATTCTTTTCTTGCACATTCCCATTAACATTCAAGAATTGAAACAAAAACAAACATTGTAGTGTACTAAAAATCAATCCTTAAAGATTCAAAACAAATCTGAAGAAGATGAGCTTGGATCTAAACATCAAGAAATGCATCATAAAAAAAAAAAAAGGAAAACCAAGAAAATATTCAAGAATTAAATACACAAAACAATACAAAAGTAAGCAAGCTAACCTTGAACACCAGAATGATAAACTCCAAGTCCAAGCCAATAAGCATAGCCATTAAATGGTGTTAGATCATAAACATTAAGGTAAACTGGGACAGATCCTCTTGTATCTTCATCATCACAACTTAAGTTCCTTCTGCCCAACATGTTCTTTTCTTTTTCTTTTTGGTTCAGGGCAGCAACCTTATGCAAGGAAAATGCATCATATGAAAGGAAATGACTATGATAGACATGTCATTTTCAACTAGTATCAAAAATGGGCTCTCCATAACACACTCTGCAAAGCAAATAAGAGACTGATAAAAAGTGGGTTTGTAAATATTTTATTTATTTTTTCCTTAAAATAATTATTGTTCATACATTTATAATTCTTTTTTTTTTCTTTTGAAGCTTTGGTAAAGGAATTAGAATCTTCTATTTTTTGACACTGTGTGTTGTCTTGAGGTTGGGGTCACTAATTGTTGTCTTAGTCTTTTTTTTGACTTTTTTTTTTTTCTTCATTGTAAAATGGTGGGAAGGAGAGAGAGGGGAGACTCATATAGGATTATTGGCTATAATTATCGTGGCTTGACTATTTTAAAATAATGATTATTTTAATATATATATTTATTTTAAATTATATATGCTTTTCAATTTTAAAATTAGTAAAGAAAGGAGATAACTTGATATTTTTTTTAATACACATTTTTAGAAAAAATAAAGAATTTCATGTTGGATTTTTGATAAGAAATTCATCATTTTATGTAATTGTTTTAATAAAAGCAAAAAAAATTGTGAGTCATGGATATTTTCATTTTTAATATCGATAGAAGCAGTTGTTCTACTATGATGACAAGATTGAAAAAGAAAAATATTTCTTTTATAGTTGACAACTTAGAATTTTTAATTTGCAAACGAAAATATTATTAAAAAAGAATTTGAAAATTAAAAAAAATAAAAAGTGGAGATGATGTTGGAAACAATTTGTGAGCTGCCAGTGCGTGATTCCATTTAAGAATATATATATATATATTATAGATATTTTTGGGAGAAAGTAACGTTCGGTATTATGATGGTAAGTGGGGGGATTAATGTGGGGATTGTTTATTTTAAAGGAAGAGGAATATCATCATATGATTAGGTGCATACAATGAATGTGGGACCTAATTGGATGGTGGTGATTTTATCCCAATCATCATTAACTTAGATTACCACATACAATCAAATGCCAGGATTAATTAATTCAAATAAAAATATTAATTTCTTTTTTATTATAAGATTAATTTTTATCCGTAGATAGTGCTGACTCAAAAAAATTTAATCTGATATAAATTAATACAAAACTTTTCTTCATAAAATATTTTCGTATAAAGATTTAGCAAAGTTTTATATCAATAATTTAATTATTTTAATAAGTGACAAAATTTAGAAGAAATAGTAAAGCATTACTTTTTTTTTTTTTTTTCAATTTGGATGGTTGTATTAAAAGTCTATAGGATTTTGACACAATAATCAAGTAGTTATCAAGAAAACAAAAATTGTATTGTCTAAAAATAACTAAAAGAGAGGCAAAAAAGAAGAAAGGGAGTCCTTAACCACAGTGTTTATTTCAGTGTTAGGGCCTTCTAAGGTATTGGTAGGTCTTATCAGACACATTTGTCCCTTCAGCTTGTACAAGCAAAGAGGTTGCCAAATATTTAATTATAGTAACACTTAAGATATTGGAAATTTGCATACATTATTTGCTAATGTTTGCTCTTTCCAATTGGTTAACATCATTTTTAAATCTTTAATTTTGTTAGGATCTGGGCCACCTCTTTTGATTACATGTAAATATTTAAGATTTAGATCTCAAATTTATTAAAATTATAAAATTATGATATTTATTTATTTTATCTAATATTTTGATATTCATTAATCACAAATTTTTTAATTAATTTAGAATTCAAGTCAAGTGGATTCACAAAGAGATATATTTCTGTCAACATCAGTTTTATCGGTATGTAAGATTCAAACTCAAAATTTTAAATAAATAAATTCAATTTTTTTATATAACTTATACCGACAAATGTTGATATTATATTTATTTTTAATTATTATTAGTGAAAAGTGCTTTAACAATAACATGTTAATTTGTAAAATAAAAAAAGTTGTCGTGTTATATATAATCTATCAACATTTAATTATTTAATATAAATTACTGATATTTAGAATGTAATTTTTTTTTTCTGGCATCTCTATATACCAGTAAAATTTTCAGCTCTGCCAAACCATTTTCTGAAAACATTGAAGGCTGATTTATTATGGGAAAGGAAATAAGGTTTCTAGCTTTGAAGGGAGCAAGAATGAAAATTTCGACTTTCTTGTGCTCAGAAATGGGTAAAATTCTGAGATAAGTGCCAAATGTGCTGTTACAGGATTCTTGAAACTGTCTCTTAGATTTGTCAATTATTATTAACAATAACAAACGTATAAAATTCTTTATAGATAAAAGACATAGTAGTGATGTAATATGCTTGCTGCCCAAGTGGGTTTAATCATAACAATAAGCTTGGAAATGCTTAATCAAATGGTTAAACTATAAATGGAAAATTCGTTATTGAATTTTACTTTCCAGTTTTTAATGAAATATATATATATATATACCTATTTTTGTTTATAACAAATGACAATTTTTCATATTGAATATATAACAATAATAATCATTATTATGAAAACACATATTATAATGCTACTAAATTAGAATTTTCTTTAGACAGTTGAAGTGGTTTTTTTTTTAAAAGAAAAATAATTTCATTGATTCAAATTAGTAATAAATTAATAGAAATACAGATATAAATTTGTTAAAAATTATAAAAAATGAAACAACAATTAAGTTAATAGCATAATAAATTGACTCAAAACCAACAGATTTGATAATATTATGGTGACTATAATACATATGACTCTAGTTCTGCAGTATACTAATGATCATTTGATTTGTTATCTCTGTATCTATTTGATGAAATATGCTCGTTTGAATCATCTAAATACAAATAAAAAGCCGCAATAAAATGATCATAAATAAAATATTGTAATAATACGATGAAAACTGAACGACACAATAAGATAATAAAATCATAAAAAATAAAATAAACTCAAATCTATATGAAATAATCACTTATTTAAGAAATAAATTGATAAAAATGCGTAGAAGGATGATTTTAGATCAAGAATGGCAAAAAAAATCATTGTTTCTTACTTAAGGAAGATGAGTGACTAGGAAAAAAAAAATATTGAGAGAAAAATAGGCTAGGTTTTTTTAGGTACTCCCTCTATTCATAATTATTTGTCGATTAAGGTTTAACATGCATATTAAGGAATGTGATTAATATAGATATAAAATACTATATCACCTTTATAATAATTTTTTTAATTAATTATTAGTTTTGTATATTCTCAAAAAGAGTATATTTAATTAAGGATATAATAAAAAAAATAATTAAAATATATTATTAATTAAAAATATCAAATAATTAAAAATAAAAATAAATACCTAAAACATCAAATATTTAGAAATGGAGGGAGTAATTGAAGCGGTTAATTCCCTGTGAGCAAAGGGAAGTCGGAAAAATTAGTCTTTTTCTTATGGGATAAAAACTTGTAAAAAAAAAAAATTTGACTATTGAATAATGATTAGTAATTTATGTTATAGTTGCGAGAATCTAAACTTCACATGTGTTTAGAAGTGAATATAGCTGGCCAACCTCTCACTAGAGGCTTGACACCCTTTATAAGAAGGGAGTGTTCAAAACCCTCCATTCCTCCCTCTCCAATTACCAAAAAAAATATAGCTAATGCAATTTGATGTTACTAACTTCCCTTTAAACAACATAACGCCTTTGATTAAATTTATCATTGAATTAATTTAATTTCAAATGTATTACGTCACCAGATTGGAGAAAAAATGGACTTTCATTAATAAATTTAAGAATGAAGTAAATGTCACCAAATCGTTATACATTTTTCCCTTTTGATAGGTTAAGGACGATGAGTGTGATGGGGATTTGAGAGTAACAAGAACCAAATTTCAAGAAAAGGTATTTTATACCAAAAATAGTGGAAGAGCTTGAAATGTAGTGGCCAGTGGCCAATTAGCCTAATAGCTTCCAAATTGGTTTGGTAGGTGGGTGAACTAACTTTTTAACCATTTTTTTTTTCAAATCATCTCATTTAATAAGATTATAACTATTTTAAATACTATTATATTAATTTTTAGTGACTATAACTATTACAAATTGAATATATATATATAGTACATGTGTAAATAATCTTAGTGGAGAAGGACAAGGACATAAAATTCATATCAAATGTTGCCACCAAAAAACCTCCACTTTAAATAAACGAAGACAGAATTTCAGTCAATGTAGTGCTCTCTAGAGATTTTCTCTTTTGAGTTAAGAAAATAGTTTCTAGTGATTTTATTTATAAGTGGTTTTCTTATGTGGTTTTTGGACATTTTTCCTTTCTTTTTCCTTTTTTTAGTCTAAAATAATAAAGATTTGAGACTTATTTTCAATTCTCATTGTTTTTCTTTTGTTATTTGTGGTTTTGTCTAAATCTATAGATCTAATGGTGTTGACTTTGATAATAATCAATATTAATTTTGATCTTAACAAACGTAATTTTGAGCACTTAATTTGTTTGTTTAAGTGTGTATAAGTTAGGACTCCATTGGAAGTTAAAATGAAGTATAATTATCTTGGGTTGATTCGACTTCTAAAATTTAAGGAGACTTTTGATATCTTTAGAGTTTTATAATAAGAAAGTTATCTTTTTCACATTTGAAATAGACATCTTGAGCTTTCAGAATTAGGCTTGCTTGTCAAAATCTAAGTTCATTTGGGTATGCAAATATTAAGTCAAAATCAACATATGCAGCTATCATTTCAGATTGCACAACTCTTAGTATTTTAGACATATCTTGAGCTAAATAAGTCCAATTGAGGTGATTCAAAATGATATGGAAAGTTAAGTCAAATATCTACAACTTTAATGAAGAAAGTGTGGGAAAATTCAAACGTATCTAATAGAAAATCATGACTTCAACTTATGCACAGCTGTCTAACAGTAGTATGCATTTTAGATTGCATAGCTCTTAGTATTTTGAACATATCTTGATTTACAAAAGTCCAATTGAAGTAATTCAAAATGATATGAAGCTATAAGTCAAATATATACAACTTTTATGAAAAAAGTATGGGTAAATTCAAACCTCTCCAATAAAAAATCATGGCTTTAACTTGTGCATACCTATCTGACACTAGTTCGCATTTTAGATTGTATAGCTCTTAGTATTTTAGACATATCTTGAGCTACATAAGTCAAATTGAGGTGATTAAAAATGATATGGAAATTTAAGTCAAATATCTACAACTTTTATGAAGAAAGTGTGGGTAAATTTGAACTTCTTCAGTAGCCAATCATGGTTTCAATCCATGCAAAGTTATTTGACAACATTACTTTCAATAATTCAAAATTATAAACATTGGATTCAAAATATGGACGTTGGACATATTATTTGCAGCTCCAACAACTATATTTTTGAGTGTTTGTCTATATAAACACCTCTAGAGCTTAATGGAAGTTAAGAAACTTATTTATCAATCATTTTTTCTTAAGCATTTAATTGAGCTCTCAAATTCTCTTAAACAATTCTTTGTTTGTGTAACTTTTGTGAGAGTTGGTTGTGTCTTAGAAATAGAATTTTTCTTCATCTTAAATCTTAGGATAGATTAGAAGAGAAGTGAGATATATTTCTAAAGGAATTGGTTTAAGTGTTGTTCATTGAAATACTTGGGATTTGGTTTTTGAGTGAGTCTTGAAAACTCAAGTTGTAAGGTTGTAAGAGTGAGCCATAAAATTCTTGTGTAATCTCAATCTTGTGAATAAGATTATGGGTGATGGAAAATTCTAACTTGGGGATAAGTTAGGTGGAGACGTAGGATTGTTGTTGAATCTGAACTCCTTAAATTTTTGTGTTCTTCATTCTTCCTTCTCAACTTCCATTCAATTCTTGCAAAGAATTCTTTTAATTTCTTATTTTTATTTAATAGTCCTATTCACCCCCCCCCCCCCCCTTCTAGGACTCTTTTCAAATGGTTTTGTTTGAAGATGGATGAGCTCCCCTATAAGAAAGAAGGTTCTTAAGAAAATATTGAAATAAGACTATGTGACACCTATTAAAGATGTCAAGCATACATTGAATGCATATGACTAATATATAACATCTCCATCAATATCTTAACTTTAGTTCACATGTCAATACATACATCACCTTTATATATATATATATATATATATATATATATTACACACAAAAAGAGCTTACAACATCAAGTAGCTTACATCTTCCCTCAGGTTAGACATATAAAATACACTAGGCTTAATACAATATAATAAAATTTATTAAGCACGTCATGCTCAAAAACCTAAGGATGACCCTTTGTTGACCAACCTAACACAATGCTAATACAATTGATGTAAATGTTTCTTCAAAACATATTACAGTTCTTCTAATTCTGAAAAATATTATAGAGGAGTGAGCCTACAACTCAGCAAATGAATAATATAACATTTTATGAAAAATAACATATTCAAGCATGTAGTATTATCAATTATCAATCCATTCAATATTTAACTATGAATTTATAATATGTGCATAGTCATTATAGCATAGTATTTTCTTTCAAACAACAATGAACTTATGAATTACATGTAAATTAAAACTTCTTTTTAATTATTCATGGATCCCTATCTGCACACAGCCTACCATAATTTGGTACCATATATTTCTTTAGCCTTATAATGATATTTCAAGGGGATTTCTTAATGCACACAGCATTACCTCATTCTCAAGTAACATTACGTCCTCATACTCATCCAACCATATTTTTTATATTTAAATATACATCACATACCACTCCATTAAACAATTAACATTCTCATAATACATAGGAACAATAATGTACGCAAGATATACAAAAAATATACCATATTTCAACATGACATATTCGATATTGTAAATTCAAAAATACACAAAAAATTTCACATTATGAATGTAAAATTCATATTTTCCAGATCAATAACATTACAAGTCTAAATTAATTTGGAACTAATTTCACATTAATGGGATATGTATAGAAGGAGAAACATTAAAAACAATCCACCATGGTCATTCTATAAAAAAACACTACTCTACAAAAAGTATTACTCAAATTGATCGTCAAGACAACAAATTAAGCTTTCTCTATTTATATTAATTTTGTAGGTAACATCTTCAAGTCTTTATAAGATCAAACGAAACCCCATTTTGAGTTATAAAACTTTAGATATGGCTTCAACAAGTTTTTTATTATTGCATAAACAAGACACCTAAATTTAGCAACCATCATTCGTAAGTACAACCTCTTTTATATGTACAATCTCATCTAAAAAATAATCAACCATCAATACAATAATAAAAAACTATCATCTATCAATTATAACATACATTTTCCTCTTAACCAACCAGCTTAACAAATAAATTTATAATTATTTATTTTAAGTGTTATTTTCATATAGAACATTAAGTTATTCACTTACCTTCATTGATTCTCTGCCTTTGCTTGCATTTACTTATGTGATAGCCTCATTCTCAATTAGGTTAGCAAAAGTAGTCTTAGTTGCTTACAAGTAATTCCATAAGGTATTTACTCACCAAAATAACTTATATTTATACACAATCGGTTCATCAAATTATTTACTTTGCACTTGCACTTCCCTTGCCTTTTCCAGCACCTAACACATGCAGTTTCATTTATAATTCATTAATATAATATCCCTATATACTTTTCTAATCATACAACCCTCAAATGATGTGCAAAACATGCAATTCAACTCATTTATACAAATAAGCTCCATTAACTCTATAAGAGTTGTTTTCAGGCCTATGTTAGAAAAATTATTGCAACTTATAGAAAAAGAATTTTAACCTCAAATTTTAAACATACCTAGATCTATATGTCTAGTAATTTCAGTAAAATTTCACTTTCATTAACCATAAATAAAGTTATAGAGGTCGCATTACCAGTAGCTTAATTATTCAGACAAACTGAGCAATAAAAAGTACAGGTTTATTAGTCTATTATACAGGCACAATCAGCTCTTGATCAAAACTAAAAAATTTTATAGAACTCTTTCAAGTTCTCTTAGAATTAAACCAAACATAATTTTGAGTTTTCTAACTTAAGATATAAAAGAAATACTAAGACTAGTTTTAACTCATGAGCTCTGTAAACTTAGTTCACATAATAAAAAATGGCTGCTTTCAGAGCTAACTTTGAAAAATTATTGGGACTCATAGAAAATGAATTTTGAGCTAAAATTTTAATTATCTTATATTTATATGTCTAGAATATGCTGTAAAATTTTCACACCAATTGGAAACTCACAAAGAAATTTATAGATATCTTATTACAAACAGCCCAAAGAAACTTACAGATTGAGCAGTAAAATGTTCTCTCTTATTAGTTTAGCTTACAGACTGAATCATCTCAAGCTCAAAAAGACAAATTTTTTAATAACTCTTTATATTTTCTAGATCATTAAAGAACACTCAATTTGGAGTTTTTTAGCTCAAGATATGATTAAATTACAGAGACTAATAAATCAAACTTTAAGAACCCTAAATCAATTCAATCAAAACAATAAAATTACTTACCAATTCAATCACCAAGGGCTTCTAGGATGAAGATTACTGCTTAAAAATTTTTTTGATCTTCAAATTTCACTTAAAAAACTACAATGGTGAATAGACCAACAACTTCACTTTTCAAAATTTTCAAGATATCTGAATTCAAATACCAATATAATTCTTCGGTTGCTTTGCTTTGAATTTGTCTACCTTTATAATTGTAATTGATTGATTCATTGAAGCTTACAATTTCAAATACTCACATCAAAAAGAGGTTTCTTTAGATAATTGTAATTAACTGATTCATTGGGCTAAACGTCCACCCATAACTAATTTATGATTGTTATCTATTTAATTTAACTTAATCAATTCATATATGGATTTAACCAAATCATCTCTTATATATTATATACTAAATACATAATATTATAAGATAAAACAAAAAACTTCATATAGATTCTTCAAAACAAAAAAAATAAAATCAGAAAAAATGATTCGGAAACCAAAAGTTAATAAAAGTATAAAAAAAAGTATCAAAAACCAAAATAAACCAAAATGATACAAAAAATGAATCGAAAGCCAAAAATAAAACCAATATAAATTAATATAATGAAAAAAGAACACACCAAATTAGAATCTTTCAACAGTTCATTACTATCAACACCAATTTTTACATAACTATCTTTAATAGTGGAATTAAAACCAACATCCTCAGACAATTTTTTATCACCCTTAAAACAAAAATACAAAATAAAATATCAAAAACCAAAATGATATAAAAATAATAAAACAAAACATACTCTAACAAAATCATTTAACTCAACACCACCACCAACAGTTTCAACAAACTCTATATCATAAGCACAATTTTCACAACCAGCAACATCTCCTAAATCAGAACTAAAAGCATCAAAAGCACATCCACATTTCCCTTACCCTAAAACAGTATAAGAAATTAAAAGTAAACCAAAAAGCAACAAATTAAATACATACTACCTAATAAAAGAATGGAGATGTGGGGTATCGATTCTTACACTTTTCGCATGCTAAGCAAGTACTCTACACTTATCTTCATCTTTCATTTACTAACACATTATTAAATTATGTTATGATCTATTTCAGGATTGATTATTCAATTTGAAGTTATAAAATATTATTTTCAAATACATTAAACTATTTGAAATCTTAAAAATGTTAAAATTATATTTTTCGCATTTGAAATATATTGATAAAATTGATTCTATTTTAGAATCATTAGAAATTTAAACTATAACTTTATTTTTCTTATCTAAAGTTCTATTATCGCTTTTTAGAAATAGTCATATTTGTTCAATTATAATGAATGTTACATCTTTTACACATTAAGAACTTGAATAATCAATTATGTACAAAAACTTTGATGCATGTGAGTTGCTTGTATTTTTACCAATACATTCTGTGTATTTTTATAACTCACTTAAGGAATTTATGAAATAAAATCTCAAAAAATATATTAGCTAATGCTTCACTAATAAAAAAAGAAAAAATTAAGGAAAATAATTTAAAAAAAAAGAAAAAAGAGAAAAAAATAAACAAAAAAAGAAGTAAAAAACTTAAAAATAAAAAAGAGAAAAATAAAAAATAAAAAAATTATAAAAAAAAAGAAGAAAAGGAAAAAAGAAAAAAGAAAAAAAGGATAGGAGAAAAAATAAAAAAGAAAAAAATATTAAAAAATATAAAAAAGAGAAAAAAAAATAAAAACTATTAAAAAATTAATAAAAAAATGTAGAGAAATCAAAAAGAAAAATATGCATATATTTTTGAAAAAATAAAAAGCATTTTTAATAGGATAGATTTATAAAAAATAAAAATTTAAAATATTTTTGTTGGTAATATTTAAAATGGGGTATTTTTATAAATATTGGAAGGAGGAATTTGGTTACGGTTTTAGCAAGCCTCAGTAGACCCAAATTCACAAGCTATATTGAGCTTATTGAGTCTTGCTGGCTGATTTAGGCTTTTCCACAGGAAACCAACGCCAAGTCTGCAATCTGATTGTAATCTGTAAACAAGAAGTACGCAAATGAGTGTGCAAATGCAACCATTGTCGCCCCAAATTTTGAAATAAAGTACAACAATGTTTCGCGCCAGAGCCACATTGCTCCGGTTTAAACTCAATCGAAATCCACATTACTGCACTAACACCACGAAACCCAGCAACAATAGCAGCAACAGCAACGACAAGATGGAATCAAATATTATTAAATACGACGAGACTTATCGCCAATTGGACAACCTTGATTTCATGACCGCTGCCAAGATTCTCTTCACTGATCCCCCTAAGAAAAAGAAGTTCGGGTATTGCTTTTCACTTTCGTTTTGTTTATTTGTAGTTAAATTGTTAGTGGATTAAGTGGATTTTCATGTTAAAGTTTATTCTAGGTCTTTTTTCTTTCAGGCATTTCGTCGAACATGTTTAGCGTATGGCTTGTTTTCTGTGTATCATATGCTTGGAAGCTGCACTTTTAAATTTGATGCTTCTATATATGTTTGAGCTATCTATCATGTGAAACAAAGTGCGTTTGCCACCCCTATTAATTTCGGATTAAAGCTTAGTAGAATGGAGTCGAGTGATCAGAGTTTTATTATGCTATTTGATTGTATCATATAGGAGAATTTTGAACTACCCCACTAATCTAATTTGTGCTATTCTGTTTCTATTTCATAATTAATATGTATGCATTTCATTTTCAGGATTGATTTTCATCTGGTACAACTCTTCTTTGCCTGCTTGCCTTCATTGGGTATCTATATCTTCAAATTTTACCACGTTACTGTATTTTTCATATTCCAAATGTATCATCAGTTTGATGCTGCTATCTAAAGGAGTGTATTTTTCTTAACAGCCGTGTATTTGGTAGCTCAGTATGCTCGTAGTGAAATGAAAAAAATGGATGCGGTAACTTAATCCACGCTTTGAGTATTCTTTACTGGATTATGTATATAGTCATCTCCATTTCTTTTTCCTCCCAGTGAGCTTGAAGCTTTCTAAATTCATTATTAGACGATTGGTCACACTGTTTCTGATCATCTTAGGAACTCGAGATAAAGAGGAAACAAGAGGAGGACAAAGCAAAAGAGATGGAACTAAAAGCTATTAAAGAAAAAGAAGCTAGGTCTCAGCCAGAACTTCTGGAGGTGAAAGTGAGACTGGATAAATTAGAGGAAGCTGTAAAGGAAATTGCAGTTGAATCAAAGAAACAATCAGGTGAAGATGCAACAAAAAATCAAGAACAGAGAAATAAGGAAAAACACATTGCACAAGCTGAAGCTGTTGACAGCCAAAGAATATTTGAATCAAGCAAATCCATGGAGAAAGACCATCTTAGCAAACAGAATCTAGCACCAGGCAAAGAAAAGTCAACTGGATTGGCACCAATGCCTGATGCTTCAAAGCAGGACCAGAAGAGCAGTACCTAAAATGAAAGAACTTCCGAAGATTTTAAGAAATGAAGAATAACCTCATCAGCAAACTCTGATGAAAAGAAGTCCTCTTTTTTAACAAAGCAAGCACATATTTAGAACAGTAGGCCGTTTTTGGCGAAAATATCTTATTTTATTTTTGCTGGAATGCGGGCGCAGATGCAAGTTTTTATGCGTGTGATCGTAAAAGAAAGCATGCATTGCACATCTGAGCTACTTATCTTTTTAGCTTTGGTAATTTGTTCACCCCATGTAGCAAGTTTTGGTAGTGAGGATTTGAGAGCCCCATGTTCTTTTCCCCGTTGTGACTACCAACAATGTACTGGAGAGTAGATATTGGATGCTTAAAGTTGCTTGTAGTGCTTAAGCTGGTAACTGGGGATTATTAATTTCAACTTGCCTGTCTTGCACTTCACTTCAGGTTTTTTACTTGTTCATCCTGTTTATTTTCCAGACACACCTAAACCTCTGAACTAACATGTCATATGCTAGAAGAGTAGGCTCATTCTGCCAAATGAATTTGTCTTGAGCATAACTTCAACTGCCTGCCTTCATCATTAGCCTTAGCCACCAATTTGTTATTCAGAGGTACCTTCTCTTAGCGTTAGGCAAGTTGGTAAGAAGGTGTGCTCCTTCCTTGCGTTGTTCATCTCTTAGAGTTCACATGCTAACCTAGTCTTTGAATTAGGTGTTAGCTTCAGCGCAAAAATAGGTTATGACATTTTCCCCTTTTGTTGATTTGGATGGTTCTAATGTAGATGCTTAGAACTACTGTACATGTTTTTCTTCATTTTGCTCTGTAGAATTGTATTTATTTTCTGGGAGAACATCTGTGCTGAATTTTTTTTATTTTTTTTTGGTATATGGCGAATAATGGTATTTCTTAAATGTATTGTAGTGATTATAGTAAATGATGTAATGGTGGTGTAAAGGTGATGCAGTCTAGGAAGTCTATTATCTTCCGCCAAAAAAAAGGAATAATTGTAGTTCAAAAATAAATTTAATTTTGTACAATTTTACAAAAAACCGGTAAAATTTATTTTTTTATTTGTTAGGTGCTTTATAAAAAAAAAATCATATAAATTTCAACATCCTAATGTAGTTAGAAAATGAATCATAATTGTAGACACTTGATTCGGTCGGTTCGTGTTAGGGGATGAATTAGGGTTGCTCAGTTTGACCGGTCCATTGCCAACCCCAATGATGAGAATGTGAACTTGGACATGAGGATGAAGCCTGAATCTCTAAGTGGAAAGTGGACTTGAAAATCCAAAACCTAAAAATCGAAAAACCGAGTCCAATTATCAAGATTTGGACCAAGCCCGTCTGGCCCAGTGCAGGCCTGGGTCAAAGGGGCATCAACTCAGTGTAATGAGGCGATCGCCTCATCGATGAAGCGTTGCCCCTATGGTAGCCCACTTGCAACTGCATTTAATGCAGCTGCAATCATGACAATCAAGTGGCGCGGGCCCTACTCTCCAGACCTCTTTCTTGCATGAGGGAAAGATTTTTGGGGAAAGAAAAAGGCTATGAGAGCTCATGATGGGCTAAGAGGCATAGGGGCATGGGAAAGCTAAAGAATAAAAGGGAAAAAAGAGAGAGAAGAGAGGAGGTGTGGTGAAGAAAAGAAAAAGAGGGAGAGCTCTGAAAAAAAAAAACACAAGAGGAGAAAGGAGGAGAAGAAGGAAAATGTCCTGAAGGAAAAAAGGAGGTCCACTTTCCCATAAGAGAAGAAGGAAGAAGCTTGTGTTAAGGAGAGATATCACATCCTAGCAAGGATCTCAATCAAAACAGCTCTGAGGGCCTGTCATTTTGGTATAAAATTTTCACTTAAACTTGATATGTTCATCATTTTGTATGTTCTTGCTTGTGTGTAACTGAGTCTTTAGCATATTTTAGGTTTATCTCTAGTGTGTCTTGCTTGATATCTTATTTTATTAATGGACCTTTGAATAATTTTGCATGTAGTCGTAGTATGATGAGTGTAGAGTGTGTATATGCATGTTTTGGTTACTTAGAGTAGAAGTTTGTACGTCTTGGGAGTCAGAGCCGACCTGGTGATCAGGCGACGCCTCTTCACAGAGGCGTCGCCTCATCTCAATGAGGCGATCGCCCCATTGACAGGCCTCTAAGAGGCCCTACTTTTGCATGTGATTCACGTCCTTGTGACATTGAGGCAGGTTCCCCTGTTGATGAGGCGTCGCCTTATCAATGAGGCGATCGCCTCATTGACAGGGTTAACCCGCTTCCTACTTCATTTTTTTTTGTTTGTTATTTGTGACGTCTGCTTTAATATGTCCACTTTTGACCTTAAATATGTCTCATGATTGCATGATGGTGATTATCTTGATTACTTGATGGTTTTTTTAGTCCGTAATGTGAAAACCCCTTTTTTATACATATAGAGTCTCCTTGTAAGTATCGTTACATGTGATTCCATTTTTTTTGTGAGAAGAAGGGCTAACCGTGTGTTATTTGCAGGAATTACTTAGTAATTTCTGTCATCGAGTAGTCACTTTTGCTATTTACCTCTTGCATATTGCCACTTTTATGTTATTTTAATAGTTTATTTTCAGTATATGTTTGGTTTATTTTCTTTATATTATTAGTTTATTTAGTTAAAAAGCATTGTAATCCTTAGTCCCTTTCCCTTTTAATTTTGAATGTATGGTTGTAAATTATTATTTATTTTATTTACTGCATTTTTTGAGTGTTGGGACTTAAAGGCATGGAATTGGACTAATGTGCAAACTCGGACTTAATTATAAAATCTGGCAATTATCCGAAGGCAATTTCATTATGTGTGGTAAATGAGGAAATAATTAAATGGTAATAAAACTCAAAACACAAACGGAGGCCAACCGCAATGTTGGGTGAGCATTCAAACGCTCATACCTAGTTTCCGAGCCCAATCTCTGATGACGGCTTCTGGGAACCTCCGTGGGATCCAATTGCTGCACAGTGTGTCCCGGCTTTTATCCGGGTGGCGACTCCATCTCCGAATAGGCCCATGACTTATATTGTATTTCCTAGTGGGCCTCGAGCCCACACAGTGCTGTGGTCGCCAAACATTTGGGCGCGTGCTAATCTCGGCCGTCTACAGTGGCGACTCCACTGGGGATAGAGAAACTGATTCTAGTGTTTTACGTTTTATCATCTTTAATTATTTTCTTATTTCTTCCTGCATTTATGCATTCACTACACATTTTGCACACAATTAGCACTTCAGTCCCGAATAAACCCGACAATAGTCAGTACTTCGTTACCTACGTTTCACTCAAACCTGGTGGTGGAATATTTGATTATTGTCACTCACGACACGTACTGATCCATGTTTTTTAACCCTTGAGTGGGGAGACGTATATGGATGTATATCATTGTGGGAGCCGAAGCCTTTTTACCCAAGACTCAAGCCCATGTAATGACTTAGCAACTATCCTTAGGAATTTTCCCACATGCATGTGTATTATGCCATATAATGGACCCTTAAAATAAATCTCGAGCCCATCAATAAACAGTCCAAAATAAAATGGGCCCTCGTGTCCAACCAAAACCCATTATAAATAAGCTAGTCAACAAATGCCTCTCATGCCTACTCATAACCCATTTCAAATAAGCCTTGACAAGTAAGTTTATGGTGCTAAGGATCTTGGCTTATAGAAAGTGGACTCAAGCTTTATTTAAAGGAACCATTGCTTGTTTGAATCATTTTGAGAGTTTTCTTGCATACGTCGGTTTTGTTATCCTCCGCTGATAATTAAAACCCAGGCCAAAAATCCTAGGGCAAGATACTCGCCATCGAATACGTGTGTGGGAGAAATAAGGGTGAAAGTTTGCACGTTTAAATTCCATGTTTTGATCTTGTATATCTTTTTATATGTAACCCTTTTTGTTTCTAAATATAACGAACTTGCATATCATGCATACACGTCATGCATCATTCTAACCAGTTGTTTTGCAACGCTATAGATCCTTCAAGCTCAGCAGGGTGGGTTCGAACTAGTTCAAGTCGTTTGATCAGAAATTCAGAATTAGGAATGGCATAAGGGTTTGACCCAGAAGTGTTTGGGGGCAAGGTGGAAAGAAGAAGAAATAGCAGAAACCCGGGCTATGATGAGGGAAATGATGGGGGAGATTACTAAGCTTATTAGAGAAAGTCAGCTAACACAGCCGCCCAATACACCGCCAATCGATCCGGTCGATTGACGAAGAAATACCAATTAGGGGAAGGGAAGAGGACGATGTGATGGTATTGGCCAATCCGGGGAATCAGAGAAATGTCATCCCAGCCGAAGATGTGGGTCAGACTGAGTGGGCTAAGAATATGACCAGAGTGATGAATCAGATGCAAGTGATTGATGAAGGAGAAGGGTATGGTCACTCCTCTATATTACGATTTGAATTTGGAAAAGGGTGATGAACCATTGCCTCGTAAGTTTAAATTCCCAAACATGAAGAAGTATACTGGTGCTGAGGATCCCCATTTGCATTTGAAGCAATATGTAACATATATAAAGGCTACTGAGCTGACTGAGAGCCAAATTGTTAAACAGTTCCCTATTTCACTGGAAGGAGTGCCGATTCGTTGGTATTACACCTTGGAACCGCATGTTCAGTCGGATTGTAAAGAACTGTGCACTACCTTTGTCAAGCAATATGGTCTCAACGTCCAACTAGAAGTGTCCTTGAGAGATTTGCAGAATACCAAGCAGAACTTTAGCGAGCCTTTTGCTGATTACCTGACTCGTTGGAGGGGAAAGTTATCCTTGATGAGACACAGGCCAGTTGACTCTGACCAGTTAGTCCTGGAAATAGAAGGGTGTGTACCCGCATTGTCTAGGAAATTGAGGGATCTGAGGATCAAGAATTTTGAAGAGTTATACAGATTTGGGGTCTAGAAAGAATCAGATTTGGCTCAAGAGAAGAAATTCTTCGAAAGAGGTTCTGAGGGGCAAAGAGGCAACTAGCTCAAGCAGTACCGTTCAGATTCATACTATCCAACCATCGAGCAATAATGTACAAGTCAGTGCAGTCAGAAAACCCTGGAGATTTTCTAATCTAGGACATCCTATGTCCAAGGTCCTCGATAAGCTCATTGAGAAGAACTTGCTACGACCCTTGCCTTCGCAATAACCCTTGCTTGGAGCCAACCCAAAGCTTTTCTGTAAATTTCATCAGACCATCGGGTATGACACAGACAGCTATGCCCGGTTAAAGCATGAAATCCAAGATTTGATAGACTCAGGTAAAATCACCGACCCGAAAAATAGAAAACCAAACACTCAAACCAACCCAGTACCCAATTACCGAAATGTACCACCTCCTAACCCATCCATTCTAATGGTCAACTCTGGCCTAATAGAAGAAAAAGTCCTAAACTTCTTCATTGATGTCTCTCACAATTCCCAACAGACCAGGCCTAAAAACGTGAGAACAAGCAAACGACCCACGGAGTTACAACTACAAGTCTTGGACATATGGAGTTCTAATGAAGAAAGTAGAGAACGAGATGACCTATGGGACAACGAGGAGTGTGAGCCAAGTCAGTCTGTGGGAAAGGTCGAAGAAAAGAAAAAAGAAGCTGAGGTTACCAAGGTTGGGCCCGAAAAGGCAGAATGTGCAGAAAAGGGAAAGGAGGTAGAACAAAGTAGAGAGACCATTGCCAGTGTTTGGGAGTTGCTCATGCATTCTAGGGATCACTGGGAAGCCATGGTCCTGGCACTAGACCAAAGGAAGATTTTCACTAATTCCACCCCAGAACAGATGGTCCAATCACTGACGGAAAATCCTCAAGGAATGATAACTTTTTCCAATGAGGATCTGCCTCTAGAAGGGAGAGATCACCACAAAGCCCTATTTATCAAAGCCGAGGTAAAAGGGAAGATGACCTGTTGCGTGATGGTTGATAATGGTTATGCCATCAATGTGTGTCCATTGAAGATTCTGCCAAAACTAGGGCTGACAGTAGCTGACTTAAAGCCTTCTGAAGTAGTTATTAAGGCTTACGATGACACCAAAAGATATGTGGAGGGAACTTTCAGGGCGTTAGTCAGAATAGGGCCTATAGAAGTCTGGGTTGACCTGTATATGATTGATATCCCGGTAACCTTTGCCATTTTATTGGGAAGGCCATGGTTTCACCCCCTGGGCAGCATTCCATCCACTGTCCATCAAAAGGTTAAGTTTCCACATGAAGGAAGGGTTGTCACCATCTCAGCCGAAACTGAAGTCGCCATAGCCACACTGAAGTTAATCCTCAAGGAGATTTCCCTTAGCCCTAGTTTTGAAGTCTGTGTGATCTATGAAGACGAAATGGATGAAAGGGTTTTGAGAATGATGTGCAATATGAAATTTCTGCCCGACATGGAGTTAGGGAAAAATCAGAGTGGACCTTTAGAGTTTGTGGGAAGCAAGGTACCTGTTCTAAAGCATGGGCTAGGATTCAAAGAGGTTGACAAAGCTGGGAAGGAATTAGGTGTGGCAGTTTAGTTTGAGGAAAAGGAGGAGGAAACTATGGCCAGAAAGAAGACTTTATGGGAAATCTTTGTAAAAGAATGCATCGGGCACCCATACAGAGGAACTTCGGAGCCTCTTCTAGTGGCTGGGGAAGTCATCCCGGGATTTGAGATTTTTGTTGAATTTATGAATAAAATCGAGGAAGCTGCTATCGAAAAGGCCCCTACTGAGGAGTTGGTACTGGTCGAAGAAGAGTCTAAAGAGGATGAAGCTACTTCGGAGCAGAAGAGCGCTGATGATCAGAATGAAGACCTAGAATTTGAGACCTACATCCTCAATTCTATCATATATGTCTTTTATAATGACTTTGATATTTCCATAGCTTCTCTGTTTGAAGCTGACGATCTTTTCTTTTCAAAAGTGAATGCAATGAAATCTGAATTTGCTTATTTATGTGATGTGTTCCCTAATGGTTATTCTGTTTGTGATTATCATTTCATGCATATGTTTGATGTTAATTCCATGCAAATTGAATTATTTAATTTAGGCACAGATGATAATCCTAAAAATATACTGCTTGCTTCTGGCTTAACTCATTATAAGAGAGAAGAAATGGAAAAAATCTTAAAAAAGAGACAGAAAGTATTCGCTTGAGGTTATAAAGACATGCCCGGAATTGACAGGGAGATCTCAGAACACAGAATCCCTACATACCCTCACATAGCGCCAATAAAGCATAAGTAAAGGAGGCTAAGGCCAGAATGGGCTCTCTTGGTTAAGGAAGAAGTTGAAAAGTAGTTGAAGGCGAAGTTTTTAGAAGTGGTAGAGGAAACTCAATGGTTAGCGAATATAGTTCCAGTTCCCAAGAAGGATGGAAGGGTCAGAGTGTGTGTGGACTACCGAAATTTGAATAAAGCCTGTCCTAAGGATGACTTTCCCCTACCACATATTGACACATTGATTGATAGTGCGGTCTTCAATGCAATGTACTCATTTATGGATGGATTTTCAGGATACAATCAGATCATGATGGCAGCAATGGATAGATTGAAGACATCATTCATCACCGAATGGGGCGTGTACTGTTACCAAGTGATGCCTTTCGGGTTAAAAAATGCAGGGGCCACTTATCACAGGATGGCGACTGCCCTACTGCACAACATGATCCATAAAGAGGTTAAAGTGTATGTAGATGATATGATGGTGAAATCTATAACCAGGAAAGGACATTTTGAAGCACTAGACAAGTTTCTGGCTAAAGCATAGAAGTATAATCTTAGATTGAACCCGAAAAAGTGTGTTTTCGGGGTCACATCTGGGAAACTATTGGGGCACATTATCAGTCATAAAGGAATAAAGATGGATCCAGATAAAATCAGAGAAATCAGGGATATGCCCGTACCAAAAAATGAAAAAGAGGTCTGAGGGTTCTGGGGCGCTTACAGTATATCAGCAGATTCATAGCCAAACTAACAGCCATCTGCGACCCTATCTTTAAGCTTCTGAAGAAAGACCAACCCATTGTGTGGAACGAGAAGTGTCAACAGGCCTTTGAAACTATCAAGGATTATATGATGAATCCCCCTGTCTTACAGCCACCGAGACAGGGTAAAGTCTTAATCCTGTATCTGGCAATTGAAAAGGATGCAATAGGGGCGATGCTAGCACAGGAAGGTGAAGGGAAGACAGAGCACGCTATATATTACTTGAGTAAGAAGCTTCTACCCTACGAAGCTACTTATAGTTTAGTAGAGAAAACTTATCTAGCAGTGATCTGGACAACGAGGAAACTCCGACACTACTTCCAGTCGTATAAGGTGCAAGCAATGTCCAAACATGATCCCCTCCGGTACCTCCAATAAACCCCGTCTCTTACGGGAAAATTGGCTAGGTGGCTCGTTTTGCTCACAAAATTTGATATAGAGTATATGGCTAAAAAGACAGTAAAAGGAAGAGCAGTATCAGACTTCTTAGTGCAAAGATCGATCGAGGACACCCAAGAGTGGAAGCTGGAGTTCCCTGATAAGCATTTGGAGGCGATAGAGATACAAAATTGGGAAATGTACTTTGATGGAGCTGTCAACAACAAGGGGGCTGGGATAGGAGTAATTTTGGTTATGCTAGAAGGAGAAATGATCCTGATGGCAAAAAGGCTCGAATTTAAAGCAACCAATAACCAAGCAGAATATGAAGCCTGCATCTTTAGCTTAGAATCATTATGTAGTGCAGGGGTGGAAAATGTCACTGTCTACGAAGATTCCATGCTAGTTATAAAATAAGCCACTAAAGAATGAGAGATAAAAAAAGATAGATTATGGCTGTATTGGGAATACTTGACCACTATTCTGTGCTACTTCACGTAATGTAAATTCGTCTATTTACCAAGGGAAGGAAACCAGGTAGTAGATGCCCTAGCCACACTGGCCTCTATGTGGGAAAGTGGGAAGCAACCAGAGGCCAGACCCTTAATTCTCATAAAGTCTCGAGCCCCTTGTTACGAAGAGGTGAAAGTAACACCAGTTGATGTCACTAAGAAACCTTGGTTCTATGATTTACAAAGGTATCTGGAAACTGGGCAATTTCAGGATGACGCTGATAAGAAAGAAAGGATATCCCTACAAATGTTGTCTCGGCAGTTCATAAGCCACGGGAGGATGTTATACAAAAGAATGCCAGTCGGGGTACACCTCAGATGTGTCAAAAAGTAAGAAGGTCGGAGGCTTATGGAAGCAATTCATGAAGGGGTGTGCAGACCATACACGAATGGGACTGTCTTAGCGAAGAAAATAACCCGCCAGGGGTACTTTTGGCTCATTATGGAAGCAGATTGTGTTGGATTTGTGAAGAAATGTCACAGTTGCCAAACATATGGTGATGTTAGCCACCTACCATCTATGGAACTTCAAGGAATGACGTCTCCTTGACCGTTTTCTATATGGGGGATTGACATCATAGGGGAGATAAGGCCAAAAGCAACTAATGGTCATCGGTACATCATTGTGGCCATCAACTACTTCTCCAAGTAGGTTGAGGCTGAATCTTATGCTACCATGGGGGTGAGGCAGATGTCGAGGTTCATCGAAAAAAACATAATCTGCAGGTATGGTCTGCCACACCACATAGTCACAGACAATGGTGTTCAGTTTTAAGTAGAGACGGCCATACTACTAAAAGTCTATAAGATTGAGCACCACAGATCATCTCCATATAGGCCATAGGCAAACGAAAAGGTAGAAGTAGCAAATAAGAATGTAAAAAAGATCTTGGCTAAGATGCTGGAAAATTACCGAGATTGGGCTGAGTACTTATAATTCGTATTATGGGGGTACCAAACTACTGCTAGAACCTCGACAGGGGTCACTCCATACTCCTTAGTCTATGGATGTGAGGTAGTTTTGCTCGTAGAGGTCAAGATAAGGTCATTGAGAGTCCTTCCGGAGTTTAAACTCCCCGAGTATCAGTGGGTCAAAAGTCGGTTGGCTCAGTTGACACTATTGGATGAAAAGAGGATGAAGGCTATGTATTATTCTCAGCTGTATCAGAGAAGAATAGCCCTTGCCTATAATAAGAAGATCAAGCCAGGCAAGATTTGAGAAGGGGATCTGGTGTTAAAACTTACGAGATCACTCATGACCAACCCTCGGAGGAAATTCAAGCCCAACTGGGAGGGATCGTATCTAGTAAAGAAGCTGTTTTTGAAAGGCGTTACCATTTTGTCTGACATGGAGGGAAACGAGTTCAAAGAACCCATCAACCTAAACAAGCTCAAGAAATACTTTCTGTAAAAAGTCTCGTTATGGAGAAAACCTCAAAAAGAGGCTGTCTAGAAAAAAATTAGAGACTAAAAAAAAGAGAAAAAGAAAAAAGGGGAGTCCTGCTAGACTAAAAACCTCGAAAGAGGCGGTCCAGGAAAAAGTTAAGGACATATAAAAGGGGAAGGAGAGGCATAAAATGGTTAGTTGAAAAACTTGTAAGGGCAAGCCAACTAATAACATGAGATGTACCAGAAGCGAAATGTATATACATTTTATGCTTAAGTAAAATGAAATGGATTGCTTCAATTGTCATTAAACATTGCATAATGTATCCATTACAAGCCGTTTAACTAGTACAAAAGTGAAATTACTTCTAACAAAAGGGAAAATGACGACTTCATTCCATGAGCTAGTTTTTTTCTTCTCTTCTTTTATTACCTACCCTGTGAACTTAACATTTATAATTCTCTTGTCTTTTTATATCTAATAAACTTGTCTCTTTCTGTCTGTTGCAAGCAAACCCACGCTTTATAATGATCATCGGTGGTCTGATCACTGTCGTAGCTTAAGTTTCTTTCGATGAATCTGTGTGGCCAAGTCGCCACTAGGTGGTCTAGGAAATTCTAAGAAAGTGGCCCTGGCTCGAACTCGTGAACAGACTCCATAATCATTTGTTTATAACTATATTGGCGACAGAGGCAAACTGGATTATAGAAAGTGGCAAAATGGAGATCGGCAATCGGAACGCAATATGTATAAGACCGAAGGGTCACATGCTACAAACCCCACCAGGGACATATCCAGCGAATCAATATATCAGGGAATGTTGATAGCCAGCCACAAATGTCTACAGGGATGGGAAGTAGTTTCCTTATTCGATATTGTTTGGCCTGATAACGCCTAATGTCTTGAGGAGGTTCGATCAAGCCCAGCTTTTCATAAAACCACATCTGTGGGATTACAAATGTTTAGGTATAGGCAGTATTGGCAGTTGAAAGTGAAGGAGGGGCAACGGGAACTTACCTCCAGCAAAAAGGGGCTTCCGAATAACCGTCGCGTCCTTGTGAAGTCATCCAATCTAATGATGGTTTTTGCTAAAATGAGATGGAAGGGATTGAGCCTTGAATCCACTTGATCGAGGATGGAGAGGATCTTCGTATCGCAGCCCCTTGAGGGGGAAACCAGTAGAAATTGGGCATACAAATAGAGGGCTAACATGCGGGGCCAGTAAGTTTCCCCTTTGTCCATAATCATGATGACTTCAAGGAGGGACTCTAATTTGATTTTTGAGTCAGAGATACAGTGGAAGGAAGACCAAGGTGGAAGATTGAACATACGCGCCATTTGTTGTTGAATGGAACAAGAATCCAGGTTTTTAAGAGCAGGAATTACAAGTTAGCAAGTGGAATCTGTAAGATGACCAAGAATTGCCTCGAATTCCTCTAGTAGGGGGAATATTTCTATCGTGTTGAGCCAAAAAATGTGTTTCTGAGGATCCCAAAATTGAACCATAGTATGGAGAAAAGGGTAATTAATTCTCCTAGTATGGAGTGATTTGAAGATCGTGAGATGAAACGGCTCTAACCCGGCCCAAGATTTGTTGTCCAAACCTTTCAAAATTGATTATAGGGACCTCAGACTTTGTTTTGTCATGATTGTGGCTTTTCAAAGGCACTTAGAGAGAGAAACAAAAAGGGGAGGATGAAGGGGATTCAAGAATTAGGTCAAATGCAGGAATAAGGGTTTTATAGGGGCAGGATCGCTTGTTGCTGAAGTGGTCGCCTCATCGATGAGGCGATCGGCTTATTAATAAGGTGCCACCTCAGCAGTATGAGGCGATTTCCTCTTTACCAGGGTTCGATGAGGCGATCGCCTCATCAACAGTACAGGTCGATTACTTTTCTTCAAATCGCACGGTCTAACAGGTGGGATAGTTACACACGCAAGTAGGGAAATCAACTCACATATGAAGAAATGAGAAAAGCAAAACAAATGAATTTAATCAAGGGAAGTGTTAGGTTCTACAAACATTCTGTTCATAAAATTAAAAACAAAAATTTTGCATTCACTACTCAGGGACTACATAAATTTTTAACACGGGAACATCAAGCGTCTGATCCCGTACCCTCAGGGCCATCTTCTCCCCCGGTATCGCTGCCGTTCCCATCTTCATCCTCGTTATCCTCATCAATCTGGAATACATCAATCTGATGCTCGAGAGTAGCGATCCTCGCCCTGCTAGCCTCATCTCAATCCTATTTAGACAAATCACAGGTTAGTAAATCATGCAAGCTTGCATACATATAAAAAGTGATGAAGTTCTTACCCTCCACTGCTGGGTGACCTCCAGCATGTAGTCTCTCTGGGCCTCTATCATGCGATACATATATAGACCCTGCTCTAGCGGAATCTGCATTATCAAAATAAATGTTGGAACTAACTGTTGGTTTGAGAATTATAGTGAAAGCAGGTTAGGGAAAAGAACATACGTGAGTAGCACTGCCAGGGGTGCATGTAGGGGTCAGGTCCCCATCCAAAGTTAAGAACTGATGCGACAACTACCCAGGGGGAACCCAACATCGGGCTAGGGGGTCGAGGATATGGATGAAGCTGCCTAGGATAAACTCAGAACCGGGGGCAGCAGTTAGCCTGGCTTTCTCACGGACAGCGGAAGTCTCCTCTCTACCTGGATCCAGTCGACACCTCAAGGGCTCTCTCTCCCGCACTCGAGACCTAACCGGGGCCACGGGCCTAGCAGGCGCAACCTAAAGATGAAAATAGGAGGAACATGCTAAGGATGTAGTGAATTTGTAAGAAAAGGGGAACCAGTGAGGATTTACCTGAGAAGTAGAAGCGGCCTGGAAGAGGACTGTCAACAGAAGGTGGGTTCGGATGAACTCTGTATACCGGCTCTTAGCGCGAACTGTGTGGTCCACAGCTGGTGAGCTCGTAACAGCCTGACCAAGGTCGTCGCCCTCCAGCTCATGAGCCCAAAGCATATTATCAGGAGGGGACCTGGGGACCCGCCTAGCTCTAACGCCTGACCTCTGGTTCAAGACCTGTTCCCCCAAGTACCAAGCTCGATACCCAGGGCCACAAAGGAGTGCCCTCTTCCGGGCTAAAGGCCTAGAGCGAGTCATCTCAATGGTCCAAGTGTCCTCGGACCCCCACAAGTCGTTCCGGATCTGCAAAAAGGAAAAAAAGAGGGAGATGTCAATATGTAAGTAAATTGAATGTAGATAATTTACTAATAAGTAGGTTTATGCTTTGCAGGTACCACATCCTGTGTCAGCGAGTTCTAGTGCTGCCTGTGGATGTGAACTTGCGCGAGGTGCCTTTTCACAACGCGGCTGGCGCCCCACCTACTGAGAGCAGGGAAATGGTCTCCCACTCAGGTAACGCCCATAAGCAACTCTAGCTCTAGAGCCCAAAACTGAAAAATAGAACGGGAGAAGTTGAGAAGACTGATGTAAGTAATGGGGGTCAGAACAAGACAAGGAAAAAAGGGGTCGTGATGTACCAGGACAGCATGCCAAAAGCCATAAAACCTCCTAGCCTCTCAGACCACCTCGTCCATGCTCCGGTATAGGTATGCCAAGGCGCAACTACCCTAGTCGAATGTGGGAACCTGATCAAAATCCCGAAGGGCCGATAGGAATATCAGATCAATGGAGCTGGTAGTGTCGGCAAAGAGGATGGTACCGAGCAGGTAAAGCAAGAAAGCCCTCACCACCTGGTCAATCTCAAGGAGAGAGATCATCGCTGCGGCCCGATCTCGAGTGTAGAAACCCCTGATCGAGTCCATCTTAAGGGTATGAGTCCCCTTCATGTCAGGAGTCATCCCCAAAAGCCGCTCAATATATGCAGCCTTATCCAGAGATAACTGATGTAGACTCGCATCGAAGGGAATAGGATCCCTGGCGTAGGCAATCCCCGTGATGGCAGCAAATGATACCGAGTCTAGAGTAAGCTCATCGAATGGAAGGTGGAAGGTGTGAGTCGTATCAAACCACCTCTCCATCAGGGCATGCAATGGCTGGTAGTCTGTGAGCCCCTGCTCGGATGGAAGTGAGAGTACGAAGTCCTCGAACCCCGTCTCCTAAACTCAGTCCCTCTGCTCGTCAGTCAAGTCATTGAAAAAGACCCGGGCTCCATGGAAATTCCTAGTACCTTTGAAAGTTTAAGCATCATGCTGCAAATAAAGAGATAGGGAAGTAAAATTTATTCATTTTTCGATCTCAGGGAGAAATTCAAAATGGATGTACACATAAATGGTGAAGCTCCTCTCTATTGATGAAGCGATTGCCTCACCTTAAAGGTGATCGCCTTATCAAAGAGGCGATCAGCTCTGTGAAGAGGCGACGGGAGATTGCCTCTTCACAAAAGCCCATCGTCTCATCGATGAGGTGATCGCCTCATAAGAGAGATGATCGCCTTATCGAAGAGGCGATCACCTCTGTGAGGCGTAGACAAGAGCAATGTTCGATTTTTGACGTAATGAGGCATAAATTCCATATTTTGTTTGATTAAATAAATGTCCTAGAATGATAATTATGTAAGATTAACCCCTAACCCAATGAAATTTTGCAGGAAATTTTAGGGTACTAACCTCTCCGGATGCGGAAGAGCAGATGTGAGACCTTATGTCTACCAGAAGCAGAATCGAGTCTCCACGGGTCAATCCCAAACTCCTAGAAGCGCTAACGGGGGGAGGAATATGATCCCATTGAGGTACAGGGGGTGTTCTGTCATTCTCCATCGACTGAAAAGTGGGAAGAGATACAGGGAGTACAAGAAGTATAAGGAAAAAAGAGAGGAAAAGAAAAAGTAACAAAGATAGAAGGGAGAAAGGACAAAAGGAAAAGAGTTATTTTTATAGCAAGCAGAGAAGTAGGGTTTTCCCCTAAAAAAAAAATGATGATGAGAACGATGGGTGAAAATTAGTGCCACATACTAGGGAATCAGAATCAAAGTATGAATTTTTGAAGTGAAGTTTCTGGAAGACAGGGTTGTTCGAGTTTGAATCCCCGAAGCTCAAGGATGGAGATGGGCTGTTCGGGTTTGAATCCCCGAAGCTCAAAGACAGGGTTGTTCGGGTTTGAATCCCTGATGCTCAAGGACAGGGTTGTTCGGATTTGAATCCCCGAAACTCAAAGACAGGGCTGTTCGGGTTTGAATCCCCGAAGCTCAAAGGCAAGGCTGTTCGGGTTTGAATCCCCGAAGCTTAAGGATCGAGATGACTATTCGGGTAGTATCCCCGAGGTTGAAAGCAAAAAGATAACTGGGCCAGGAAAACCCAGAAGTCTATGTCCCCGAAGGAATGAGGATTGGACCAGGAAAATTCGAAAGCCACATCCCCAATTGTTATCGGGCCAGGAAAACCCGAGAATTATATTTCAGGTGTTATGATAATCGGGCCAGGAAAACCTGAGAATCATGTTTCAGGTGTTGTGATGATTCAGGCCAGAAAAACCCGAGAATCATGTTTCAGGTGACTGATGGTTGGGCCAGGAAAACCCATAAGTCTATGTCCCTAGCAGGACAATAATCGGGCCAGGAAAACCCAAGGTTAACAGTCTTTGAATACTTTATCAAATATTAATGAGTGGCTGATCGGGCCAGGAAAACCCGAGGATCACGATTACATTTCAGAATTAAAGAATTCATCTCTCGGGTAAGACCCGAGAGTCAGGTACGTTTCTTATCTTATTCTTTATTTGTCTTTGTGCATGTGATTTTTTAAAAAATGGTCATTGCATGCATTTGATTTTTCAAAAAAAATCAGTGGGCAAACTATAGACACCCGATTCGGTCGGCCCGTGTTAGGGGACGAATTAGGGTTGCTCAGTTCGACCGGCCCGTTTCCAAGCCCAATGATGAGAATGTGAACTTAGACATGAGGATGAAGCCTAAATCTTTAAGTGGAAAGTGGACTTGAAAACCCAAAGCCTGAAAACCCAAAAACTGAGCCCAACTATCAAGATTTGGACCAAGTCCGTCTGGCCCAGCACAGGCCCGGGCCAAAGGGGCATCGCCTCAGTGTAATGAGGCGATTGCCTCTTTGGTAGCTGCCAATGAGGCGATCACCTCATCACAGAGGAGGCGGTCTCCTCACTGATGAGGCGCCGCCCCTGTGGCAGCCCACTTGTAGCTACAATCATGACAATTAAGTGGCGCGAGCCCCACTCTCCAGACCTCTTTCTTGCGTGAGGGAAAGATTTTTGGGGAAAGAAAAAAGGCTATGAGAGCTCATGATGGGCTAAAAGGCGTAGGGACATGGGAAAGCTAAAGAATAAAAGGGAAAAAAGAGAGAGAAGAGAGGAGGTATGGTGAAGAAAAGAAAAAGAGGGAGAGTTATGAAAAAAAAAACACAGAAGGAGAAAGGAGGAGAAGAAGGAAAACGTCCTAAAGGAAGAAAGGAGGTCCACTTTCCCATAAGAGAAGAAGGAAGAAACTTGTGTTAAGGAGAGATATCACATCCTAGCAAGGATCTCAATCAAAATGGCTCTGAGGGCCTGTCATTTTGGTATAAAATATGCACTTAAACTTGATATGTTCATCATTTTGTATGTTTTTGCTTATGTGTAACTGAGTCTTTAGCATATTTTAGGTTTATCTCTAGTGTGTCTTGCTTGATATCTTATTTTATTGATGGACCTTTGAATAATTTTGCATGTAGTCGTAGTATGATGAGTGTAGAGTGTGTATATGCATGTTTTGGTTACTTAGAGTAGAAGTTTGTACGTCTTGGGAGTCAGAGCTGACCTGGTGATCAGGTGACGCATCTCATCTCAATGAGGCGATCGCCCCATTGACAGGCCTCCAAGAGGTCCTACTTTTGCATATGATTCACGTCCTTGTGGCATTGAGGCAGGTTCCCCTGTTGATGAGGCATCGCTTTATCGATGAGGCGATAGCCTCATCTCAATGAGGCGATCGCCTCATTGACAAGGTTAACCCGCTTCCTGTTTCATTTTTTTTTTGTTTGCTATGACGTCTACTTTAATATGTCCCCTTTTGACCTTAAATATGTCTGCATGATTGCATGATGGTGATTATCTTGATTACTTGATGGTTTTTTTAGTCCATAATGTGAAAACCCCTTTTTTATACATATAGATTCTCCTTATAAGTATCGTTACATGTGATTCCATTTTTTTTATGAGAAGAAGGGCTAACCATGTGTTATTTGCAGGAATTACTTGGTAATTTCTGTCATCGAGTAGTCACTTTTGCTAGTTACATCTTGCATATTGCCGCTTTTATGTTATTTTAATAGTTTATTTTCGGTATATGTTTGGTTTATTTTTGGTATATGTTTGGTTTATTTTCTGTATATTATTAGTTTATTTAGTTAAAAAGCGTTGTAATCCTTAATCCCTTCCCTTTTTAATTTTGAATGTATGGTTTTAAATTATTATTTATTTTATTTACTGCGTTTTTTGAGTGTTGGGACTTAAAGGCATGAAATTGGACTAATGTGCAAATTCGGACTTAATTATAAAATCTGGCAATTATCTGAAGGCAATTTCATTACGTGTGGTAAATGAGGAAATAATTAAATGGTAATAAAACGCAAAATACAAACGGAGGCCAACCGCAAGGTTGGGTGAGCATTCAAACGCTTATATCCAATTTCCGAACCCGATCTCTAATGACGGCTTCTGGGAACCTCCGTGGGATCCAGTTGTTGTATGGTGTGTCCCGACTTTTATCAGGGTGGCGACTCCATCTCCGAATAGGCCCATGTCCTATATCGTATTTTCTAGTGGGCCTCGAGCCCACACAGTGCCTTGGTCGTCAAACACTTGGGCGCGTGCTAAACCCCGCCGCCTACAATAATATAATATTTTCAATATTTTAAAAGAGTTTTTGTTATATGCCTTCTTAACCTTCTGCAAAAATAAAACAATATATTATATATTTGTACAATTTATTAATCTATCTGTTGATTTAATATGAAAGTAAAAGATAGTTACATGGAAAATTGTAAGAAGGGATATATGATTTTTTTTTTAACTTACAATCAAGTTGTATGATAGTGATATATCTCTATACACACTCGTGTATGTAGATGTACATCCATGCACACACACACATGTGTATACATGTATATATATACACATGTGCATATACACGCGCGGGAGATATATCACTATGGATGTTTATTCTATTTTTAGAAAGTTATAGTTTGTTAATAATTACCATTAAATTATAAAATATACCATTATCTAATGGTGATTTAAATAAAACAAAGGTATAATCGAGTTAAATCGACTCACAAGCTATTCGAAATCTACTTAGAAAAACTTAAAATCAACTCAATTATTGTCGAATCAAGCTCAAACTACTTGAATAAACTATTGAGTTGAATTTAAATTTCTAAATATATAACTCGATAGATTTACGAGCTTGATTTGTCACGACGTAGAACAGGAGCCATGACCAACGCTAATGAACGAGAATTCTTTCGAATCCGGAACCCGTAGCAAGCCTTAAAATAAATAAAGACATGCAATAATAATAATAACATAATTAAAATAATCTGCAGTGGAAATAAATCATAAATAAAATAAAATAATAATTCACCACAGGATTTAAATCAACAACTCATCTCATATATATATAAATAAACTTTTAATACAAATCCAGTTCAAATATTTAAAGTATATAACTCATACCAATATATTACAATATCCTTTTTCAAGTTTTTACAACTACTGCAGTGTCTAGATTATAAAAATAAAACTCAGGTAAGCAGTTTACATAATAAAGCCGGAGTGGAAGAAATCCGGCGTACGGGTCTGCTACTGAGGTTTGATGACGACGACTCTCCTGAAAAATAGTCAATGGAGGGGAGTTAGACCTCATTGAGTGAATTGCTATAATATATATACATGCATAACTAAATGGCAATGCACACAGTCAATAGAATATATATATAATAAATATATATACAGACAAATACACACAGATACAGCAAAATCAATTTATATATAATTTTTGAAAATCACTGTTTATGAAGGATCAAATAGAACCCTAGAAAATCGCAACCTCATAACAGTGTTAGACAATACTCTAGCCATACAGGCTCACTTATTCTAAATATATTCACTTATTCCATTTGGACAGTAGACTGGCCCCGAGACACTAAGTCAACCGAGCTCTAACAATCTGACTATCAATGTGATTGGCCCCGAGACACTTGGTCAACCGAGCTCCAATAATCACACTCCCAAATCATATCTCATACAACAGATAATCAAATCCAATCAATATCGACAAATGGTTAGTAATATAGCCTAAATGTTATCAGCGTATCGGTACGTACTCGGTCCTAGTGCTATCCACTAGGTAGCACGTTCTATTGATATCCTTCATTATTAAATAAAAACATAAATTCATAAAAATAAATGATGCATGAATTTAATTAAAATGGCAACATAAACCATATATATACTAGAAATATACCAAAAGTAAACCAGGTATATTTCGAGTATATATACGTCAAATAAATCCAATTAAATTACAAAATAAACTAGAAATATATTCAAAAACATTTTAAACATAATTCATTAATAAAACATGCATATAGTTTAAAATAAACCAAAAATAAACTTAAGTACTAATTAAATCATTATGCATATTTAATCAAAATAACACATATATTTCTAAAATCATGCACCCTAGAGCATATATATATAAAATAACAAGTCACTATTTATTGTGCTCCTCGAGATGGGTCCAACGGGCCTGGTCCACTAGGCCTCAGTCTCGGCGTAACTAAACAAACAAACAAACATCCACAGAATATCAGAATAAATCTAACAGGAGTTCTAAAGACTCGATCTAGATTACTAGACACAAAGTCAGGATTAGAGTTCGACTGGACATTACATTTTACGAGAATTCTACCAAAAATCCGGTAGAACCTCCCCAGTAAAACGGACATCTCTTCACTCAAAGAGTAGAGCCGGTCCTGCAAAGAAATACACTTCGAAAATAAACATAGAATTCACAATCAAAATCCTTCAATCGGACTCCAAACTATAAATCACCGACTGAGGTCCACAATTCACAGAATATTCAAAAAATACCGAAAATACCCTTATATAATAAAAATACATTTTATAAGTAGAAATTATGTAATTAACCCTAAAACACAGTAAAAACCGATGAAAACTCATTTTATTAGAAAAATTGTATATTATATATATAATTGAAAATAATTTACGAAAAATAGTTTTAATTAGTTAAAAAAATACTAAATAATTTGTAGAAATCATTTTTATACCCTAAATGACTATTAAAACCAATTTAATTACATTTTTAGCCAATTTAATGTAAAATTACCAAAATACCCCTATATATATAAATATACTAAAATTAATCCAAAAATTCACCAAAAATAATATAATTGCACAAAATTAATTTTATCAACATATATTTCAATAATATCAATAAATATACTCAATTAACCAATTAATTTCAATTAAACACCCAATTAACCCTATTTTTCAAAATTACATAAACTAAATAAATTCAAAATAAATAAAAATTCAAAAAAATTACAAATAAATTCCTATAATTCATTTCAACACCTATAATTACCATAAAACACAATTTCATAATTTAATTAATTAATTTACGAAAATTAGAAAATAATAATAAAATAATAAAAAATACCCAAAAATCAAAATAAATTCTAAAAATTCTACAAAAATTCCAGAATTAATATTAAGCTACTAGGATCAAAGTTTGTGAAGGAAATTTTCATGAATCAATCAAATTGAAGCTCAAAAAAATCAAGAACCCTAATAGGCCGAAATTGAGAAATTGAAACCTAGGCAAATCTAGACCATTTTAAGTGAAACAAAGCTGGGAATCACACTCATCGGAGCTCAAGGAGAAAATATAGACTGGCGGTGTTGAAAACGGTGGTCGAAATCACGTCGATTGGAACTTAGGTAAATTTTCGGTTTCTCGGGTTGTTGCAGCGTTCACCGGTGCCGGAGAGGATGGATGGACAGGCTAAGCAGCTGGAGGAAGGCGGTGGACGTCCGACAAGCACTCTGAATGGTGGTAACCGACAGAGTCGGGCAGTGAGAGGAAGGGAAGGAGACGTTGGGAAGAAGAGGTAAAGGGTAAGGGCATTAGTTGTAAATTTGGCAAACTATATATATATATATATATATATATATATATATATATCACATGTTAATTAAAAATAAAACTAAATTATATATAATATACATAAATAAAATTAATAAACCCTAAATATTAAATAAATAAATATATATGCATGTATATGTATATATGTTAACATGCAAAATATAATCATACATGATAACATGCAATTTAATAAATCAAGCTAACGTAAATAAATAATTAATTATTTAGGTCTTATTTCCCAAAAATATAATTCTCAAGAAAATTTTTATGTAAATGTCCTAAAATAATTAAAATGACTTAATAAATAACAAACTCATGAAAATATCATAATTATAAACAAAAATTATTAACACTGCATATCCCGATACAGTATAAAAATATTTAAAAACACGGGATATTACATTAATTGAGACTAATCGAACTTATGTATATAATTTTTTATTTTAATATAATTTTAAAAATATTTTATCAAATCAAGTCGAATTCGAACTCAAATTAAATTTAAATATTTAAAAAAATTTAATTTAATTAATCGATTTAAACTAAAATATATAAATTATTAAATCGAATTGAATTTAAACTTTAAAAAAAAGTTCAATCGATATTAAATCGAGTTTGAACTTTGAATTTAAAACTTTACAGTATGTCAATTTAATTTAAATAAAGTAAAATAAAAGTAATTGTAATTAAAGTAACTACATAATTGTCCTAAAATAAAATTCACTACAAATAATTTAATAACTGAACTACTCTTACAGCATAAGACATAATTCATGTAAATTCACTTTTGAATTTGGAGAAGTTGATCTTTGTGACTTGTTTGTGAAATCCATTTTGACTAATTTGAGGAATCACTAAAGGACCGAAGAACAATCACATCAATACAAAAACATGAATATCCTTATTTTACTAACTCTCTCACCTCTTTTTCATAGATAGTTACTGTTTATAGTTCTCCAACATTGTGTTTTCTGAATTTAGGTGGTTTTTTTTATTAATTTCTAACAAAAAAAACTATACAAATTCATTGGTTTCTTCAGTTTTTTTTTGTAATATTTTATTGTTAATAAATAATTTAGTTGAGCTTTAAATTTAATGTGTGGTTTTATCCCATTTTACATTGATAGCTATTTTGATAAGCTAATGTTGCAAATAAACCTTATTTGATAACAAGTAAGAAGTCATCAATAAAAAAAAAAAACATTAAATGATAAAATTTACATTTTCTACCTCAATATTTAAATTTCCATAACGTCTTCACTGTTCTCCAACATTAACATCATTCTCAAAACAATTGTTAAGTTAATGAGTTCTTAAAAACTTATTCTTGAACTTTTCTTTTCTTTTTTACAACTATAGTTGTTAGTATCACTGTCTATACTGATATATAAATTCATTCATTCTCCGCTAATTTTAAGATTTCTTTAAGAAAAATAAAGTTTATTAAATATGGGCTTATATGATAGTACGAGCTCTTATTAAATTTCTTTGTTGTTGTACTTTATTGTATTATCCTTTCATGATATAATGATAATGGTTTGTTGTTAAAATAAAAAATCAATGCAAAAACACATGAGATCTATAAGAACCGGTGGAAAACCCGATCCTTATGTAGGACCGACCCACGCCCGCAGTATCCTAAAACCCTACTCAACTCAGAATTATTCCCCTAAACCCTAAAGTAAACCCAGTGGATTTCTCATCGCCAAATAAGCAACCGTCTGCAACAGGAGAAAAGAAAAATGGCGCGTCTAATTCGACCCATTAGAAGAACCCTATTCTCCACCCCAAAATCTCTAATTCTCCAAATTCAAATTCAAAGCCAACAACAACTCCTTCGATACCCAATTTCAGAATCGGACGACAACCCATTTCAATTCCTGTTCACCAGAAATTACATCTCAGAAATGCGCAAATCCGCCTTTCATGATAACATTCTCAGATTACTTCGTAACGAAATCCAATTCGAATTAGACCGTTCTCCTCCCAAACAAGTAATCTTTTCCCTTCTTTGATTCTTGTGTCATTTTGATTAATGTGGATGAAAAATTTATTCTTTTTTTGCATGCTGTTTAAAGGAAGATAATTTATAAAATGGGATATTGTTGAATTCTGTGATTAGCTTCTGGGTATTTGTCTCGAATAAATAATTCATGTAATTTTTAATTTTATTATTTTATTTCTTTCGAAAATGCCTTATTTTGTTTTTCGAGTCTTCTCCTTTCTTGACAATTGTTGCCTGATTTGCTTGGCCTTCCTGAAAAATTCATCTTCGAGCTGTTGGAAGTGACTAATTGCATTGCTTTAACTCGATTAATGAGACATTTTGGCATAATACGTTTTACATCTGAAAATAATTTTGCAGCTTGTTACCCAGTTTAAATCCTTTATTGTTGATGAACGGCCCGGTGAGCAGTGGATAACATTGAAAAGGAAATTCGGTGAGAATGAAGAGATTAAGGTAGAAGCAACATTGTTTGATGGAGCTTTTCCAAGTTCAAAATCTACCGATGTTGCCAATAACAACAATGTGATGCTTCACATTACGTTGATTGTCAATGTCTACAAGGGTGACAATGATGCCTTGGAGATAATGTGCTCGGCTTGGCCGGACACCATTGAAATTACAAAGCTTTTCATACGTAGGTGCGACAAGATGCAAGCTAAAGCTTATATTGGTCCTGATTTCAGGTATGATTGTTTAGCAATTTATATTAAATACACTGCCATAGTGTTTTGAAGGACTAAAATGACTAGAATAATTGAATCCTGTTTTATTCAGCTCTCCAAGGTCATAATTGCTAGAATTCAATTCTTTCAATTTAGAAAAATAAGGCATTTTTTAAATAAATGAAATCATGACAAAATGACATTATATTGCAAGAATTTAAATGAATTGAATTCAATTCTTGATGATATATTCCCAAGAAGGCCAATTAGTTTGTTCAGAAACTGAAGGGAAAAGAATTATTGCATGAAAGCAAATAAATTTAGGTAGTGGATGGATCTATTTGAGTTCTTCTGTGTTGTTCAGTCACCAAATTCCATATACATTCAAACAGAATAATAGAAATTGAAATACTTTTTCCCATAATCTAACCATGCTTCATGTTGAATTCCAGATTTTGCTTTTTCTTTCATTTTCCCTAATTGACAAGCATCCAACTGGTGGAATTTGATTTTCTTTCGTATAATATCCAGTGCTTCTTTCTCTCTTCTTTTATTAGGGTCTGTTTGGCATTACAGTGGGGAACCTAACTTTTGGAAATTTGAATTTTTATTTTTACTTTCTTATTTTAAACCTGTTTTTGTCTAAAGCATGATTTGCAAACACTTTATCAATGGTTAATCTTCCAGCTTTCTAATAATTGATTGTTTACAGGGAATTGGATGATGAACTGCAAATGTCGCTCTATGATTTCTTGGAGGCAAGAGGCATAGATGAGGAAATGGCAGTTTTCTTACATGAATACATGAAGAACAAAGACAAAACTGAATACATTAGGTGGATGGATACTGTCAAATCTTACATTGAGAAGAAGTAGACATTATTTTCTTTTGCTGATTTTACGACAATAATTTTGAATACCTACCCAATAGTTCACTGGTTTTTGAAGATAGGATCCCCATGGTAAGAGTAATCAAAGGCATCCTGAGTGTTAAAGCTGTTTGGAGAATCCAGTTTTATGCCATTGTAATCACAGGGAGTTTGTGTTATAATCTCTAGTTTTCCAGGTGCAACTATGGACTGAATATTTATGTGTAACCTATTCTTCAACCTGATGAAGCATGTATACAAGTGAAGCAGAAGCACTTTGTTTTGCCTTGAATGAAGTTAAACTGTTGTGGATGGTAAGGAAGGAGAAGAGAAAACTCGTGTTGACAGGTCCAAATCACAGGTAATCATTTCTGCAAGCAAATTGACGTTTATGGAAGTAACTTACTTTTGTTTAGGTATGAACGTGATTGTGATTTATGGGTGCCAAAACCAAGTATTAGGAGACTGACAATGAACAAATAAAAACCTTATACAGGATTTGGAAAATTCAATGGTTGATTACATTGTGATTAGCTTTCTTCTCTCAGCCTTTGCTTAACAAAAGGATTGATCTCAAATTTCTAATAGAAAAATGAAATTCTAAGGAGGAAAATGGAAATGATGAGAGGCTGCATGGAAACATGAAATTGGTATAAATGTGCTTGTACACGTGCATACGTCCATATCTTGTACAATGAAATATATGTTCCAATTATTAAAGATTTGTCCCTAGCACTGCTTCAAGTAATATGTCAAAAATCTTTTAAAAGATTTTAGAAATTTGATAACTGCACTTTGATGTTCTTAAAAATATGTTGGCAAATAAATTTAGTGGGATCTTACACTATTAAGTTAATTCTTTTAAATTTAATTTTTTAATTGATAAATAATATTTAAATTTGTACTCCCACATTTACTTTTATAATTTTTTATTATTGGTAGAAAACTATTCTTCAATTAATATATTGTAGATTTCATTCAAATATATATATATATATATATATATATATATATATATATATATATATATATATATATATTGTAGATGATGTAGAAGGAGATAGAGTGTTCATCATGGTATATAGTACTGTTCATTGTTATAGTATATACTCAAATAATAAAAAAGAATGACAATCAAATTTTCATTATCGTAAGATCTTAGGAGTGATGACCACTTCTTGCTTTAACTTTGTCACCTACTCTCCTAATTCCTCATTAGAATGATAGCTCAACATTTGATTGTGTATTCTCTACTACACAAGCCATTAAATAATAAAAAAATGGGAAATGAGATTTGGATTTTTGTCCATGGAAGAAGACAAATACATGGTCTAAGATCTTGAAAAGATTTCATAATCTTAATTTGATATGTAAAATATGGACAAACAATCCACCTTTAGTTTGTACTATAATAATTATAAGATCTTAAGAAAGAAGACTAATTCTTGCTTCAAAATTTTCACCTAAACTGAACTCAACTTAGCAAAATGATAGCAACATATTTTTCATGTAACCTTTCCTAAACTCTCTCTCTTTTTTTTTTTTTTTGAAAGTGTTTCTTAAATTAGAGGCAAAATAATACATTTTTTTTTAATGCCAAAAATATACATAGAGATAAGGCCAGTCCAACATAAGAAATGGACAATCTATCTAGATTTCAACACATGGCAAAACCCCACCAAATGTCTCACTCTCATAGTCAATACACTTGTGTGGTACTCTTGGCACTCTATCACTTCCCTTTTGTTAATTAATGTTGGGGGTCTATGTGGGGATTAACTGTCATTTATACTGCAATAGTTTGGTTGGGTCTTTCTGTTACTTTACTATGTTGATTGTAGAGAAGATTATGTTAGTAATGACATGATTAGGATGATCTTAATTGTATACATCAAGTTGATTTGGACCCACTATTCAGTAGACCCCATTTTTGAGATCTCTTTGGTAAGAAATCAAGGATATCAACATTTAACCACAGTATAATATAGGAAAATGATGCGGATAGCATAGCTGAGGGGCCTTTATGTGCCCTTAATTTCACATGGTTAGCTTAGCTATACCTACCCATTTCAATCATTTTTTCCTTGCATCTTATTTTTATTTTTTATTTTTAGCTTTGTAGCTTCTATACAAATAGAGATGGTCTACTTCGTCAGTTGCTAGTGAGTCAAATATGGTAGCCAATTTAGATAATCATAGCCATTTCAGTTTATATATATTTTGTAAGTAAATTATTTTATTATTATTAGAAAAAAAAAATCATCTGCGATTATGAGAAAGAAAAGAATGAAAAAACTATTCTTTAAAACTAGATTTTGTATAATAGTAGATATTTATCTGTTCCTATATTCCATTTATGTATCTCCATTTCTATATGTTTATACCATCTAAAAATTTCAGTTTAGAAGATAAAAATTTTAATTAAAAGTTGTTTATTTATATTTATGTCTCTGTTTTTCATATTTTTATATTTATATTTGTGCAACTTTATACTAAGAGTATTGTAAGAAAATTAAAGTGAATGTACAAATAGTAAACTCTTTATGCAAACTAAAAATAATGTATATTTTTAAATTCTTAGGTTTAAAATGATTTTAATTCTCCTTTATTCCTTAATATATATATATATGCTTTCTAATGGAGCTTGTCTTGTACCCAACTTTCATGCATGTAGCGGACCATGTTGTATATAACATAAACAACATTATGAAATGACAATCACTGGCATCCAATACAAAAAAGTTCCACAAATGAAATGAAAACTCATCATCAATTAAAGACTCAAGGTTGTTCTTTAGTTGCAATGCAATTAAATAAATATCAGCACATATAATAAAATATCTCCACTTTCTTTCCCTTTTAATGACATTTATTAAGAGATATCACTATACTGGTACGATTTATTATAATTCAAATTTGAAATTTGAAGTATAGTGTATATATAGAAAGGGGGTTTTATAAGGAATTTTAATCTGAAAGGATGCACACCCTTGATTAATTAATTTCATAAATATCGTAAGAAATTATTTTTTTCACAATTATAAGATATTTTTACATCGTATTTAGTATGAAACTAATTTTTATTTGAATATATATTATTTCATTAGAATTTTATACCATTAAGCCAATCTTTATGTTTGAGAAACCAATCTTTACCTGCTAAAAGGCATTGAGAAAAGGCCACCAAAGTCATGAAAGATTAGCTTCTTTAGCTTACACATGGAGACTAGAGGGTAATAATACATAACTTCTCAACTAACAACTTGCTAAATTTAGAGGAAGACTTGGGTTGGACAAACGTAGCACACACCTTCAAAGTACAAGGTTTCAACACCAAACATGCATAATTTGGCAATCTTCAAATTCAAGAATTTGTAAAAGAAATTAATCTCTCAATTCATTTCTATAGCCAAAAAAAAAAAAAAAGACAAAGGGATTTACAAGAGATCCAACTAATGGAAAAAAGATGAAAAATTCTAAATTAATCAAGAATAAAAAAAAAGTTGAAGGAGAAGAAGATAGAAATTGAACCAGAAAAAAAAGCAAGGAAAAAAACAGAACTGGTTTTAATTAGAGCTTAAGTGACAAGTCAAGCTTTTGCATATCATCCTTTTTAGTCTTCAAATGGTTAACTCCATTATCCCACCAATACCCACCAAGTCCTTCTCTTACAGGAGAAAATTTTCTTGCAGTTTCGAATCTTGCAACACCATTACCAGAAGGTGATCCAACACTTGCCCCCATATGCAAACTCTCTGATGCCAACTTCCCGACTGCTGGTTGCTGATCAATAGCTTGTCTAGACCATCCATTTTGGCTATAAATATTTGAAGAACCAAAAGTAGAAGATTGTACAAAAGTTGGCTTGTGAATCATGGAGTGCACTTGGATTCCAAGTGATCTGTTTAAGGAGCCATGCAAAGGAAGGGACGCCATGCTAGAGTATCGACTTAGGTGTGAGTGATGATGATGATGACCTACAAGAGGAAAAGAGGCTGCACTGATTCTTTGTCCGCGTTTAGCTAGTGTTCTTTCTCTTTTGTGAGCATTTTGGTGACCACCCAGTGCTTGTGAACTATAGAATTTTCTTTGACAATAGTTGCATGAGAATACTCGAGGCTCGGTTTCATTACCTTGTTGAGGAGTATCTTGAAAGGATTTCTCCGACGAACCCATGTCAAAAGAATCGATGAGATTGAGTTCTGGCTTTGAATCTTTACTTGAGAGGCTCAGATCCAATACAAGATCATGTTTGCTGCCTTCTTGATGCTTTTGTTGTCTTTGTTCATGCTCTTTTTGCTGTTGTTGCTGTTCTTCTTCTTCTCCTTCTTCTTCTTCTTCTTCTCCTTTTAGCTGTCTTACCACTTTTGGAGTACACTCCATTGAAGGTTTTAGAGCATTTGAAACTGAGATTATGCTTGAAGTTTCAGAGAGGCATGTCTCCGATATTGGAGGCTCCATGTTGTGAGGAAATGATGAAGAGAAAGCTTCCGCTTTGTAAAGAGGGGAGGAATTGGGTTTAATAGCAAAAGTGAGCTGGTAGGTAAAACGTTGATTGAAATGGTAAATATAAATGCTAAGCGCTATCTATGGAAGAATATACTATTACTGTATTTACAGTTACAAGGTCTTAATATGGTAGGACTTAAGGAGTAAGACTTTTCACACACATGGATAGAGAAAGTGAGAGAGAATTTATATTTTTAGTGTCACCTGTCATGAGGGTTTTGATTACAACTCATGAGGAACACTACGAACCTATTGTTTCCTCTTACACATATATATAGATAGATAATACCCGTTTGATAGTTTTTTCTACCTTTTCTTTGTCTTTACATTGTTGTCTCTTCATATTTTTCATTGGCTTTGTGTTTTACACCTTTTTTTTTTTTTTTTCTTTTCTATATATATATATGTTCGTGGGTTATGACTTGGGTGATGACAGACACAATCCTAGATAAAAATTATTATAGTCTTTTCTTTTTGGATTCCTAAATTATGTAGAAGTAAAATGGACTCATCCTAGAAAAGATGTGGCCATGTATATTTTTAAACCAAATATGTTAGGATTTGCCAAATCTTTACAGAAAAACACATCTCTCCTTATCTCGCATACTATATTTGTATAGACCATATACTAGCTCATGTCAAGGGAACAATCACCTGGGCCAAATTGCCCCCTATGTGATAATTACCCTTTATATACACATCTATTAGGGCATTAATCAAGTTCATTTTTTATTCATTTTGAGGTCCATTTTCTTCTTTTGATTTGCTTTTTTAAGATGGGTATTGGGTATTTGAAATAATCATTAAGATTCAATGATCAACATTTGTCTTTAGATGTTTAAACTTATACATGTACTAGCATATGTATATTAAGAAAAGTGGTTAAAGGGCCAACCACTAATAGAGACATGGTGAGAGGAAGTTGATTGGAAATGGTATTTGATCACTTGGTTGGGATCATTTAGCAGTATGGTCATCAAGTGAGATTGTTGAAAATCCTATTGGGTATAATCATTAATTATGTTGACTTGTGGGATATTGCAATATCTAAGAATCTTTTATTTAGTCAAGTTATTGAGCAATACATTCCTAAGCAAGCATTCATGCATTAAGAAGGAAGTCATTTTCATGATTGCAATTCATTAAGCACATTTTAACTTTTAACATCTTTAATTTTATTGCAGAATCAACTCCTACATGTACACATATTGCATTTAACATTCATTTGTTTTATTTTTCTTTTAAAGAAATGAAAAAAAAAAAAACAACTTAAAATTTGAATTTTTCTCATTAATGTCAGAAGATCATTTTTAACTGCTAATATTCATAATATTGACATCCAGGGAATTGAGTTATTTAATTATTAAAATATGATATTTCAGTTACAATTAATTGTGAAATTATATGTAACAATTTCACAATTTAATGTCATCGCAATATCAATTTTGGTTTTTCAGATTTGAAACAGATTACAGATCATTGTCGCAATCACTTTTGGAAATCATTTACTTTTCTGAGCTATTTAATGAATTTTTATGGATACAATATATTCTAATTATTATTTTTTATTTAAAACACTAAATATATATTTAGTTATGATATTTAGTTGTTAAAGTCAATAAAAATTAATCTATTATTTATGAGTATAAAATACCGCAATAATAAGTTTCCCTCATTATTTTTTTGTTATAATAATTTAAGAATTAAATTTTTTTAACAATAATGCTGCGAGAATCAAACCTGAAACTTGAGGTCTTGATTGACAATATATTCACACTACTTGTAAAAGCAATGTCAAGAGTACATAAAACTTATGTACTGAACAGTATCTGGCCTTGAAAGAGATTTAAAGGATATAGCATATAATAAACATTTTACATATGTGGGGACAAGGTAGGCATGTTTATTTGTTTGAACATGATTATTAGTAGAAATATTCATCTATTATTGCATTGCCCCTAAACATGCTTATAAACTAATAAAAATACCATTTTCTGTTTGGCCAAGATTTACAATACCATTTGCTTGAAGGGTTTCTTTAAAGGAATATGAACAGAAAGATTCTCAAAAGTTACTTTCCCACTCTCTTTATGATGTCCAATAAGATATTATTATTATTTTTAGATAATTACTGTTTTGATCTATTACATCACTTTATCTTTGATATTTAAAAAAATATTTATTTATTTTTACCATTTGCAATAGTTAACATACATTAATCTTTCTTTACGATGAAATAGTATACGATTTTGTAAATGTCAGAGATGAATAAATATTTTTTTAAATATCAGGGATAAAATAATGTAATAGATAAAAATATAGGGGCACACAATAATTATCCTTTTTTTTTTTTTGGTTTTTTGATTTCAAAATTCTAATTAGAGGACTGTTTATGACCATTTAAGGTGCACAAAACACCAAATTTGCTTTCAATTTCAAAAGACTTCTAACTGAAATTGACATCATAACTCTTATCAATTTTAGTTATACTATAAGGTTGCTATTTCACTTAATTAAAGCTCCTTCCAAATTGAACAATTCTTCAATTTGGTGTAATAATATATACATTTGTGTGTTTCCTTATGCCTTAACTCTTACTCTTGGAATTTCTGTAAGGAAATCTTTCAGCTTCAAAGAATATATAAATATTACTTGATGCACTTAGAAGCCTATGATTAATCTTTTCATCTATAGGATATGACCCTAAACTACATTTAATGGCTTCTTTTTCTTTGTTATTTGATAGATTAGACATAACCAATCTCAAGATCAATTAAACAATATTTACTTATGATCAATCATGATGATAATGAGTTAATTAATATTAATGCAAGAAAAGGAGAGGTAAAAAGTAGAGTTAAATTAACATCAAGAACTATGATTGATTAGATAAACACTCTCCATTATTTTGGTGTAAACCAATGCTATTCAAACCCACTAAAAAACACTCCCTAATATTGTTAATTAGGTTGGTGATCAAATTTTATAATGCCTTATCAACATCAAAGAACTCATTCTTTCTTGAATTTTCAAATTTACTATTAGAAAGTTAGATGGCAATAACTCCCCCAAAATACTAATGTATATAGTACTATATACAAAAATACTCACCTAAATCAAACTGTGGACAATATATAGCTACTATATATATATATATATGTCATTGTTGAAGTTAGGTAAGGTTCCACTTTTCAGGAAAAAAAAAAAGAACAGAAAAGAAAAGGAAAAGAGGGTCGAACTAAGAATTATGTCTTATTTGCAAAATCACTTGTGATTTGTGAGCCAATAGGGATCTGTTTAGAATATGTACAATATGTATATAATCATGAATAAAAACTAGCAAGATATGATAGTTTTGGCCCCTAGCTAGCTAGGCTTAATTGATGATCTATCCCTAAACCCTTCTGTTTAATTTCACATTAGAACAATTCCTTAGAAAATAATTCTTTGACATTTGATGGATACATAAGAACTATCTCAAGAGATTGTACCTATCTCTTTTGCTTGTTTTTCTCATGTTCTTCCTCTTTCTTCATGTTGATGAAAAAAAGGGAAGTGTTATGTGATGTGCAACCTGTGTCGGCTTCCAATTTTTAAAAACAAAAACTTTGGTGAAGTTTGTATATAAAAGTTAAGAGACTTAGCATATTGACCGCGAAAAAGGTTGTCTACATGATGTATACATATAATTTCATTCGTATAATTAAATATATATGTGACTGTAGACAGTTGCCGTTAAACAAAAGTCTAATGAAAAAATAAATATTATAAAAATTTGATAGATTACCAGTATTGAAAAGTGATATATCGATGAATAAAAAATAGAATAGGACTATGCATTTTAAGGGGGTGAAAATAATAGTGTCATTAAATTAATTGTTAAGTAATAATTGGGTAGCTACAATGTATATTTGTAGCATGGAGTGCAAATCTTTGTTGTTCTCTTCTTCTCTTATGAAGTAAAATAGAGAAATAAAAGTAAATGATAAAATAATAGTGGAAAGAAGTGATCAGTTAGGCATATTGCATTAACTTGAAGCATAGTTCATGAAAAGAGTAGAATATGTTCATGAAATAATTGGTGGGTTAGGAATATATAAATTTTGTTGGCTAAGAATAGTAAAGTGTGGATTATGAAGTCATTACAATTATAAGAAGGCTAAATTATGGCATGTTATGACCAACACCTATTGGTATTAACAAACAATTTAAGTGAAGTTTTAAATTTAAGTCGTAATATATATAATCACGTTAAATTAATTATTAAAAATTTTTTTCTACCTTTCTGATATTATTTAAATTAAATTAAATTAATTAAAATTCAGTGAATTTAAAGGAAAAAAAAATTATGACATGTTTGAAGTTCAAAGTGATTATTATTATTATAAGAAAGGGCTTCAATGGATTGGACTTTGAAGTGAAAGTTTCGTCTTAACAGAAAGGCAGGCAAGAAAAATAAAAATTAGCAAAGTAGATAAAACTTGGCTAAATATTAATGCAGCCGATCGTAAGGTTATTTTTATGTAATTAGTCAGGAATTGATTCAACAGTTTTAATATTGTGAGGAGTTTATCAACTCAGTCTAACCAATAAAGTTTTTTTTTTTTTTTTACCTAAAAATAATAACAATAAATTAATAATAAATAGTATGTTCCAACAAAGAGGGTGAGATTAACATTGAAATTCCATCAAGTCAGAGGAAATTTCACATACCCTCGTATGGCACCATCCTCTATAAAAAAATTTTGAAACAAGCATAAACATAATTACATTATTCCCATGTTTTTTAATAATTTTTCTAAGTTACATAAGACAGAAAAAAAATAGTAACATAAACAATTTTTTTAATAATCTTAGTGAATTCCGTACATGGAAAATACTATACTTAATCATAATTTTGTAACTACCTTTAGTTTAATTAAATTATACGTTTTGATGATAATAGAGATTGCTTTAAAAAATGTGTTATAGTGCTATAGCTTATTTGAATAATTCTTGATATCATTGAACCGGTTTCGAAGATTAATTAATTAATTATCACATAACTGTATACACATGATTTATCTTGAGAAAAAAAAAACTAAAAATGTATATTTAAGTTAATTATTACTTTTTAATTAATTATAATTAGCATGAAAAACAAAAGACAAAACACCTTAAGCCAAACAAATTAATCCTATGGATTCTGAGGATCTGGTAACTAGCTAGCTAGGGTGTATCTTTTGTTTGAAGTTGCATGCTACAATATTTTAAAACTTTAGATTAACAACAATTAATAATTGTAACTATAATAAAATCAAGTCTAGAGAAGATTTTTATTTGGAAATGCAAATGTAGTGCCAAATTTGTGATGGCACTAGAAGGAAAATAACAATAACAGAAAAATGATTTGCATTAAATTAGTGCAAATCTTTAGGGAATATATATTATTGCTTAATTGACATTTTAAATTCGAATTAAATTAGTTGTTGAAAATTTTTTATAATCTTTATGATTCGACCCGAATCGAATTAAATTAACTGGAGCCTAATAAATTCTAAATATTGATAGTTTAGAAAAAAAAAAAAAACAATGAATTCATGAAAATTTTCTAATGTATGGCAACCTTTAGAGATATAATTAAATATTACACACGTAGAAACTTTTGTTCTATATGGAAAATGACCATGGTACACCAAATGAGGCTTCAATTTAATAGAAAATGATTTGGTATTCATAAAATCATACATATACAAAAAGCTTAACTATAGGATCTCATAATTTTAAAGATGAGATTCTGCTTTATTCATAAGATAAAATATATTTTTTATAGGAAATGATGTTGAAAATATATTTTTTAAAAGAATTGGGAGCTTAAGAGGAAAAATTATCCAACCAATAACTTTAATTTTATTTAATGTTCATCATATGATCCACTAGAGAGAGGACATATAGAAAATTAAGGCATTGTAATTTTTGAAAATTTTAACAAGTTACCATAGTAACACATAATTCTTAATTAAAAGAAGGAATTAAAAAAAAAATAAAAAAGCAAAGAGCAAAGAGAAAGGAGATGACATTTGGTGGGAACATTTTAGAGGTTATTGAGAGACTACTCATTATTCAAGACTTGGAGCGGAGCAGGGCAGCATGCTGTTTGTCACTTTATTGTGTCCGAGATTCTTAATCAAAGGTTTCAATGTGGGGTTCTTCTTTAAACTATAGATTTAACCTTCGATCAAAAGGAAAATGATTTTTCTTTTCTCCTAAAAAAGATATGGTTATTACAATATGTAATTTTATGGTCTATTTATCTACTAAAAAAATAAAAAATGAAAGCTCACTTTTGTAACACCCTAATCTAATATTATATGAACTCAATAAATGTTTTAAAGTGCTTTATGATATTTTGAATTGCTGATTGTGCTAAAATTACTAATACCTAGGAAAATTGCAATAATTATCAAATTTTTAAATTAGAAAAATTATTCAAAACTATGTTTACTTATGGAGAATTATTTTCTATTTACTATTTTCATTGTTCAATCACATAAAATTTGTAAAACATGTTTACTTGTTAAAAATTATTTTTTTTTTATTTTTTAAAAATAAAAAAATGTATTTACTTATTTTCATCTACAACTTGTTTTTCAAAATATAAAAATGATAATACGTATCAAAGTAAAGAGATAATCTACGGTTTGAAAAATAGAGTTTATTTTGTCTTTTAATATTAAAATAAAGTAATAAATTATGAATAAAAAAAGTAGAAAAGACACGGTAATGAAAATAACGCGTTTTCAAATGAAAACACTATATTTTCACTTCATATTTTTAATGAGAAATTTTTTTAAAAACAACAAAAATTTATTTTACACGTTTCTCTTAAAATTGTGAAAATGGTAAAAACTGTTTTCAAGTGAAAATTTTATGAAAATAACAAAGTAAACATAGAGTTCTATTTTTTATTTTTATTTTAAATTTTTTTATAAAAAACTCGAATAGTTTTCTATAAGTAAACATAATTTTAAGTTAATTTTTTTTTTTGGGCCAATCTCCCCAAATTGGGGAAGATGACTAGGATGATTATAATGAGAAACACGAGTTATGATCAAAGAAAAAGCTGATGATATAATCGACTTGTTTTGTGTTTTTAATATATATTAAAATTGATTATTAGTGAAATTAAATTAGTTAACATATAGTATTATTTAAAAACTGATAATTAAAAAATAATAATTGTCTAAAGTTCCAACATTATATTATATACTCAAATGTAACACCGAAATGGTGATGATGAGTGGGAGATAACATATAATAATGTTCCTAAATATTTAGTGTGAATATTACGCAACATTAATTTGGGAAATTATGTACACTAGACACTCATTATAACATGAACAAAGCAATTTAAGTGATGATATGGTGCTACTTTTGTTTTTGCCTCTTTTAATGGTATTATTGATTATACATTAAAAAGTGCACAAACACACACATTTACAATACTTATCTTCTATCGCTTTCTTTTTCTTTTTAGCCTACATTTTTTGAATGGCTTTTTTACCAATGTTTGAACTCCATCCCTGCCGCTTTGTATATATATATACATATATATATATAACACGAGTCGAACCGTTTGTAAGCAGTTTAATGTTCGACTCAATAATAATTCATTCGAATTCATATATTGAAGTTTTTTTAATAAATGAGTCAAGTTCAAATTATACAAAACTCGGCTCGTAAAATTTATGAACAAATTCGAATAAAAGCTCGTGAGTTAGTTTGTAATTTAAATCTTTAGTAATTTGGTTTTAGTTATATAATATATAATTTGTATTGTAAAAAATTTTTTAAAAAATATATTGTGATTTATTTAATAAATAATTTATTTTAATTTTAATTTTAAATTTATATTTTGTATTTTTTAAAATTTCTTTAGACTCGTATAAATTTACGAATAATTCATGAACATCATATAGAATAACAAATTCGGCTGATTTTTAAACAAACCAAGTCAGAGTTAGTCAAAACTCAGCTCGATTACACCACTAATATATATATATATCAAAGAATTAAAATATGAATATAATTTAACATAGGATGAAAAATAAGTTTGTATATAATAGTTTTAAATGGTAATAATAATACAAATAAAAAAATGAAAGTACTTTTTGATATAATTTTGCTTAAAAGGAAGATTGTAAGCATTATAGACAATAACACTATTGCTCAATTCATGAGAATTTGATTAAAATTGAAAATTGAATTTTTTAGATGTTGGTAAAGAGAGAAATTATGATTTATAACAAATTTTTTCATTTAAATGATATGATAATAATGTCATAGTGTGCTAAAATATCACAGAAAATATAGATTTTCTAATGTTAAAATGTTTAAACGATAAAGTATTTATTTATTTATTTTTTGTTCTTACAATATATAAGAGTGAGCAAAATAACCAAAAGCCAACTAATTGAACCGAACTAATTGGTTCAGTTTAAGTCGTAAAAAAATTTGATTTGGAACTGAACCAAAATATTTTCGATGTGGTTTGGTTTTTATTGTAGAAAATATAATTAAACCAACCCAAATCAAAATTTTAAAATATTTTAAATTATATGGGTGTTTATAATTTGGTTTGATTGGTTTATTACTAATATTTCAAAATAAATCCACAATATCAATTTTAAATAATTAAAACTCTGAATAAAATTATTTAATACCAAAAAATTTTTAAAAAATTATTTAAATTCATTTTAAAAAATTGGTTTGGTTGATTTTCTAAAAAATAATAAATAAAATAAATATAAAAATTAACAATAATAGGTTTCATAAATATTATTAAAATAGTGTAAAATTACATAAATTTAATAGGTTTACAATTTAAAAAATAAAAATGTGAAACCAAGTAAATTGATTAAACCAAATTAAATTAGTTCAGTTCAATTTGATTTTAACTCTTATTTAGTTTAGTTTGATTGTTTTGAAAATATTTTAAATTTAGTTCGATCTACTATATTTTTCAACCGATCATTAAAATTTTATTGAAAAATATAACTTTTAACCTCAATATTTAATGTGTGGGATGATTATAGATGGACTTAGAATTTGTTTAGTTAATAGTGAGCTATATCAAAGCACATTTTAGGTGTAAAATATTGATTTTGTTGCCCTTCAAAAACATCAATATAAGTGGAATTCATTTTACTACATAACAGAAAACAAAACATATTGGCAACTCACTAAAACCATGTCTAGCTTTGAGCCCACAAAATAGTCACTCCACAGGGATAAAATCAAAAACCTTTTTATCCTAAATCTCCTCAGTTGATGTTTGTAGGGTAGTAAAAAAAAAAAAAAGTACAATATTCAATATCCAATCTCCATCTATAAAAAAAAGAAAAAAAAAAAAAAAGAAAACTTGTTTATGTTCCTGATGAATGGGACACTCAATAGTCTCAATGAGTCCAAATGGAAACTCCCATGTGACCTAAACAAGGAACCCTAAATGGGACATTCCCACATGTCAACAAGAGATTAGGCCTTTGTCGTTTTATGATGTCCCTAATTCTCATGTGTAGGGACTTTGACAAGTGGCCGACAAGTAGATGATCCAAGTTTTTATGTGAGAGACTTCTCTTAATGTGCTCCCATGGTGCTGTCCTATGCTATAAATAACAATTATAATAATAATAATAATAACAACAATAATAAGTTATAGTCATAACTTTATTATTTTCATATCATTATTATTCATTCGACATAAATCAATGATTCTATTATACATCTTTCATCATTAAAAAAAAAAAAAAAATACTCATGAATATGTGAATGGAAAATTATACCTTGAGATTGTTCAATTTTTTTACTTTATTTTTTTTAGTAAAAATAGTGTAATAACTAAGTTTATTTTCACTCCCTTATCATTAAAATTACATTTTAATTTTCAAATTTACAAAATAATTACTCTATATATATATAAGAAATATAAACATACTTCTACGTGTATTTATAAACAGTAATTTAATATGTATAAAATCGATACAAATAAAATTGAGTCCGTCGTACTCAATTTATTGCTAAAAGAAAAAAGGGGGGGAAAGGACTTTAGATGAGCTTGAAGCATATTATATTTGACTAGTTAATGAAACAAACAAAAGTGATTGATGGATGTAATGAGGATGAAAATTGGGTATGAGTGCACTTTGCTTTTGAATTCATTAGCCTTGTGTTGTGTATAGCAAATAGAAAAACAGAAATGATTTTTCTTTTAATATTTATTTTATGTTGGGTTTGGCTTTGCTTTGTCCAATCAATTTGGACCCTTAAAATCTCTTGTTAGATTTCTCTGTCTGTCTATGCAAGTGCTTTTTATATATAGGTGTTTTGGAAGTAGTTTGAAGAGAAAGTCATGAACTTTAACATCACTGTCTAAACCCTCCATCTACATTCAAATATCAAAGGTTATCAATTGCTGCTTGAAGATGACATCTCCACTCCAACTTGTCACAATCAATTCAATTTCATACTTTCCCTTTTTCTCTCTCATTTTGGTGGTGGGATCATATTTGAATATATATATATACGTGTGTTAAAAACTTTATTATTATTATTTTCAAAGGTGGCTCCAAATCTAACAACTGTAATCCGCATTTTAATTTAGTGATAAAAATGAAGCCATTTTAATATAAATGATTGGTTCAGCTATGTAAAATTACACTAAATTTCTATGTAAAAATCTTGTGTATCAAATTTCTTTAGACTAGCGCTAACCACAAAGCGCCAATAAAAATTATAAGAAAAAAAATTATTTTAAAAGTATCCAAATTGAAGTTTTACAGTTTGTAAAATCTTCTCTCGATAGATGTGGATACTCTTTTTTTAATTTTTGAATCAACATTTTCTAAAAAAATTGCAAGCATGAATAATTTATGGTAGGAGGCATCATTATCACAATAAACAAAAGCACTCTCAATCCATCTTCATTTGCATTCTTAATAAAGAATATATACCATAGTCCAAAATACCAATAACCAGTCCTTTTTTTAAAACGCCACCAATAAGTATGCCTTAGAATGAGCTGATATATAAAATACACCGTTATGACTCCCTTGCTAAGAATCCATAGCTTTGACAGAACTCAATATATTAGCTTATACAGTTCAAAAAAGAAACGTTAATTGCAATAGATCAGCCTCCAGCACAGGCAATGTTAATTGCAATCGACCTGCAGGCGCACCTCGTGTGGCAGCCCTCCCGCACGGGCGCATTCCATGCCCTATGCTACTTGCCTAAAAACCATATTCTCCTCCATCAATACTTACTGGCATCATGTGCAGCGGCAAGACTCCTGCCACTCGTGTAGTAAAGTAGTCCTTCTCATACCCTCCCCCACTACCAACCCAACAGGATAGATTCAAATCTTTTAACATGTTAAGAATGTGTCTATTATCAAAAGGACACCAGCTTGTTCTACTTTTGTGAGTGGATCCTACTGGTCTGTTAAATAAAGTAAAACAAAACAAGAAAAGACGATGGCTAGACACTAATGCCACCAAAATTGCTAAAATCCATCACTGGTTTGTTTATATGTAAATTTGGTGAAATGAATTGTTCAGTAAAGTTCTAACCTCTGTGTCCACCAGCGTACACCCATGCCCATCAATCATCAGGTCCTTTTCATGCTAGCTAAGCTATCCGAGAACCACAACGTGTAAACAGACCATGAATAATACGTCTATTTCCAACTGTAAAAAAGTAGGTCCATAACGCGAACTACTAATAATGCTACATGCATAACTGCTTTTTATTCTATTACCATTTCTGGATCCATATTCTTTCTCCAACAAAATGTACTTCGGGACATCCCATTGGGATGCAGAATTACACTGTAAATTTGACAACTGCTGCTTACAGGTTTGAACATATGCACCTTTCATGGAACCACAGAATATAAATCACACCTTATTCCATAACCTCGGTTAATCCAAGGCCATGTACAATATGCAAGAATAATCATGTCGATATCTCAGTTTCATTCCCCTATTAACCATCTTGTCTACACAAATTTTCTGTTGACCTATACTTCTATAGATTTGAAAAATACAATGTATTATCCACTAGTGATCTAGTGATGCGACTATAGACAAAACAAAAAACCACAACCCTCTTTAAACAAACATCAACAGTCCAAGGATAGGGTTTTTTCACCACAAGCACCATCTTCCAGCAACACATAACATGACATTACTTGGTCAACCAATATATAAAGATAAGAAAAGTGCACACTGATGCAACCAGGGAAAGTATTATGGTATCCATTGACTTTTTCCTCTTTATTGCAGTGAGAATATGATTTACCTGCACCATTATGCCAAAGTAGTACGTCAAAAAGTGCATAAAGTAGCATCATCTTGTTTGTTGTAGCATTCCAAAATCTAATCCCTTCCCATTTGCCATCTGATTCCTAAAAGTGCCCATTTTATTATTATCCATCCACTATAATCTATGATAGCAGAAAAACACTCTTTATTCAACCAATCCTCGAGCATGTGAGCTTATTTTAAATAGTTTTTGCACTACAGATTGCAGAAAGGAATAATTCCATCTTGATGGCAAAATAAATCAGATCTAGGAAAACGCTTCAGATATTAAGAAACATATAAAGCATTATAGTTCTTTACCGTTGGCAGGCGGCTGCTAACATTGCTGAGCTTTGAATTTATTCCCCCAAAAGTTGAACGTTGTAGGACAAGTGCACCAAGAGTTGCTTGAGCTTGTGAAATCACACTATCCATCTGCAGCACCAGACCACAAGCAAAAAACATTAATTAAAGTTCAATTGGCAAGCTAATGGCAATTCTTTGGGGCAAGCTCCTATAGTTTTTTTGTTTTTAACACCTTTATTGATCAAATTAAATTAATAGGAAATTTACATGATGTACAATGTGAAAAGTACATAATACATGACATGTATCATTAGAACATGAAACTAGAGTAAATGGGCATCACATGTCACTGAGCAATGTGTATCACACAAACTACCTAAAAAAAAAAATGATGGTTAATAGTCAGTCATAAGGACTGTATCATGCAAGAATGGCAAAAATGTAATATAAGTATATTAAAGATACTACAGTTCCAGCACCAATTTTCTCTGCACCAAAATGTTACATTCCCACTGTGGTGCACAAATGGGCCATGGCACACTATTATTAACACTGAGGAATCCACCCAACAATTTTTGTGACAGAGCACTAACACGAGGAACCCATGTTGCACAAAATAACATGACAGCATTGACAAAACATTTGCACCCAGAAACTTAAAATGTGTGAGAATGCAATTATTTCCCTATCCTAAATACGATTTTACTAACAAAAATTGACTGCTTTTTATAAAATTAAAGCCGCATAATTTATCTTGTATAAAAAATATCCCTCAGTTTATGTGACTCAAATAAAGCAACACACGAGAGAGATTATGCAGACCCACACCAAAGTTTCTTTCTTTCTCCTTCTTTCTATCTCCATAGCACAAGCATATTCTCATGGACAGCATAAATTTAAAACAACCACCTAGATTTGGGTTTGAGATGCTAGTAAGAATTAGGAAACCATTCATGATCTTCAAGAGATTAAAGCTAAAAATGTTCACCAGAAGACCACTTTTAAATAACAATGTCATAAACTGGTCAGTGACACTGCCATCAACCAATAGTCGTATGCTTGTGCATAAAAGGATGTCTAAGTGAGAACAGGGCTTGGAAATTTACACTTTAGAAATTATCAGGCTCAGAGCACCTAGGACTTCTTCTGATTTTAAATCTTTATATGAAATATGAATGCAAAGGCTTTAAGTTTATGATGATTGAGAATTATTATGTTACATTTGATGGAATTAGAAAAAGAAATATAGAGAAAATCCTAAGAGACAGAGAATGAAAGTGAGCTACCATGCAAGCATGTGCTCCATGCAAACACACAGGCAATGTACTGTGAAAAGAGCCATTATTTGTACATTATACCTGTCCTGTATTTCTGCTAATGGCTGCATGCTCTCTAAGAAGTGCTTGCTCTGTAGAACCAGCACCATCTTCCAAGTCTAACCTTGTCCGATCAAACTCTCTAAAATCCTCAAGAAGTGAAGCATGTTCTTGCTTAGCTTTCAGGCTGGAACGGAGACGATGAAATTCCTGCACTTCAATCAATGGTAACACCATACAAGTGAACTTAAGAATGACAACATATATTGCATTAAATTTTAATAAGTTGATAGCAGGACCAATCCTGCCAAATTCACAACAGCAATAAAGTTGTTCTTTTCGCTGTTGTTATTTCAAAGTGCTGGAGAGTCTCAAGCTCAGGGGAAAAAGGAAGGTTACAAGAAAAATCTGATAACATGCAAAAGTAGTTGAACACATTCTGGAACTCAAAACACTAATATATTTTTTTTAATTCCGGTAAATCATGTTAGTTTGACGGTCAAATAATAAGAATAAAAAAAATGTTCTAACATGTGAATTCAAAGTATTCTAAAAACTATTTCAATGCTATTAAAGATGGCCAAAACACAAAATTGGCACCAGAGTAATTAATTACAATAGCAACAAAGTTATCTAAACATTTGCATGGATGAGGTTTTTGATTCAATATGATAATTTTTGCAATTTGGAATCTTCATTTTGACATTCTAAATAGCTAAGATCCATAACCAGGATCATGTGATCCATGACACAAATTGTTAGAAGTGCAGCCTTCTCTTAGAAACACCAGACTGAAGTGAATTGAAAAGACAATTATAAATTCACTGTGAGGGGCTAAAAAGCACATGTCCCCAATCTCATATGCATCATTAATCATCATCTCATGGAAACCTAGCATAATTCAAGTACCCGTCCTACACCAAAAAATTAATAATATGCTCTTACCTCTTAAAGCTTATGGTAGTAAAGCAACTCAAAGTATTTCTAGGGACCACACATATGCCTTACACCAAAGTCATATCCACAATGAGTTCAAAGCACACTTTACAAAGTCTAAATAATAGCCATAATACCTGAGTGAGATCTTGAAGAATTTCTTGATGCCGAGTCAAGGTATGAGAAACCATTTCTGATCCTCCAGATGACACCCATGCTTGCATCTGTGAATTCACTTGTTGCAGCTGCTTCAATAGTCGATCTACCCCAGATTCAAGATCATTCTCAGCATTGTCAACTTTAGTAGAGCCCTTTGCAGAAACCAATTTACGATATGAATTCATCTGCTCATCCAACTGAGCTTCAAGTTTTCTTGCCTGCAATGACAACTTTTAAGAAATCATCTACCAGAACTAATAAAAATAAATAGTTAAGGCAAATGAAATGATAAAAAAAAAAAAAGTCATCTTCAAGAAGCAACAGCCCCAGTTATCCCACGCCAATGTTAAAATCAATTTACAAATCTACTATACATGTTCTGGGAATCATGAGGTAACAGGATATTGATTTTTACACATTTGTTGTTTAGGGGATGTGGATGCAATTTGTACATTAAAATGAACAGAGCTTGATTGATTGGGAAACTAACACTATCTTTGACAGATCAGATATTTTTCAAAAAGAAAAGAGTGCCAAACTGCTTTAAAAAGCAGCTCCTCGTTCACATTACACTGTTAACATTTTTTTGGGTGCAAAAACTGACAACATAAGACTATTATTGTAAGTAGTTGGATGATCTTCAAGGTTCCAGGAAACCTAAAGATAACTAACACAAGAGCATAATAGCAGCAAGTGGAAGCAGTCCGTGGTTCTTCACTGGTCGAAACAGATGTGTTAAATGAGGAACATACGTTCAGTTATTCAAAACACACAATTTTTTTCACATTGTTAAATTATAACAGCAGCTGAAAATTCACCCAAACTTGCAGAATCTAGGGATGCGAAACAAACAACCTAACAGTAATCAGCATTGTATTGCAAGCTCAAAGAATAATGCCACACACTTAGAATCTTCTTATGCAACGATCCAAAATCACTACTCTTCCCCAATTCAATCCTCATTGAAATTGCGAAAAAAAATTTTCAAAAAAACAAAAGCAATCCATGTTAAACAATCGCAATATGATTATTAGAATTGCTCTAAACAAAACAAAACAGAAAGCTTTTCCTTTGAATTATTCCTCTTAAAAGTTCAATTAATCAAAATTCATTCGCAATCGAAGAAGAGACAATCACTCCGTATCAATTTTTTTCAGCCAAAAAACAAGTAGTAACATTTGCATAGAAATGACATTAATAATAATACAAGCCAAGAAATCAATTTGCGAAACCTGTTTCCGTAAAGCGTCCCATGAAGTAGGCACATCCATTAGCTCTTTGGGCTCTGGTTCTGGTTCTTGTTGGAAGAATTGGGAAAAAAAATTTCAAAAAAATAATGAATTATGTTAGTTTAAATTTGAATTAAATTTGCATGAGATTGGGATCTGATCTGATGGATGGATCTATTGGAAGAAGAAGAAGGCGGAGGCGGACGAAGAGTTTGTTTGAGGGACGGAGACAGATGATCCTCCGCTTCTATCACCAGCAAAATTTGTGGGGACGAAAGAAAGATTGCGTAATTCCAAATTTCCCTTTCCCCTCAATTTTTTTTATTGCCTCTTTTACCTCATTACTTTATTTTCTTTAACAATTTTGTCCTCTTTCTTGATCTAAGTGTTTGTTCGAAGTTGGTAAGTTAGAAGTAACTGTTTCTCTTTTTATAAATTCCTCAATGCCAAAACTAATAATTTATTAACGAAATAAAAAGGGAAATTTAGAATTTGATGATATTGTCTATACTAGTTCCAAAAAAAGTGCACAAAGTTGAGTGTTTAGAGAGATACATAGGCTGGTTGGAACGTTTTCCTTTTAGGATTAAATCTAATTTTTTGATTATTATTACATTAGGTATAATGCAGTTGTCTTATTTTTTGGGGGTAAATAATCAAATTACATAATTGTGTAACCTAACTCTAGTAGTTTACAGCTCTGTCAAGATCCCAAGATTGCAAAATCGTTATGCCGCATGGAGCTAACAGCACTATTATCACATATAAATGGCTTATCACTGTTTCAGATAAAATTGCAGCAACTCACACTAGTAATCATCAGGCTGACTAGGGGAAAATGTGTTAAGCCGGGTGGTATCAAGGTGAAGCAACATCAGTCTTCAATTTTTACCTTGCCGCTCTCTTTATGGTATCATAATTCCTTGAAAGTCTTCTTGCCCACAGGTTTTCATTTGGAGACCAAGAAATTGAGGACCCAACAATGGCACACCATCTTAAATTCAAGAGGGCAACCGCGATATCCTCACCACCACGCCCTCTGAAATACTCAATAATACGTGACTCTGCTTCCTGATCTTCAGATAGGATGAATTCGTCCTCGAATTCTGCCTTTATCTCTTGAAATGTGTCATCCTCGTCACAAATCATCCGCATACTCAAAACTTGTAATGCTTCCATTGCTGTGTTATGGAAACCGTGTTCCACGTATGTAGAGAACACATGGTTGCAAGTCACTGAATCTGGTTTGATTTTCCCACGGTCCATTTGCTCAACAATAAGCTCAATTACATCGATCCTTCCCTGCATTCCATTTTTAGTAAAAGACAACACTAAGTAATGCATTTGTTGAGAAAATAAAAAATAATAATAATAGAAAAAAGACATCATACCAATGTGAAAGTAATTTTTGTATCAGTCAAATCCAGTTTGTTACACTAATTAATATTGCATAAATTTTAGAGAGAAATAGATAAGAGGATGGAATGTAAGGTACCTTTTCCCAAGCTTTTCTAAGAATAGTATTGTACAACAATACATCAGGTTGAATCCCTTCTGAGATCCCTTGATCCAAAAGATTCAAGGCTTTGTCAATATTCCCATCCTCCAACAGAACCTGACAGTTATTAAGGTTAGTAAGAAGAATTCACATTCCAGACACAATTACATGAGTGACAGGTAGTAACATAACATAGAACTGCAACAATTAGCAAGAACCTATCTATGCACAACCACCAGAGGCTACTAGATGCAAATTCCATCTTCTACATTGATTCCCATCTGAGAAATATGCATATCCACTAACAAAATTCTAACTGGTTTTTTCATTCATGTCTGAAGTATTTAAAAATTCATATTTAAATGGCTCAAACCATTTTAAGGTCCCTGAACTTTTTGGTTTTCTTTCAATTGGTCCTTATTGAATTACTATCTTTAATTGAGTCCTCAAACTTTTATTTTTCTAATTTTTACCTCCTTAATTTGACGTCTGTGAGATTTGAATATATTTTCCGTTGAATTATCGCCACATCATACTATTTCCGTTAAATTTGAACTTTTCAAATTTCGTATGGTAGGTCCTTAATGAATTATTACATTTAATTAAGTCCTTGAACTTTTTTATTTTTATTTTTATATCCTTTCATAGACATACAAAACATGTGTCAATAAAACATTATGTAATACAACTATTTAATTAAACTTATATCATATAAAATATTTTTAATTTGTTAAATTTAAACTTGACTTGAGATTGGCTCATAAAAAACTCGAGTTCAACTCAAATTAGTCTGTTCTTTAATTTAATATTTTTTTAGTTATTTAGTTTTTTTAAATAAATTTACGAACTAATTGAACTTAAATTGTATTATTTAACTTATTTATTAAAATAAAACATTATATTAAATATAAAAATAACTAAAAATATTAAATTAAACAAGAGCTAAATTCAAGTTGATCTCGAGATTTTTTTATTAGCCAATCTTGAGTCAAGTTTAAATTTAAAATAAAAAATATTCTGCATCGTATAAGTTTTATTAAATAGTTGCATTACACAATGTTTTCTTGACACATATTTCGTATATGTCTATTAAAAGATATAAAAATCAGAAAATAAAATTTCGAGGACTTAATTAAATGTTATAATTCATTAAGGCTACTAAACAAAACTTGCAAAGTTCAAATTTATCGAAAATAATATGATGTGGCAATAATTTGACGGAGGATGTCAAATTAAGGATGTAAAAATCAGAAAAATAAAAGTTTGAGAACTTAATTAAAGACAATAATTCAATAAGGACCAATCGAAAGAAAACCAAAAAGTTGAGGGATCTTAAAATGGTTTGAGCCTATTTAAACATCATTAAGTAAAAAAGCTCCAAGCATCATGAATAAGACAAGACCAAAGGCATTTTGAGCTTCAAGTATCATGCTTTATAAAGAGAAAAGATAGAATGAGGACCAATTATATGGAGCCCCAAGTATCATGCTTAACAAAGAGCAAAGATAGAACGAGGATCAATTATATAGAAGTCTAAATGTTGGTGAAGCAGGTAAACATACATCACTTAGGTGTATAACAAGCATAAAAATTAAAACTCGGCAAACACTACCCTGTATATTTTTCTCTGTGGCACAACAATTTGTCAGATGCACATAGACTTAGATTGCAGATAAACATCTGAATATAAATATACCTTTATGAGAGCAGTATAAGTTGCTGTCTCTGGATTAAATCCATCACGCAGCATCATGGAAAATACTGCAGATGCAGATTTGTAACATTGAATAATACTACAACAATCAATCATTGTAGTATAAGTTGCTGCATTTAGCTGAAAACCAAGTGATTTCATATTTTTGAACATTTTGGTTGCCAAGTCGCTCTGCATGTCAACCAGACATAACTAATTAAAAAAAAAAAAAAAAAAAAAGAGCAAATAGAAAAAGAAAAGAGAGAAAAGAAAAGAGAAGATAAATTTCCGGCAGCTGATAAGAAGCAAGTAAAATCACTTACTTCCTTTGCCTCAACAAGTGAATGCAACACTGTATTGTAGATAGGTTCTCCAAAATAAGTATTATTGCGGTAGAAAAGGTCTTCTGCCACATGCAAATAGTCTATAAGCTGGCTTATCATTCCTTCTGCTCCCAGAGCCTTCAGCTGAAGAGAACAAAAAGAAAAGAAAATTAATGTAGATGAGGTCCTAAGCAATATGATAAAAAGGACCAAAGGTTTACATAGAATGTCAGGCAGGCAAAAACACCAGGTTCACATGAAAATTTGTAACAAAATATCAACCTAATGAAAGAACAATGCAAGGTATGCTAAATGAGCTTCAACAAGATCACAGTAGTTTCTCAGATGAATCAGAGAACAAGTATGTCCAAAAATATTTTGGGTGAACGAGTGATAAATAATGCAAATACAAGCTCTCTAGAATGAACCGCTAAAAGCAGACACAAAACAAGCATTTTTAAGTACTAGCATTTTTTCCTCTGCTAATGGATAACTTCCACATGTACAAGTAATCCCCTCAAATGGCATATTCTCTTTAGCAAGATTTGATGTCAATAAATAAAATCAAGGACATCCTATACAATTTGTAAAGCCTAAAGGCATCCATTACCACCAAACTATGTTATACATTATTTGTTATTCTAACACTAACTTTCTTTTGTTAGTTGGATCAAGGAAGTTCTCTGCAAAACAGCACAAAAGACCAAGACCTCATTAAATGAGAAGGTACTAGGCAACAAGGATCCATTTCTTATCAGGATAATAACTGAATTTTTATTACTTTTAATAACTGAATTTTTAATAACTGAATTTTTCAAAAAGCATGTTACTTGAAGTCAATGCTGCATAGGAGGAGATACATGAGTTGCAAAGTTACCAAGTTCTTCATTGATAAATGACTGTGCTCAACACTATTTTTTACCATATCCATCTCAATGACATTTATTCTTACAGCACAGTCTTCCTGTGACAACTTATTGCCATCTTCATATGGAGCATTCACATTACCAAACAATGAAAACAGTAGCTCGTATGTTCTGATATCTGGACGAATTTGTAATTGTTTCATTTTAGCCCAAATCCTAAGAGCGCGCTCCAGTTGATCCTGTGAAATTAGAGCAAAACAAGTTTCACTAATTGTGCAAGGAACGCTTTGTGCACTGAGCCATTTTATACAAACACACAAGTATCCACAAGCTTCTATTGAGTCACTAAGCAAAACAATTTTTGTGTAAAACCAATAATAGTCTTTGGATACTCGTGACGTTGCCATTGCTTAATATAGAAGACCATTTGATATACTGTAAGTCAAGCAAGATTTGCCTCTCATCACCAATACAACTTTTCAATTCAGTGTACCTCTTCTCATGTGAGAAAGCAAAGATAATTCCTTTTAAAGATTTTTTTTTTTCAAAGGGCAATATGAATGTTCATGTTCTATCATGTTCCGTAAACATGCTAAAAGGGAATACCAATTGGGTGGCACTATACTTGGGACCCCATTTTCAATTGTTATTAAACAAAATTGGCAGGAGCGCCCATGTAAATTTCCCATAAGAACAAGAATTTCAAGCATTAATCTAACTTCCTTCAACTTTTCAATATGTAAAAACTTTCCATTTGACCAAAGAAATATATTTTACTGAATAAATGCAAAAGCCAATGGCCATTACACTAGCATGCAGGAAGGTATTATGAAATTAGATATCAAGATACTTTTTCAAAAGGAAAGCCAATTGAAATGCAAATATAAGTATAATAGAGTGGAGTGCAAAAAGCACCACTCAAACTAATCTGGTTTATAAATATGAAGTATGAATATAATAGGGAGGTATGAATATAATAGGGAGGAGTGCAAAAGCACACCAAACTAATCTGGTGTGTAGTATCAGGTTGAAAGAAATTAACCAACCATAGTGTCACATGCTTCAAGAAATGCATTATAAGGATGTGGATGTTTATAATTTGAAATTTGACCAAGTAAAGCCTCTGCCAAATCCAGTTCTAGATTTTTGCTGCAAGCAACTGAAAGAATTGCAAGAGTTGAGTTGAATGGCCTCAAATTCCTCTGTTGCATTGTTCTCAACTGCAGAAACATGAAAAGCAAAACAATCATTTTCAATTGTGCAAAACATGAATGCCAAATGTGTTGTTGGATAGGAATAAAGAATTCAAATTACAATGAAATAAGCACCTTTGAAAAGAAAAAAATTTACCACTTCCATGCCTTCACTTATACTTTTCTCAGGAAGAACAGCTTTAACAAAGCCATTGTAAGTATGGCTTGACGGCTCCACTCCAAGAATTTGCATCTACACAGAAATGGGAGCACATTAACAAAATTAAATTCAGAATGCACACAAAAAGACTGAGCAATAGAAAATAAAAGTAAACAGAAAAAGAAAAGAGAAAAGAAATGGAGAGCAGCAATAGGTATCAGTCCCAGAAGATGATAAGCATAGAAAGAGCAATTACAATCTAAGTTAAAGCCATCTTAACCATTAAAAGAGGCACATTAACAAGATAGAAGTTTCCAGACTTGCCACCAAATGATTTTGAAGTGTACGAAAATATAATTTTTCAATAGAATGAAAACTATAATACAATTGTATGCAGTTTTGCTAACTATGATGAGAGTAAGAAGCAAGGTTCCATTTTGGCCAAGTTCAAGATTGAAAATAAACTGCTTTTGTTCTTCATTCTTCACTTTTCATTTATATGTATGACTCAAAATAAGAACAAATGCTACTCAATTACAGAGGAAAAAGCACTTTTATGTCACACAACTATCACATAATATGACCACAAGGTCAACAAAGAAATATGTCAAACCTGCAACATTAACTGCTCTGCTAGTCTGCAATTTTGAGTTTGTGCACATGCATGCATTACATTGCCAAAAGATTTATCAAGGGCTTTCATAGCACGAATGCATTTAGCTTCATCTAACCCAACATTTACAACTTCTTTTCCATGATTAGAAACAATGCTCCACTTTATGTTATTAGTAAAGACATCAGCTTTTAAGGGAATGAACTGTTCATTATTCTCCTTCAAGTCAAATCTCTGCAAACCTGATTCAGCATTAAAAGGTATAGGAATGTCCAATCTTGAAGAATATATCATTCCGTCAGCAGTGCTACTAATAGAAGCATTTCCACGAAGAGCTAAAGATACCATATATTGCAGTGTTTTGCATGCAGAATTTAAATCTCGCAACCGTGCAAAGGACTGCACAAAGTTTTGCAAAGAAAAAATGTTTGGACTATACAACATGGTATAGTCCTTCCAAATCTCATGGACTGCAGAGAGGTTTTGCTGAAAAACTGCAAGCTGCCAAAAAGGGGAAAAAAACTGGTCAGACAACTACAAAATCTTCATTTATATTTTTTGTTTATGATATATTATCATGAAATTTTCATGCTTTCAGTAGAATTGAGAGCAGAATGCATTACACACCTTGAGAAGCTCCATGTATGTAACCTCATTCTTCCCTGACATTCGGTGCCACATCAAATCCAAACATTTAGTGGCATGAACAATGCTGCACATTTTTGAGCAGGCTCTTAAGAAACTGTTATACACAGCCAGACTAGGATTCATGCCTTTTTTTTCTCCAAGAAAATTAATGAGATTAAATGCCTGAATAGAGGGCAGAAGGAAGACAGAAAAATTATTAGTGTCAGCCACCAATCCCTTTGCTTGCCCCCCACACACCCAGCTAAAGAAAAGATGCAATCTAAAAGTAATGGTACATACTCAAGAGCTCATCACCATACAAATGAAATTAAGAATAATCACACACAATAATGTAATTATATTCATATGAATACCTCCTCCAAATAACCCCCTTTACAAAGGGCTTGCATCATAAGCAGACAGGATGTGTTGTTGAGGCCAACATCTTTCTCCCCCATTACTCTCCAAGTCTCCAACGCAAACTGCAGCCAAAAGAAACAAACAACAACACGTAACTAAACTACTTGGAACCAGATCAACTCTTCTGTCCGTGTGGTTTCATAGTCTATACCAACTTACCAATGGATCAGGTGACCTTGCACAATATCTAAGAATCCATAAAAAGTCACAAGTACTTAATTCGCTATAATGGTCAAGATTAGAAAGCATAGTGGACGCTAGGCCTCTTTCACCCAGACGAAGCGCATCGACAATTTGTTTCTGAACGGAGTTTGTAGTTGATTCTTCTCCATCGCCCCACAAAGAATCACCACCTGCATTAAAAACAGACACCAAGGCACATTCTTGATCTTCTACTAAGTTTAATTTACCGAGACGCAATCAGATACTACATTTAGTTAACAAAACAAGCGTCACAAGTAAAGGGTATCCAAAATTTTATTAGTATTACCGATTGAAGTAGCAATACTTCGAAAAAACAGTGCTTCAACGGCAACATTTCTTTGCCCGTATTTGATTGATTTCGATATGAAAAGTTTTCCCCTGCAACAAAAAAAAAAAAAAAAAACATAGAAAATTGCAGTTAAAGCCCATCCCACAAAAAAGAAAGTCGCAATTATCTATTTATGGAGTTGTCTACTTACAGAGACCTCTGCATGATTTTAGAATCTTTGATGAAAACAAGTGTAAGAAGCACAAGCAGCAGCAGCAGCCGCTCACTGAAGCTTCATAATTGGCAAAGATTTAAGAGGAAGTGGAGTAGAGTTTTTGAAGTTCTAATAATCCGAGTAAACGACAACGTTTTAGTTAGGAGCGTTAAAACGGCGTCGTTTAATTACTACCAGGATTTATTTAGTGCAGTTTTATCAGAAAGATACCTTAAAACCCTAAAATCGCCGCAATATCCTCCTGCTGAGTTGCCTGCAGCCTCTGATTCGGCAATCGGGTAAGCTACATTCTCCAATTTTTTTCTTTAAATTGTTTTCTTTTTCGATAAAGCGCACTGCTTTGTTGTTGTTGCGGTGGTGAATCCGTGTTGTCTTTTGGTGGAGCAGAGCTTTGAGTGAAAATGGCGGAAGAGGAAGCAAAGCCGATAACATATATACCGGAGATTGTGCTGAAGAAAAGAAAACACAAAGAAGAATCTTTAGCATTAACGAGGAAAACCCAGTTGGAATCTGGCAAATTTGGAGGGAAAAAGAAGAAAATTGAGGATATTAAAAGGCCTGAGCAGTTCATTAAGGAGTTCCGAGACAAGGTGAACATTTAATCAAATAATATATGCCCCAGTTACAAGTTTGTACTTTGCTTTTTCATAACCTTTGTAGTTGCTTCATGGTTTATGAGATTTTTCTTTCACTGGGTTTCATTGTTCATTTGTTTGCTAATGCTTGATAATGTGTTCTGTTTACCAAGGAATTGGACCTTATTCGAATGAAACAGAGGGCCAAGAAGCCAATATCGGCATCGCTGACACCAAAGTCGAAGCTTCTATTTGTTGTTCGCATACCAGGGTAATGTGCTCTTGTTTTTAGGCCTCCCAGTGATTCCTGTTATTTAGTTCTGTTATGATCTGTTGTTGTTCAGTTCTGATATTTCCATTGTTTCAGCAAAAATGCTTTGCATCCAAGAACAAGAAAGATTCTTTACAACCTGAAATTGCGGAGAATTTTTCATGGTGTTTTCGTGAAAGCAGGCGCTAGAGTATTAGAAATGCTGCAAAGAGTGGAGCCATATGTCACATTTGGGTATGCAATAAAATCCACATGAAAATGTTATTTGCCATATATTATGCATATCAGCAAGAAAACGATAATGATAATTAGTGGTGCAATGATAATTCTGAACAAGGCTTCCATTTTCTGGTTGATCGTTTATAATATACACCTATTATGTGCAAGTTAACTTGGATTGATTTTGCATTCATGTGAGAACAAAGATTTGAATTTATCATCGAATTCTGTGTAGAAGATTAAGATGGTAATGCTCATAGGCCCTTGGCTCAATATGAGTTATGATATAATTGGAAGCCTTGTTCAAAATTATAGTATTCAAATGAAGTTTCTTGTAATCGTATCAGCATATAGCATGATATCATTAATTCAACCTTTTCATATTGTGTCTTTATTTGTTCATGTATCATCATAATCGTGGTCAAATTAATTCATCCCTTCTTACAAGATATTTGTCATTTTTCAAGATATCCAAATCTTAAGAATGTAACTGGGTTAATTCGCAAGAAGGGTTATGGAAAGCTAAACAATCAAAGAGTTCCTCTGGTAGATAACAACATTATTGAACAGGTACTGAATATTTCTTGTTGGACTTCTGACATCTTCACGTTTATTTCTTGATTATAACATTTCTTCTTCTTTTTTTTTTTTCCTAAATGAACTTGATTATAACATTTCATGCATGCGGTTTTGCTTGCAGGCATTGGGGAAGTATGGTATCCTATGTTTAGATGATATAGTGCATGAAATTGCTAATGTTGGTCCACATTTCAAGGAGATTACTAGCTTTTTGGGACCATTTGCACTCAGCAAGCCTAAGGGGGGATTGCAAGGGAAGAAAGCTGCATTCAAGGATGGCGGAGACACTGGAAATCGCGAAGACAAAATCAACGACTTTATTGATAAAATGAATTAATGTTGAGAAATGAACTTTTGAGTAGCAAAGAAGTGTACTTCACCTTACATTAGGTCAAGGGATGTATAACAGTCCTTAAATTGATGCGATGCGAGTTCAATTTTGGTTCCAGTATAATTAATGAAGTCATTTGGTTCAGTTGCATTTCTGTCATTTCTCTCCTATGCTCAGGAGATAGTAATCCTGGCTCTTCTGTGGTGGCTTGTAATGAATTTTACTGCCTCCCCTTCATCAGAGGGAATAAACAAAGCCCTGCAAAGAACAATTGCAAATTGACACTTTGTATTTCCATTAATCCAGTAGAGTTTTCAATCATTACCAATTTAAATTTAAAAAATTAAAATTTCTGCAAATAATATATATTTTTAAATTATTTTAAAATAAATAATTAAATAATTTTATTAAATTTAATTATTAATTAATCAAATGCATACATGTATTATATGATTTCAATTTATTAAATTTAATATTTGACAAATACTCTTTTTTGTTGAGATGTTAAAATTTATAATATTTTTCACGTCAGTTAATAGATGTTTGGGAAAATGGCCAAATTTTTTTGAGCCAAAAGGGCATCATAAAGTTCCAGTAGTTAGTCAAAACGCATATAAATTAACCTAACCGTTAATTTTTAAACCTTCCCTTCTAAGTTTTTCCATTCCCTCATATTCTCTCTTTCTTGTAACTTACCAATTTCTAATTACCCAAAAAAAAGTTACCAATTTCTGTCCATTTTTGCCTTCCCTAGGGGCATCTCCAACCCTCTCCAGTGGGTTGGGACGCATTTTTGCTTCAACAGAGCTTCATTTTGCATCTTTAGAACAATTTGCTACATATAACTGTTCACTAGATGCATTTCTACTTTTTTAAAATTTTAATAACAATCTTTTTTTGAACATTTGTTCAATATAGTCCAAATTTATATAATATTTATCATATTATTACCAAATGCATATAAATTTGATTTATTTTTTTTACTTAAATAATATTTATATTGTCACTTTAATAATTTTTTTACTTAAATAATATGGGTGTATATGATAAATATTGATTAAATATGGGTGTAATATATAAAGTGTATAAATAATATAACATTAATATTAGATAGGAATATGTGAAGAATATTTATTTTGGAGTTAAAAATGAAGTAATGAGTTGGAATAAATTTACAATAGCAATGCATCTTGAAATAAAATTTGGTGTATTTTTTTGTTTGAGTGATGCTAAACAGATAGAATCCAGTCAAATTTTTGTCTAGAAAGGATATTACTGTAATCTTAGGTTGAGTATGAGGGCTATTAATAATAAACCATGGTAAATTACCGAAATGCAATGCCCATTATGTCATTTGTCAAAATTTTTGGTCATTTTGGATTTTAAATTTGAATTCGCATCAGAGATAAAAAATAATTGCTGCCTCGGGAAGGGATTTTCATCAGAGCACAACACCATGCTGATATTTTTGTTCTGAATCTAGCCTGTTTTTTGATATTAAACCAAAGTTTCAAGCCACAAATATATGGAGGTAAAGAGGACGAAGATAAAGTATTATGTAGTTTTCAGAGGGACTTGATATGGTATATACACTTCATGGGAAGAATGTTCAACTTGTGTACTTAGGTTTAGTGGATGTTTGTTTCGTTCATTCTCGACTATGGAACAAACAGTAGAAGCTTAGAATGTATATTTTGAGCTAAACAATGATAATGATAACAGTTCAATCAAAAAAGAAATTTCAAACGTGAATCTACTAAATTTTGGAATGGCGACGGTGAAAAATAGCAATTTTCTACATGTCGATGAGGAACGGAACCATCAAGATTAAATTATTGTATGATTGGAATTTATGTTATATTTATTGTATTATTTTACTATTTTTCTTTATAGGTGTAATTATTGGCAGACAATTACATTAAAAGTTGGTGTAAGTAATAGTTTTTGAAAATGTAATGTTATTATGAAGGTTTAGTGGGGAAAAATATCTTAAGTACTGTTCTCTTTCTTTATCTAACGATATTCATTATCTTCGATATTTTCTAGGGTTTCATTTTTGTTCCCAATTCGCCTATTCGAATAGTTACAGATTAAATCTTCAAAATTGGCCCTTACGATTAAATTTGATAATTCATTAAGTATAAGTGAACAGATTAAGAGGTAGAAAAAAGATGATATCTAATTCCAAATCTATGAAAGCTCTTGTAATGGTTATAGAAAGAACATAATCAAATTAGTCCTTTATTAGCTTAGGAATTCTATCTAGGCTTCTAATCTTTATTTGAACTCTATTTGTTTCATTTCATATCTCTTTAGAATTTGGACATTTGAATGCTTGAACTCTATTTGTTTAATTTTGATTCCTTTTCAACATTAATAGATCTTATAAGTTTATTATAGAATCCTTAACCAGGTTACTTGATATACTCATAAGTTTCACTATGTTACTTGATATGTATTCACAAGCTTTAATAAAGATAATGCTACAGTGCTATCAGTCCATACACAGCGCTATAAAGCGTTACTCTAAAATGGTGTAATTTTGATTTTTGGTTCATTAGTTAATTTATAATGACCTGTGTATATATAATTACAAGCTTTATTAGAGACAACACTACAGTACTATTAGTCCATTTAAATTGTTATTAGAGACAACACTACAGTGATATTAGTCTATACACAACACTGCTCCAAAACGGTGTAGTTTCATTTTTGGATTCATTAGGTAATTTTTAGATGACATGTGTCAATATACAATAGTTAGTTATTAGCTAGCTATGTAACTATATATATAATCAGTTACAGTGGGAATAAACATGCATTTTTCATTTCTCTTCTAATAAAATTTGTTATCGTATCAAAGCATAAGAACTTCTCTCTCACTCAACTGATAATTTATAAGTTCTGGAAAATAAGCAAACAACCAAAGTAATTTAATTGAGCAGATAAGATAAATGATCTAATGACATAATTCATATATTAAATAACATAAATATAAATCACCATAGCATTTCACAATATAATTAAAGAGAAATCAGAAATCATTGAGAATATTAAAATTCTAATGAATTAGAAAAATTGAGATTATTGTCATTGGAATATGCTGTCCCTGGTGCTGGTAATGGTGATGACACATTTTTCAACTCATTTGCAAGTCATTCCTTTTCCCTTTGCCTATTCTGCTCAAGGTATATATCATAGAGTGCTATCAGAGGCTCGGGTTCAAGGATTGTGTTTTGGATGGATGGATCTCATTTTTTATTTCAAGTTGTTTATACGGGTACACTTTAAGTTCCAGTCTAACTTGTTTAAGTTCTTTTCTTACAGATTTGTAAGGAACCCTTAGTGTAGACTTGCTTAGATGACAGCTTCATGGTAAAGCTTATTTACTGTTCATGGTTGAATTTGATATTTGTTTTTTTCTTTTATTGTTTGGGCGTGCATGTATAGACCATTTTGCTTGACTAATATTTATAAGACAATTTTAAATTCAAATACATAAGTGCTTTTTGAAATATTCAGTAATGAAGAAACTGCAAAATTTGGGTTGCTTAATGCAGCAAGCGTTGTTTAGATGGGTGAGGTGGTAATGATGCTGATAAACTCATATTAGCATGTAAGAAAATATAAGATTATTAATGCAATTGTCACACCAATGTTGGAAACTGAAATGTCTTATTGTAAATGATGTCGTTTGTGAGTGCGACCTGGTTAGATTCATAAACTGCGTAGGACAACCCAACAGATTGCTTGTAAGCAATTATAAGTATAATTTAGTCATGCCAACGTTGGAAAATGAATCATCTTATATTTATATTGTGTCCTTTATGTAATATTAATTGAATATTTTGAACAGTAAAAATAATTAATTTTCATATTCATACAATGTTGTATTGTTAAGTGAATAATAAACTATTTTTTTCATTAATGCAATATTTATTTATGAATTTGCATTATTAAGTATACATTTTGCATTGGTAGATAAATTTGCATTAATATATTTCATAATTTGAATTTAATGAGTACCATATATTGTTTTTATTTTAATCACAATGGATTTTATAGCAAGCTTATATTAACGTCTTAAACAAACTTAATTAAAATTTGGCTAAAGGAAATAAAGAAAAAAATGATAGCATTTATATTGAAAGAATATATGATGAATAAATAGGGGTGTAACCGAGCTGAGTCGAGTCAAGTATTGGCCAGGCTCAAGCTCAACTCGGGTTAGAAAGATTGAGCTCAAGCTCATTCATTTGTAACTCGAGCTTGCTTTGGAAGGTTGGTTTGTGTAGAGCTTGAGCTCGCTCATGAGAGAGCTTGATCTTAAGCTCGTGAGAGAAATCGGGAAGAGCTCGTGAGAAAGATCAGGAAGAGCTTGTGAGAGAGCTCGTTTAAAGAGCTTGGTTAGTACTCATTTATGAACTTGTGAACAAGTAACAAATCATATGAAAAAAAATCTTACAAAATAATTAAAATTCTACAAATCTAATACACAATCAAACACAGTTAAGAAAAATGTTAATCCAAAAAAGCAAATATACAAATAAATTTCAAGAGTTCAAAATATCTACCATTCATTTGTAGGGAAAATTTATTGAGTTTATGTATCGAGTCTCTATAATATCCACTTGTCTAAAAAATGAAAAAAAAAAAGATAAAGAGATAAACATATATGATAAACCTTTTTAAGTCATCATAATCACAAAGATCGACTATACTTATCTATTTTATATGAATATTGGTATGATTGTAGAAAAAAAAATTATAAAAGACATGGTAAAAGAAAACATATAGAGGAGGTATAGGGAAAGATTGTTACCACCAAATATAAGGATCATATAGTTAGGATCAAACAAATAAAAAACTCAATCTGCATCCACCAATTTTTTTTCAGAATTCAACTTTAAATTCAAAATTCAAGATCATATAAATAAAATTTAAGATCACATAAACACAAAGATAAGACCTTTATATAATCAACTTCAAGTGAGAGGTATTTTAACCTCTTTGATGTCCTCTTAATAGTATACGTTTTTCACATAATATGTATGTATATATACATATATATTATGTGAAAAACGTTTGGTTTTAAAGAAACTCATCAATGCCAAAAAGCCACCCATTCTAACTCATATAAATATCAAAATGAATCACATACAAATACAAAAAAATAACAATCTTACAAGTATGCACATGACTTGCAGTGTACAAAAAATTAGTTGAACATGTTAATGTCTATCTAGCTACAAAATTTGCATATGTTAATGTATATCTATCTACAAACATTAAATTACACAGTAATAAAAAAAGTAAAACATATATTTCCTAGAAAACCAAGTAAAATGTAAATGAAAAACAACATCAATCACTAAGTTAGTGAACCATTCATACTAAATCCATTACAAATGAAAACTTACTCAATAATGCTTGATGACCTATTTGCATATGAATCAAATACACTATCTATTTGTTCAGTCCTTATTGATTTGGCCTTAATTAAGACAATAAAAGTCATAACATAAGAACAAAAAATATCAAGTGGGCCATTTGGATTGCTTGCCATAATTACTATCTTCCACTCCTAAATGCAATAACTCTATATGCAAAAAGAGAAAAAAATTATCAGTAGCAAAGCAAACAAAAAACTATAACAAACTACCCGAAAACCAAAAAAAGGGACCAAAGAGCAAAGCCAATTTTGACTAACAGAGCAAACCCAAAAAGAAAAAAAATGACAAACAATGAAACCATAATATTACCACTAATTGGATAACTGAAATCTAAAACAAAAAAAATTTATAAACAAACATAAAACCAATACCTTGAGAATCAAACTCGATATATGACTAAGCAGACCTTGAACCCAGCAGATCACACTTAACTTCTTTTTCTCTTCAATATTACATTGGAAAGATCAAGAAGCTTGATAAAATGCTTCAAAAATGGTGATTTATTTATGTAAATGGAAGAACACATTCTTGAACAAAATAATTAACTTGCAAAGAAAACCCAATGGAAGAGAAGGATGAGCTTTAGATTGAAATTTCTCCTTCATAATGAGAATAATGAGATTTAAAATTAAGACCACAGTGAGAAAGACGAGCTTTAGCTTAGTGCATATATAAATAAGTTGAGCCTTAGAGGACAATAGATAATGATGGTGCTGACGGAGATGACTAGATGTTCATATGAGAGCAACATAGCCTTTGTGTGTGTAGGCAGTGTCAATCTCTTTTTATGGTTAAGCGACAGTGATGATCTAGAGTTGTAAAGGACGGTTGGACAACAAACAAAGGTGAAGCGATGACAACAACAACAAATAAGGGTAATGGCTGCGATGAAGGTTGGAAGTACAATCATACAACGGAGACGAGGGCAACGAAGGTGGTATGGGCGACGGCTAAAAGGAGAATGGGAGATAAGATAGGTTGAGTTGTGCGAATGAGAATTAGGTAAAGTAAGATAGCTGTTTAGTGATTAGATTTATGAATAAAAAAAAGGTTAAAACTTTGTAGTTTTGAGTAAAGCTATGTAGTTTTGAGAAAATTGTATAATTTCATGATTATAAATAAATAATTTATTTATGAATACGTTAAGATAAATTTTTATTAAATTAGGATAAATCAAAACTACAAAACTTTGAGTAAAACTATATAATTTTATAATCATGGACAAATTATTTATTTATAATATTAAAATTATATATTTTTATGATGAGATAATTCAAATTAAATTATAATTTATAATAATAATTTTATATTTGTTTAATAACAATTTTAATAATTGTTATATTTATTTAATGCTGCATTGATATTATGCAATAATACTAAATCGTTTACAACATAAGATTTGATTAAATGAATGAGACTACACTAAAGTGAAGAGATGTTAATAAATTAGATTAAATTAAATCTACGTATTTTTGAATAAAACTATGTTGTTTTAATAAAATTATATAATATTCTAGTTATAGACAAAATTTTTATGTATGAGATATGTTAGAGGAATTTTTTATTGAATTAGGATCAATCATATTTGGTTAACAACAATTTTAATCAATGTTATATTTGTAGTTTATTTGATATTATATTTATTTAATATTAATACTTAAAATTACATTATGGTGCCTTTTATAGTTTTTTTAAAATTGTAATTTACTTTATTAATAACCATCTTAGACACAATGATGCCTTCTTGGTTTATTTACATAATAGTAATTTTAATCAATAATTTATTTATTTAATGTTAAACTAATACTATACAATAATATTAAATTGTTTCATCATTTTAAGATTACATAGTTTTAGCTTAAGATTAACTATGTAATTGAATAAGTGTATAATAAAATTACATTATAATTTAGAATTTAAGATTAAAACTAAATGAGAATGAATGAGATATGTTAAGAGGGATGTTTAAATTATGATAAATCAAAACTATGTAGTTTTGAGTAAAACTACATGGTTTTTAGAAATCTACATAATTTTATAGTTATGGATAAATTATTTATTTATGACATTAAAATTATATATTTTTGCAATGAGATAATTTTCAAATTAAATTATAATTTATAATAACAAGGCAATTTTTGTTCAATAACAATACTAAATCGTTTATAACATTAAGATTAAATTAAGTGAATGAGAATGTATGAAATGGGTTAAAGTGAAGAGCAATCTTTAGTGAATTAGATTAAATCAAAACTACATAGTTTTGAGAAAATTATATAATTTTATGGTTATAGACAAATTATTTATTTATGAGATATGTTACGAGGGATTTTTGTTGAATTAATATAAATCAAAACTATGTAGTTTTCAGTAAAAATACACAGTTTTTAGAAACCTACATAATTTAATGGTTATGGACAAATTATTTATTTATGAAATTTAAATTACATATTTTTGTGATGAGATAATTCAAATTAAATTATAATTCATCATAACAATTTTATATTTATTTAACAACAATTTTAATCAATTAATGTAGTATTTTATAAATATATTACATTAATATTCTACAATAATATTAAATAATTTTATAACATTAACATTATGTAGTTTATTTAATATATATTTATTTAATATTCATACTTAATTTATACTAATATGCCTTTTATAGGTTTTTTTTTAAAAGTATGTACTCTTTATTAATAACTACCTTAGATATAAAACATATTCTTGTATTAAGGTAAAAAAAATAAAGTAACATAAAAGTAACTAAAATTCAAAATTACTTAAAAAGTTTCCTTAAATTACACATGTTTAATACCACTACTTAATACTAATATAAATATTTAAATTTATGAGATAGTAAACGAGCTTGTTCATGAGCTTACTTAACGAGCATGTTCACGAGCTTACTTCATGAGTCTATTCGTGAGCCCATTTCATGAGCTTACTTAATGAGCTTGCTTCACGAGCCTGTCCGTGAGACTGTTCATGAGCTTGTTTGCAAGCTTATTCATGAGCTTGTTTGTGAGCATGTTCACAAGCTTAAATGAGCTGAGTTCTTGGCCTTAACTCATTTCGCTTATGAACTTCAAAATTATGTTTGAGCTCAACTTGTTTAACTTAATAATTGAGCTCGAGCGAGCTTTTAACGAGTCGGACGTTAAGCGACTCATGAGTAGCTTGGCTTGGTTACACCTGTACTTATAAAGACATGATGGTTATGTGGAGCATGCCATAGAAAGTCAAAGAAATAGGAAAAAAAATCACCCATAAACAATACACAACTTCACCATGGACCTAACGTAAAAGGAAGCAAAGCACAAAACATAAATATTATGATAGTGTAGGCAGTGGGGTTTAATGCCCACCCAAGGGTTTGGCGACCATGATACAGTGTGGGCTCGAGGCCTACTAGGAAATAAGACATAGATCTTAAAGCCTACTCAGAGATGGAGTTGCCACCTAGATGAAAGTCGGGACACACTTATATGGCAATTGGATTTCATAGAGGTTCCTAGAAGCCGTAATCAGAAATCAGGTTTGAAAATTAAATATGGATGTTTGAATGTCCACCTAACCTTATGGTTGGCATCCGTTTACATTTTGTAATTTATTGCCCTTAATTATTCAATGATTTCTTTATTATCAAGCAAATTATGATTGCCTTCAATTGATTATTACATTTTACAATTAATCCTGAGTTTGCACATTAATCTAATTCATTTTTTTAAGTCCCAACATTAACCATAAATAAATAAAAAAATATAAATTGCAACCATACATTCCAAATCAAAGAGGGAGAGGGATTAAGGATTACAATGCCTTATTAAATATTAGTAGAATAAATAGGAAATATATTGAAAAGAAATAAAAAATACACTGCTCTAATTAAATAAAACCTCTCGAAAATTAATTAATGGAAGGAATGATTGGTGGTTATAAATCACCAAAGGATCCTTATAACAGGCAAAAGGTTAGTTCCTTAAAATATGTAAAGATTATGTACAAAAAAACTATATGATTAGCTCATGATTCAACTTGGTAAAATGAAAGTCGCACATTTGTGAACAAGGAAAATACTAAACTTTAATCAAACAATGTTGAGGGATAAACATATGAAATAGACTTAAGTGTTCTAAAGCCTACAAATGCATGAGACCTTATAATATATACACAAAATGAGACAAAGTCCTATGAGACTCTATCAGAGTGGTGTATAAGACTTAATTTCTAACTTTTGATTTTTGACTTGCTGGCATTTTATTTACCCATCACTCCTGTAGATGTGGCTTCATGAAAAGCTGAGATTAGTTAAGCCTCTATGAGATGTAGCACGGTATAGGGCTAAGCATTACTGAACTAGAAAACTACATCCTTTACCAGAGAAAATTTAGGACTGGCTATCCATATTCTTTGATAACTTGATTCGATGGATGTGCTTACAGTGGAGGTTGAGATATATGACTGTCCGATCTTACACTTATTACATTCCCGTCGTTGGCCTTCTGCCACTTTCTACAATCTTGTCTGACTCAGCTGCTAATATGGGTAAAAATAGCTAATATTGGTGTTAGTGCATGAATTTGAACCATGATTGCTCACCCAAAACTTCTTGGATAATCTAGTGGCTACGTACCCTCAGAGAATCATTCAGAGGAACATAGACTACAATGAGGATCTGACTACCGATGATCATTACAAGGTGTGGATTCAGTTGGAACAGGCGAAAAGAGATGAGTTTATAAAAAATAAAAGGACAAGAGAATTACAAGCATTAAGTGTGCGGGATGCTTAATAAAAGAGGACAAAACAAAATTAGTTCATGAATTTAGTTATTATTTCTCTTTTGATTAGATAGAGTTTCCCTTGTCAGTTAAACAGTTTGCAATAGACACTTAACGTAATGTTTAACAATAATTAGAATAATATATTTTATTTAACTTTAAGCACAATATGAATATACATTTTGCTTTTGACATAACTCATGTCGTTAATTAGCTTGCCCTTGTAAGTTTTCCAACTAACCATTTTAATCTCTCTCTTTCCTTTTACATATCCTTAGATTTTGCTTGGACCGCCCCTTTTGAGGTTTTTAATCCAGTAGGACTCTTTTATTTTTTCATTTTTTATCTCTAACTTTTTCCCTAGCGAGACTTTTATAGAAAGTACTTCTTGAGCTTATCCAAGTTGATAGGCTCTCAGAATTCATTCCCTTCAATGTCAGATAGGATAGCTACACCCCTGGAGAATTACTTTTTCACCACATATGGACCTTCCCAATTTAGCTTGAATTTCCCATATGGATCTATTATAATTAGCTTTGCAAGCTTCATTACTAAATCTCCTTTTTTGATCTTTCTCGGCTTGATCTTCTTATTGTAAGCCTGGGCTATCCTTTTTTGATATAGCTGAGAATGATAGAAAACCTTCATCCTCTTTTCATCCAATAATGTCAGCTGCACCAGTGGACTTTCCACCCATTGGTACTCAGGGATTTTGGACTTTAAGAGAAGCCTTAATGATCGAACCTCAACTTATATTGACAATACAACTTCGCATCTATATAATAAGGACTATGGAGTGCCCTCTGTTGAAGTTCTAGCAGTAGTTCGGTACCCCCCTAATGCAAACTATAAGTAATTAGCCCAATCTCTATAATTCTTTATCATCTTAGCCATATTCTCTTTATATTCTTATTTGTAACTTCCACAACCCCATTTGCCTATGGCCTATATGGAGATGATATGTGATGTTTTATTTTGTAATCTCTTAATAGTGCAGCCATCTTTAGCTAGAATTAAACACCATTATTAGTAATAAGGTGAGGCGATAGTCCATATCTACAAATTACATTTTTCTCAATAAACTTCGATATCTGCTTTGAGTCGACTATAGTATAGGACTCAACCTCAACCCATTTAGAGAAATAATTGATTGCCACGGTAATGTATCAATGATCATTTTATGCCCTCTACCTTATTTCCACTATAATATTGATCCCCCATATTGCAAATGGCCAAGGGGAAGTCATTTCCTAGAGCTCTGAAGATGGCAGATGGGTCACATCCATATAAGCTTGACAGTTGTGGCATTTCTTTACAAACTTGACATAATTTGTCTCTATGGTAATCCAAAAATAACCTTGGTAGGCTATTTTCTTTGCCAGAACTATCCTATTCATATGTGGGCCACACCCTTCATTGATTACTTCTTTAAGTTTTGACATACCTTAATTAGACACTCATAGGCATTCTTTTATACAACATTCCTTTATGGCTAATGAACTGCCAAGATAGCATTTATAGGGACATCCTTTCTTTCTTATCAGCATCCTCAGGGAACAGTCTTGTTTCTAAGTATTGCTGCACGTTAGAAAACTAAGACTTCTTAGTAGTATTTACAGGCTTCACCCTTATCTCTTTATAACAAGGAATTTGAGAATTCGCCAATATTAAGGCCTAACCTTTGTCCGTTTTCCACCCTCCTACATGGAAGCCAGAGTAGTTAGTGCATCAGTTATTTGGTTCTCTTCTCTTAGTAGATAAATAAATTTGCACTGAGTAAAAGATAATGAGATAGTAGCCGAATGATCCTAATATAGATGGAGCCTATCCTCTTTCACTTCCCACTTATTAGAGGCTTATTTTATCACTAACATCAAATCTCCATACATAGTAACATCCTTTGCCCCCACACTATGAAACACTTTTAAACTAAAGATGTATGCCTTATATTTCACTTAATTGTTTGTTACTTCAAATTCAAGCTTTTTGGCCATTGGGATCATTTCCCTTTCTGGCGTGATTAGGATTATACCAATATCGGTCCTTTTATTATTGACGGCTCCATCAAAGTACATTCTCCACCCTTGGACCTCTATTACCCTTAAATGTTCATCTAGAAATTCCAACTCCTAGTCCTGTTCATCAACTACTGGGTTTTGAGCTAAGAAGTCTGCTACTGCCCTTCCCTTTATTACCTTTTTTACCACATAATCAATGTCAAATTCAATGAGTAGCACTAACCATTTGGATAACTTTTCTGTAAGCAAGGGAGTTTGTTGAAGGTATCTAAGGGGATCATATTTAGAAACTTCTTATACCTTGTAGGATTGCAAATAATGCCAGAGCTTTTTCATCACCCATATTATAGCCAAACATGTTTTCTCTACCAGGCTATAGTTGGCTTCATACGGTAGGAGCTTCTTACTTAAGTAATACACCATATGTTTAATCCTCGCTTCATTTTCTTGAGCTAGCATTGCCCCTATTGCATCCTCCTTAATTTCCAGATATAGGGTTAAGGGCTTACTCGACTTTGGCGACTATAGGATTAGAGGATTCATTAAGTAAGACTTAATGGCTTTAAAAGCTTATTGACATTCGTTGTCCTATATCATAGGTTGATTCTTCTATAAGAGCTTGAAGATCAGTTTACATATGGTAATCAACTTAGCTATAAACCTGTTAATGTACTAAAAATGCCCTATGAATCATCTGACTTCTTTTTCATTCTTTGAAACGGGCATTTCCCTAATTGCCAGGTCCACTTCTATTCCTCTTTGGTTGATAATGTGTCCTAACAGCTTACCAGCCGTAACCTTAAAAACACACTTCTTTGGGTTCAATATGAGATTATACTTTTCTACCTTTTTAAGGAATTTGTCTAAAGCCTTAAAGTGCCCCTCTCTGGTTGCAAACTTTACCATCATATAATCCATATACACTTTTATTTCTTTATGGATCATATTATGCAACAGAGTGATTGGTAGTCTCTGATAAGTAGCCTTTGCATTCTTTAATGTAAATGGCATTACCTGATAACAATAGATACTCCATTTGGTGATAAATGACATCTTCAGATTGTCTATTACAACCATTATGATCTTATTATACCCCGAGAACCCATTTGTAGATGGTGAGGTTTAGTGTGCATCCAAGATTTTAGCAACTGCGACACTGTTTAGGCTTAGGGCCCTAGGGAACACACTACTATATCACAAAGACATAACATGGAGATGAGGAGTCACCACCCAGGGTAATAACTGGGACAAATCAAAATGGTGGTACTTGATTCTCTAAAAGAAAGCTAGCACCATAACCAGGAGATTGTGGGAACAGAATACTAACGTCTCTTAATCTTGTGTTCATTTAGAATTACTTTATAAATTGCTATCTTATTCTCTAATTACATGCAATTTTATTTAAACCCTAATTAAACATCCATTTAACTCAAAGGCAATAAGTCATAAAATTACATGTAAAAATGCATACAAAAGGCAGCATCCTTATATCTAAACTAGATTAATTTAATTAATTAAAGTTAGCTAATTCTACTTATTTTATTTACAAGTAAAATGGACCAAAGATGGGCCTACATTTTAATTAAATTATTGAGCCTAAATCTACTTGTTTTAATTAACTAAGGAAATGAACCTATTGTCTATAAATTTTAAAGAAGAAATTGATTATTAAGTGGGCCTAAGTCTAACTTAATTTTAACTTAAATAAAAATAGAGCCTAAGTCTATTTATTTTAAAAGAAATAAAATTAATGGGCTGAGCTAAATCTAAATTAATTTTAATTAACTAGAAATGGGCCTAAGGTCTAATTAATTTTAAAAAGAAATAAAAATACATTAATGGACTGGACTAAAGTCTAAGTTAATTTTATTAATTAAAAGTGGGCCTAAATCTAATTAATCTAAAAGTGGGTCTAAATTGATTTTAAATTAATTAAAATCTAAAAACCATTTTTAAGTCTATTTATTAAATGAGTTGATCTTACCGTGGGTTTAGGGCCCAAAAGGCATGAGAATTAAAAAACAATACCTAATTCAACAAACATACCAAAAATACATCAAAATAATAATTTTTACACAATTTTTCTAAGAAACCCTAATTTAATTTCATGTAACCCTAAAATTAATCTACTGCCATCATTGATTTTAATTGAAATTTACCAAATTGAGCCTAGATTACTAATCAATTTTTAGTGCAGAGACTTAAAATTCCATTAATTTCCCTCTATTGGGGCTATTACGAACTACAATATAGGAAATTAAAGCAAATTAATTACAACCCAATGAAAGCAATGAACAAAATATCGTAGAAAATAATAAACCCTAAATTCTACAAGGATTTCATAAAATTCAGTCCATGGCATCCTATGGATTCTTCAATATAGCCACTGCCAAAATCTCACATCACCAACCTCATATCCAGAGCACTATAGAACACCACTCAAAAAGAAAAAAAACACAATAAAATATTTAATCAGTAACGACTCAATCAATAAATGAAATAAAGAAATCAAATCAAAATAAAAAAAAGAACCGAAAAAGAGTAAGGGATGCTGTGCAAATGTTGTTTGAATGCCCCTTAAATTAGGATTGTCACCATTTTGAGATTGACTCCATTGTTTTTTTTTCTTGATTTTATGGGCTTTAAAAGCGAAGAATGTATTTTTGTTGATTTCCCAAAGGTTTTGAAAATGAAAAATGAAGAGCTAAGGTGTGTGGCTTTCTACACAGTAAAGAAAGTAACTAGTGTTTATTTTTAGACTCAAAAGAATTTTCTTTCTCTCTTTCCTCTCCTCTTTGATTTTTTTATCCCTTTTTTTTCCTCCTTTTTTTTTCATAGACTTAGCCTCTCGACTTTTAAAGCCTAGCCTAGCAACCTTCAACTCTTGTGATCTCGTAGGGAAGTTGCATGATATTAAGAGCAAGAGGAGGAATCTTAAGAGTTTGGATTTTTAATTTTGAACTTTCAAAATCAAGATAAAAAGATAGGTGATAGAGTTTTGAAAAAATCAAAGACTCATACACGCAGGGACACGTGGTGTCTTGGACTAATAAAATAATTAAGAAATGATAAAAAAAATCAATTTTCAGTGTAAAAAATTAATTTTTAGCAAAAATCAGCATTTTGGAATGCTGATTGACGTCCGTAATTCTGATTGGCAGTGCTTAATGCCGACTGATATTACGTATTGCTGGTTGGCATTACATAATGCTGGTCGACATTATGTAATACTGATTGGCATTACACAATATCGATCGACATTAAATGCCAGCCAATCATATTTTTTTAATTAAGTTATAAAAAAAGTCCTTAAAAGTTTTTAATTTTTGCAATTAAATCCCTAAGAAAAGCCAATTTTGCAATTAAATCCATAAAACGTAGCAATTTAGTTCTTTAAACCATGAAACTCAATACTAGAGATCAATTTTTGTTTATATTTTCATTATAGGGGCTTTCATCACACTCGTGCACAATTGCATCCCAAAATTTAGTGTTTACAGTTGCCCCCCTTTGTCGCTATTTGCTTGACAAATTATGGCAAAGCAATAGTAGCACACAATTTTGAAAGAAAGAATTATGGTATTTCATTGTATCTTAATTGACATGCTGATGCTTAAATTGTTGAGCAATTTTAAGTAAGATGGTATGTTTAATATGTTTCACTATATTTCTTATGGAATGTCTAGTGAAACTTATGCATTTTGCTATATTCCCCTTGGGACGTCTAACGACTCGTGATTTGAAAACATGCTATAGTTCCTGTGGAACATCTAGCAATAGTACCGTAACCACTGTGTAGTGTCTGGCAAACTACATTATATTCCTTTTGGGATATCTAGTGATAGTGGATTTTGTTATATTTCCCATGGGAAATTTTAATAAAATGAATGCAATGATTCTCGCTATATTCCCTGCAGGACATTTAGCAAGCCTTGATTTGAAAACATGCTATAGTTGTTGTGGAACATCTAACAATAATATTATAACTACTGTGTAGTGTCTGACAAATTGCACTATATTCCTTTTAGGACGTCTAGTGATAGTGGATTTTATTATATTCCCCATATGATATTTTAACAAAATGAATGCAATAATTCTCGATATATTCTCTGTAGGACGTCTAGCAAGCCTTGATTTGAAAAAAGTACTATCGTTCCTAAGGAACATTTAGTAGTTTGATAAATTTAAAATTTTGCTATATTCCTTGTGGGATGTCTAGTGACAATGGATTAACAAAAAATGTGCTATAACTCTTATGGAATACTATAATTACTGTGTAGTGTCTAGTAACAAAGGGTTTGAAAAATTTCATGTTATAACTACTATTGAAGCACATAACATGTTGAATTTGTAATTCATGTTACGACTACTGTGCAGCAAATAACATGATAATTTTAAAATTTGTATTTCAGCTACAGTGTAGATTTTGAAATCTTTTAATTTAAAATGATGCATGTAAAAATGCAAAACTGAATTCTGTAATTATATTATGTATTTTGTACTTGACAAAAAAATTTAAAATTTAAATACGTATGTAATTGATGACATGAGTTAAATGAATTAATTAGGAATTAAATCCTAATCAAGATGCAATTATGGATGAAATTACAAAGAAAAACTTGATTTTGAATGCAAACATAGTCAAAGGACCAAAATGGATATTTTCCATTTAGAAGAATCTTCCCTCCTTATTTTTTGATGCTATTCTTTCATTTCCCTCTCCATTTCTTCTTTTTTACTTTAATTTTCTTGTTTCAATTTCTTACTTATCCTAAGTCCAACTCACGATCCGTCAGATCCTATGGCTGACCCGCTGACCCACAACACAGGCTACATAGAGGAGCAGAGATTCCAATTGACCTAGCCATTATGCCTCTCCATTTTCCTTAGAACAACCTTAGACTTTAAGAGGGTTCTACTGTGCTTCCTTTGACTTGCTTTAACCTTCATAGGTGCACTGATGTAGGCAATGAGGTAAAACTTCCTCATTTCTATTTATTTCTACAAAAATTGATTCATACTGCTAATAATCAAAATTAATTTCAGAATGCAAATCAGTGCATATTATTGAAATTAGATTAAAAATCACTCAAAAAAATTCATGAAAAGTTTAAATTTAACCCAGGAATATAGGATTTTAGTTGAATGGCCGACTGAAGGTCTGAAAATTTGAGTTAGAAGTCCAAAAATCAGTCTGCATTTATGCAATGCCGACTGGCATTACACAATGCTGGTTGGCATTGTGGAATGCCGATCGGCATTCCACTTTGCTGATATAGAATTTAATTAATTAATTAATTAATTGTTATTTTTATTTCTATTCTCAAAATTCTCCCCAGCGCCCGATGAAATTCATGGGTTGTTTTTACATAGCTCATGAATTATTTCATGGGCTGTCAAAGAATATGGCATAGTTGATACGATCTCTGGGTTTTGACAATTTATTGCTAAGCTTCCGACAGCTAGAGGGAGGTCCAATCGCCATTCTTTATTCACACCGATTGAGCGGTGGATGGACACCACCCACACGTTCCATACTCGTGTAAGCGAGTTGACTATTTGCCCTATGATTTTTTCTGCAATCACTGGGATTGCCTTCAAAGGGACTCTCGTTTCCTTTGATATCAGCTACTACAGTCTCCCTGAGCATTGCTGAGTTAGTATGTGCAAGATTTGATCGGGTTCATTCTGACATGGAAGAATAGGAAGAATGTTCTTCTATCATCATTAGTCGAGGTATTCAGACATCTTCCTACCACCACTCCTCGTCAGATTGCCCGTAAGGCAAGGTGTTTCCTTTAGATATTGCTTAGCATGACCCTCTTTTACAAGCCTAGTCATAAGGTCAGCATCACCTTTCTCAGCCCTCTTTAAAACTTAGACCGAGTTGTCATCCTTGATTAGGGATTTACTGCATTGGCTTATCTATATTATAGACTAGACACTGTCTGTAGAGGTGTTGTCACCATGTGCAGCTTTTGGCACATTTTACATGTACGTCATTTTTTTTACTTAATTCCTCTTTCCAGGTCTGGAGTCTAAAGATTATGCTAATTTGTGGCTTTGGTGCTATCAGTTATGATAAGAGGCTCCCTCTAATGCAAATATAGGGCTCTTCTTGTCTAGCGAGCATTAGGAACACTCTGTAGACTTACCGCGATCAGCTAAACATTGTCAAGTGGCACTTGGTAGGAAAACAAAATCATTTGTATTTCATAATTTAATGCAAGTTAAACTTAATAACATTATTTTAAAGATTAATTCTAATTGGCTCGAGGGAGCGGATGACATCCAGAGGTATGATTTCATGGTTATTGCAGTACGACTTGAGGACATGAGGATTTTGCTCCTTAGTTGTGGCTACTAGATGTGGTATTTGGGAGAGTGAGTGTATTAATGGCATTTTGAACCTTCCTGATGCCACATTCCCTCTAATGTTCCTCTCTTAATGTTATACAGTTCTCATATGATAGGTTTATAGTTGTGAGAGGCATTACAGGGGTGTGACGCCATGATTTTTTTGAGTGATCTCACCATTATCGATAGTTCATCCATAAGAACCTCTTGGAGTAGGTTCCTGCTAACTAGGTTGAGGTAACTTCTGATAATTTCTCTTCTGGAATTTTCAAGTCACTTATTTTCTTTTCTCGCAGTTTAAGGAGATTGGCTCCCTTGTCAACGAAGTGATGAAGGAGGTAGCTGGAACTACTCAAGGGGTTGAGACTAAATCTGAGCCTGAGATTATGCATGAGGTATCTGGACCTAGACCTGGTCATGCACAACATACTCAAAACAATAGGACCAGTTGTGAGGGTGCCTTTGTTAGTGCTATTTTCGGTGATGTCCCATTTCTTAATAGATTTATACTCTATTGGGCCCCCCACTATTCAAGCTCCAATAGAGCAGCAAATGCATTTCGGGGATATTCAGCTCCCTAGATTTTCTCCAGTTGACACTTCTCATATGATTTTGTCTAACTTATTTCTTGTATTACCTATACACTCAGTATTGATGTTATTATAACTTTACAAAACAGGTCCCCCAGACATAGGCAGAGTATTTGTACAAACTTGCCTTGTCTCACATATTATTTACCATGCAGGTCACAAATAGTTGGCGGGTAAGCATATACACTTATTATGCAAATGTATGCATGGAATGCATATGATATGAAGTTTCCTATATGTGTAGAGTTATTATAGGGATCTAAAGTGGGAGAACAAGATGCTTCATTGGCGGCTTGCGGACTTGGGCATGGACCTTTATAGTGTTAGTACTTCATCTATCAGACTTCTAGATACTTATTATCATGGTGACCCTAGTAGAGGATGGAGCCCATAGCCTAATAGTGGAGCCCGGGATGACTGATTCCAGGCTATCTTCATTTCTGATTTGTAGTTATGTTAGACTTCCTCCTTGTATTGATCTATTTCAAATTTCCCTTTCTTGAAATTAGACTTGGATGAATAAATGGTCCTAAGTGAATTTATTTATTTATTTATTTTGCCTTAACTTTTCCCTAAGCTACCCTTTTAGGTTTTCAGCTTAGCAGGCCTGCCCTAACTTTTGCCTAAGCCGCTCTTTCGGCTTTTCAACTTAATGGGCTTCTTTTATGTACTAAAGCAAAATGGTCTCATAGAGTTGATTTTAAGCTTTTATGTTCTGTTTTCCTTTATAGTACTTATGCATTATAAATAAGATAGAACATGCAATGTTATAATAAAATTCAATTTCAATAAAATTCATTAATGAGGGCCAAAATGAGTATATTTACTACATCATATGACATAACTCCAATTATCAGCTATCCCTTTTCTAACTGAATATTTTTCGTTCACATTTTATTTCCCTAACTTTTGCCTGACTAGCCCTCTGTTGGTTTTCTAATTACCATGACCTTTTTCTTTTATTTATTCCTTAATTTTTGTCTGCCAGCCATTTACGGGTTTTTTTGAACAGTAAGAATGTCCTAATTTTTGCCTGACTAGTCTTTTTAAGTTTTTTAGTCACCGAACTTTATTTTCTTTATGCTACTTTATTTATTTTGATAGGTAGTATTTCTTAAGGTGATCCAGCTTAACAAGCTCTATGAACTTATTCCCTTCAAGATTAGATATCTTGGCAGTTCGCTTTGGCATAATTGACTTGATTAATTACGGTCCTTCCCAATTTAGTTTAAATTTTCCTATCGGATTGAACACCATTACTTTAGACTATTTTAACACCATGTCCTTAGCTCTTATTTTCCCTAGCCTTACTTTCTTATTGAATGACTTTGCTATCCTTGTTTGATATATCTGAGTGTGAAACAAAGCATTCATCCTCTTCTTATCTAGAGATACCAGATAATCATATCTCTTTTGTGCCCATTCACTCTTAGGTGTTTTGGCTTCCATAACTACTCTTAGATACTAGATCTTAGTCTCTATAGGGAAAACTGCTTCATAGCCATACATTAAAGAGAATGGAGTTTATCTTGTGGCAGTTCTGGCTGTAGTTCTGTCTCCCCATAAGGAAAAGGGAAGGTACTCAAACCAGTTTTTGTAAGTTTTGACCATCTTAGAGAGGATTTTCTTGATATTCTTATTCATTACTTCCACTACTCCATTGGCCTGAGGTCGATACAATGAAGACTTATAATGCTCGATCCTATATTTTTACAATAACTCTACCATCTCTGCTTGAAATTAAAGCCCATTGTCTGTCACAATGTGATGTGGAACCCTATATTTATAAATAAGATTCTTTTCAATAAAATGGGCCATCTGCTTCACCTTTAGAGTATTAAAAGATTCAACCTCTACCCATATAGAGAAGTAATCAATTGCCATATTTATATACTTATGTCCATTTAATGTTGTTGGCCTTATTTCTCCTATGATATCAATCCCCCACACTGTAAAAGGCCAAAGAGATGATAAACTATTCAGTAGCATTAGAGGAAGGTGGTTGAGATTCCCATAGATCTAACATTGATGGCATTGCCTTACTGTCTTAATGCAATCTCTTTCCATGCTCATATAGTAATACCCTTGTTTGATGATCTTTTTGCTAGGATTATTCCATTCATGTGAGAATCATAAGCTCCCATGTGAACCTCCTTCATCACCTCTTTTGCTTTATCTTTTTTGAGACATTTGAGCTGTATTCCATTCAATGTTCTCTTATACAACACCCCATCATGACTTACAAAATTATATGCAAGAACATATAGGGCATATATTTCTTTTGATGTGGCTTCATCTGGGTATTTTACTTCCTTGATAAACCTTTGAACATTATAAAACTATGGCTTCTCTTTGGGCCCTACTTGAATTCCTATAATCTGCTCACCCCTATAACATGGAGCTCTTGATTTCATTATCATTAACGACTTTATAGTCAATCTAGTTACATTGTCCCAAATTAAAGAGAGCATTACTAGAGCATCTACCATTTGATTGTCGTCTCTTGATATATGGATAAAAAGACATTTAGTGAAGTTCTTTATTAAAGTCCTTAAATAGTGGACGTAGGGTTTTAGCTTTTCCTCCTTTACTTCCCAATCTTCGTTAGCTTGACTAATAACTAACATTAAATCCCCATATACTAATAACTCCTTTGCTCTAGCTGCCATTGCTGCTTCCACTCCATGAATGCATGCCTCATACTCAGCCATATTATTGGTTACTTTGAAATCTAGTTTCTTAGCCATCAATATGGTTTCTCCTTTTGGCATAACAAAGATCACTCCTAATCCAGCTCCTTTGTTGTTTACAGTCCCATCAAAATAAAGCTTCCATTCCTGATGCTCTATAATTATTAGATTCTCATCTGGAAATTCTAGGTTCCATAGTTTATCATACTGTACTGCATTCTGAGCTAGGAATTCTACTACTACCTTTTCTTTGATAACCTTCATGGTAATGTACTCTATATCAAATTCAGTTAGGAGTTTAAGCCATTAAGACATCCTTCCAGTTAGAGCAGGTGTTTATAGTAAGTATCTTAAGGGATCTATCTTTGAATTAGCTTGAACCCTATTAGATTGAAAGTAATGCCTCAATTTTCTTATTGCCCAGATCATTATCAAACATGTCTTTTCCACCAAATCATACTTTTCTTCATATGGCAATAACTTTTTATTGAGGTAATACATTACGTGCTCTATCCCATCCAGTCCTTCTTGAGCTAACACTGCCCTCGTTGCCTTTTCCTTTAAAGAAAAATACAGGATCAATGGTTTACCTTACCTTGATGGTCTCAGTATAGGTGGATTGATGAGATATTCTTTTATCTTATCAAAGGCCTTCTAACAATCATTGTTCCACTCTATAGGTTGATATTTTCTTAATAGCTTGAAGATTGGGTTACAAATATTAGTAAGCTTTGTAATGAACCTACTAATATATTGTAACCTACCAATAAACCCTCTCACTTCTTTCTCTATCTTTGATGCTGGCATTTCCTGAATAGCTTTCACTTTATCTGAATCTACTAAGATTCCTCTACTACTAACTATATGCGCCAGCAACTTCCCTGAAGTAACTCCAAAAATGCATTTCTTTAGGTTGAGTCTTAGATTATACCTCTCAATGCATGCCAAGAACTTGTCCAGTGCCTGAAAGTGTTCCTCTCTTATTTCTAACTTGACCATCATCTCATCTACATACACCTCAACTTCCTTATACATTATGTCAAGGAAAAGAGTAGTAGCTGCCCTTTGGTATGTTGCACTTGCATTTTTCAACCTAAAAGGCATAACCTTATAACAATAGGCTCCCTATTCCATAATGAAAGCTGTTTTGATCTTATCCGTAACTGCCATCGTTATCTGAGTATATCCAGAGAACCCATCCATGAAAGAATACATTGCACTTGACACTGCACTATCCACTATGACATCGATGTGGGGTAAAGGAAACTTATCTTTTAGAAATGCTTCATTTAAATCTCTAAAATCGACACACATAAGCACCTTACCATCTTTCTTGGGTACTAGGACTATATTTGCTAGCCATTAAGGGTTACTACTTCCAAGAAGTTAGCCTGAATTTATTTAGCAATCTCCTTTCTTATTTTCTTAGTCCACTATGGTCTTAGCTTGCGTAATTTCTATTTAACTGATTTTATTTTTGGATGACTTGAAATATAATGCTCTGTAATTTCCCTGTCTAAACTTGTTATATCTTCATTAGTCCAAGCAAATACTACCTTCCTTTTTATTAATATTCTCTTAACAGTTTCCCTCTCTTCAGAAGTTACATAATGTGACATAGAAATATTTTTTGGATTATCATTTGTGCCCATGTTAAATGAATCAAATTGAATTGAATTAATATTAAACATGAATAAGTGATCAAAATTATAATGCACTGAACTATCAGGATGAACATTACACAAGTATGTAAAATCAACATTCATATCATTGACCATGGGAAAAATATAGTTTTTGTCCTCATAAAGACCAGATGTTATTACATCAGTTTCCTTATAAAAAAACATCACTAAAACTATTACTAATGATAGTAGCTAAATCCTGGGGTGGCTCCTTTTCAGGTGGTGGACACAATAAATCTTCAACGGCAATATTTCCTATTCTTCCATCTACTTGCTTCATCACCTCTTCTTTATTGTCCTTAACTAGGTTTTCCACAATTTACTCTTTGAATATTTCGAACCCAGGAATGTCATTTCTAATGACATCGACAGTTTCCTTAGCACTCAGGTAGTACTTGCCTTCTCCTGGCTTGATGAAGTTTTCATTTAATGGCCCAATTCTCCCTAAGGGCTTGTTTCTCATGGCCTTCTCTTTTTTTCTTGCCCTTCTATTGGTAGATCATGCCTCAACACACCTTAACCCCTTGGTATCACTCTGACTTTTAAACTCTAATAGCTTAGGGCTTCCTTACTCATTATTTCCCAGTCTTTGTCCAAGTTGATAATTCATGCTATCCATCATCTTCACAACCCTTGGGTCCAATTTAGTTTCATTAAATATCCTAGTAACTTGGAAACTATGAGGAATGCACACTTGCTTATGTTTCTATCGTATGGCGATCACAGCTGGATTGGTTATTACTTCTATAGTCACTACATCTCTTACATGAAGGAATTTTATATTCTGGTGCACAGTTGAGGGTACTTCTCTTAGAGCATGGAACCATGGCCTTCCCAGTAATAAGGTATAGGTGACAGGGATATCTAGCATAGTGAACTTAATGGTGGATTCCACAGGTCCTGTTTTAACCAGTGCTTGGAATATCCCCTCCATATTCCTAGTGCTATCATTGTAGGCTCTGATCATTAGGTTTAAACCTATTAAGTCATCAAATTTCAAACCCAAATTAGGCAGGATCTTTAATGGACACACATTAGTAGAAGAACCATAATTACCATTACAAAGTTAGTTCGCTTCCCCTTCACTTCAGCTGGGATTAATAATGCTTTATTTTGATGTCTTCCTTCCAAAGGCAAATCATCATTTGAGAACATTATCAGCTCATGTTTCTTTTTCATAACCTTTGCTACCATAGCCTTAGGTGTAGCTACTATTTCAATGTTTATGTTTGACAGAGCTTTAATAAGAGCTCTTATATATTTGCCTGAATGCATCAGTAGCTCCCAAATGCTGACATTTGCCTTAGCCCTCTTTAGTTGTTCCAAAATGAGGTCTTTTTTTTTTCTCCCCCTTCTATTCATTCTCTACTTCTTTTATTTATGTGACTCTCTTGATTTTCTTTTCCACTTTCTTGTAATTCCTCCCACTCCTAGTGATATGATTCACATTGGGGTTATCGCTCTATATGTCAAGACCAATAGGACTTTCCTCGTCAGAGTTGTACCAAATGTCTACAAACCCAATAATTTAGTCCTTTTTCCATTTTTTAACACTTCTACTGTGCATGTTTCTTTTCCCTCCATGTTAAACTTTTTCAGATGCTCACTCAGAAGCTCCTCGATCCCTTACTCAGGAGTTAAGGACCCTTTACTCTCCTTTTTAAACTCATTACCCCATCCTATAGGCACAATCTCCTCAAGGTGTATGTCACTAGAATATGGTTTTAAATAGAATACTCTGTAATTAAATTTGTCTAAGGGTTGCCCTAGCAAATCCTCAACTCCTTTTTATGGCTATTCTAGAGTTTTGGCTTCTTTTGCTAGCTCATTATCAAACTCATCACCCCATCTTAAAGGCACAATTGATTCAATAGGGATATCAGTAAAAGGTGGTTTGGAGTAGAATACTTTTTAATTGAATTTGCTTAGGGGTTGTCCTAGCAAATCCTCAACTCCATTAGAGGCATCAAGAGATTCCTTACTGTCTATAGGGTTTAGGTTTTCAAAGGAGTCTAGTACTTTCTCCTCGCTAACTCCTAAGTTGATTATCATGGTGGCTTGTGGTAGGACATTTTGGTAGTTTGAGAAAGGATTGTTTTTAGTGTTTGGGTTAGGATTGGATTTTTCAGGGTCTGTGATTTTTTTAGAGTCTATCAAGTTTTGGATTTCATGTTTAAGGCAGATACAGGTATTTATGGAATGACAAGCTACTTGATGAAACTTATAATAGCTATTATAGTTATAGCCTGGGATATTTGGGTTAGGTGGTTTGGAAGAGGTTAAGGTTAGAGTAGGCTTTTCTGGATTAATCAGACTAGAACTTTTTAGAGTGGTTGATTGAAGTTAGAGAATCTCCTAGGCGGCTGAATTGCGTACCTCCACAGCTCGGCTAGTGCTTCCTTATTGTGTGCCCCCAATTGAGTAATTTTAGGTTCCAGTGCCTCTAGAGCTTTTCTTCTTTTCATTCTTAATCTCTTGAGCTTGTAGACTGTCATCATACAAGTCTATGAATGTTTTGGGATTCATCATCTGTAATCTCTTGACTAGATTAGGGGATACATTGCAGACTATCATCCTAACCTGATCCTTCTCAAAAAACTTATTTTTCATTAATCCTGCCTTTTTTATAATTCTGGTCAAGAAATAAAAAAGGATTCATTTAATTTTTGCTTAGTCAATTCCAAATCCTTGATGGACACTTCCAATCTAATGTTATAATCATATTGTTTTAAAAAAGTAGTACATAGTTATTTTTAGTAAACCATGATAGACTTTTCTAACCCTTGATACTAGTTTACAGCCATTTGCTCTAAAGACAGTACAAATAACCTAGTGATCACTGCTAATGGGCCTTTAATAGTGCCCATAATTATTGTGTACTAATTGAGATGAATCCTTGGGTCTCCTTTTCCATCAAATTTTTACAGCTATGGCATTTTGAACTTATCAGGTAGCCTATCATCTTCCATTTAAAGCATGTTATTGAAGTCAAATGAATATCCCATGCCTTGTCCTTTAATAAGCTCCTCCATCTTAGACATTTTCTAGGTTAGTGCTTGCATATGCTTGGACTCATGGTCTTGTACCGGTTTAATTAATTCTCTCTTTGCTTTCTCTATCATGTAGTTCTTAACATCCTCAAGCTTCACATCAACAGTAAGTGGGTTTCTAGTAATAGGTTGCCCCCCAACATTATTGGCAACAAGTGGAGCATTAATGTGAGAACCAGTGCTTCCCGGTGGTGTTTAGAGTGGATGAGTAACTCCCAAACACTAGTAATGGTTCCCTGGTCCTTCATCACTTCCTTCCCTTTTCCTGTCTCCACTTCCTTATTTGGTTCGTGCTTAGTAGTTTTAGCTTCTTTTCTCTTTTCCTCAACCTTACTCATAGATTAAATTGATCCACATTACTCATTATCCTATAAATCAACCTTCCTTTCATCTTCATCATCGAAGCTCCAGATGTCTACTACATGTATAGTAAAATCAATGGGTTATTTATTTTAGTTTGCATTTTTTGGCTTAAGTTCATGCTTTGGTGGACTAGGAATGACATCAATAAAAGAGATCAAGACTTGTTCTTTTATTAAGCGAGTGTTAATCATTAGAATAGGTGGGTTAAGTGGTGGCACATTTCGGTAATTAGGTAGAGGGTTATTTTGGGTGTTTGGTTTTCTTATCTCTGGGTTAGTGATTTTGCTTGCATCAATCAAATTTTAGATTTCATGTTTCAATTAGGCATAACTATCAGTGTTATGCCCAATGATTTGGTGAAATTTATAGAAAATTTTCGGTTGGAACCTAATAAGGGTTGTTGAGAAGGTAAAGATTGTAATAGGTTTTTCTCGATTAGCTTCTTGAGAGCTTTGGATAAAGGTTGCCTTAAATTAGAGACTCTTCAAGGTTGTTTAATAGTGTTAATCTGTAGACTACTGCTAGGTGGCTTGATGGTATTAATCTAGACATTGCTGCTCTAATTAGCTCTTTCTTTGCCCCCAGATCTCCCTCTAAAGAACCTTTTCTCTTTGGCCAAGTTTAATTGCTTATGAACCCTAAATCTACATAATTCCTCAAAATTTTGAATTCCTAAATCCCACGGCTTCTTAGACAGTGCCAGAATGCATCCTTCTATTTCCAGTACCAATTGGTCGTACTCAGTAGGCCTATGCCTTATTTGTGATAGCTTCCCTCTTTAGCAAGTTAGATAGTAAATGAAGGACTCGTTAAACCTTTGTTTGGTGTTTTATAAATCCCTCAAAGATACTTCTAACTAAACATCATTCATAAATGTAGTACGTAGTTCTTTCCAGTCAGGCTGAATGTGTGGCTTTAAGTATAGTACTAGCGGATTGGTACACCCTCTAATGACATGGGGAGCTGCTTGATGATTTTAGCCTTAGTTAGCTTGGTGGCTTTCATATAAGTCATATATTACTTTAGATGTAAATGGGGATCCTCAGTGCTAAAATACTTCTTCATGTTGGGGAATTTGAACTTCTGAGGCAGTGGTTCATCTTCCTTTTCTAAATTCAAATTAGTGTAATCCAAAGGAGCATCCATGCCCTTCTCCTTCATCATCATATGCATTTGACTTATAGCCTTGGTTATACTTCTAACCCACTCAGTTTATTCCAGGTCCTCAGTTGGGTTCACATTTCTCTAGTTTAGTGGATTAGCCAGTACCATCATATTATCTTCTTTCCTTTCTGTCAATAGGATTTCCTCATCACGATCAATCTGATTGGCTAGTTGTACATTAGGTGGCTGTGCTAGCTGATTTTCTCTAATGAGCTTAGTTATCTCTCTCATCATCTCCCTCATTATAGACCGAGTTTCAATGAACACTTCCTTTTTTAACTGTTCCTTAAAAGCCTAAAGATCAAACCCTCATGCCATTTTATTTTTAAGCTTCTGACTAAATGACTAGAAATGGACTAGACCCACTTGGATGAGCTTGAAGTATCTATACTGCTTCAAAACCACATGTTAGCACTATGCATGACATGTATGCATGATTTGCATATTCATTTTATTATTCAAGGAAAATAAGAAAATAAGTAAAAAAGCACATTTAATATATACAATAGAAATAAAGAGCTTCAATGATGACCTCCACCTTTATTTCTCCCACATAGACATTTAATGGTGAGTATCTTATCCTAGGATTTTTGGCTTGGATTTTGATTATCAATAGGGGATAATAAAAATGAAGTATGTAAAATAACTCTCAAAATAGAACAAATAAGTAACAGATCCTCTAAATAAATCCAAAGTCTGCCTTGATGGTCCGAGAGTGATATTAGGGCTTTATCTTATCAAGATCCATTTTAATGGACCAATATGGGCATGATAAGCCCATTTAGGAAGTGTTCCCTTTGAAATGGGCTAAAAAATAGGTGTGAAAAGCCCATCTTGACATGGTCCATTTATAACAGGCTTGGGTCTTATTTTAAGGATTCATTAAAAGGCATAAGACTCAAGCAATTGGGAAGTTCCTATGGGAAATTGCTAGGCCACTATATGACCTTGAGTCTTGGATAGTAAAAGGCTTTGACTCATACAGCGATGTACATCAGTGTACGTCTCCCTACCCAAGGGTCCATGCGACGTGGATAGTACACATCATGAGTGACAATAATCAAGTATCTCACTGCCATGTTTGAGTGAAACATAGGTAGCAAAATACTGACTATTGTCGGGCTAAAATGAGTCTAAAGTGCTCATTGTGTATGTAAGCACCCAATTTTGGGATGATGAAGTGTGGATACGATAGAGGACTTGTAAACGGTGGGGTTTAGCATATGCCCAAGATCTTAGCAATCGCGACACTGTTTGATCTTAAGGCTTATGAGAACACAGTAACCACTATTACAAAGACATGGCGTGGAGATGAGGAGTCTCCACCTAGGGTAATAACTGGGACAAATCAAAAAATGGTGATACTCAATTCCTTAAAAGAAAGCCAACACCACAATTAGGAGATTCTGGGTACAGAATACTAACTTCTTTCAGTCTTGTGTTCTTTTAAAATTACTTTATGAATTACTACTTAATCCTCTATTTACATGCAATTTCATATAAACCCTAAAAAAAAATCAACTCTAGGCAAACTAGTCATGAAATATACAAGTAAACAATACATTCATCACAATCCCTAGGTTAGTCTAATCTACTTTGATTTTAATTAAATGAGCTAAATCTACATATTTTAATTTGCAAGTGAGTCTAAAGACTAATGGGCCTAATTCCTATTTAATTTTAATTAAGAGAACCTAAGTCTATTTATTTTCATTTTAAAAATGGGCCTAATTCTGCAAATTATGAAGTATTTAAATTAATGGGCCTAATTCTACATGTTTTAATTCTATAATGATCTTAAATCTACAAATTATGAAAAAGCTTTAATTAAATAGGCTAAGTCTAAATTAATTAAATTAAATTAGGTGAGCCTATATCTAAATTAACTAAGCGGGCCTAAATTATCTCTATCGTAAATCTAATTAATTATGGGCCTAAAGATGCATTTTTATTAATTAAACCTAAAAAACTTAAATTTAAATGAGTTAAAGCCTAATATGGGCCTAGATCCCAAAACACATAAACATAGGCAAACAAGCCCTAAAAACAACAAAAAATATCAAAACAAACAAATAAAAGATCAAAAAATTAATTTAACTTTTTCTGAAAACCCTAATTTAATTAGATTGACCATAAACAAAAATAAATAATTAACAAACAATCCTAATTCTAATGATTTAAATCTAATCCAATTTTAATTAAACAACCTAATGATTTCTATAACCATTAATTTTAATTAATTACCCAATTGAAACCCTAATTTTACTAACTAATTAATTAAAAAAACATATAATCACCCACACAAAACTTCATTATTCTCACTATTGGGGCTATTACAAAGAGCTATTGAAAAAAATAAGAAAAGAAAAATTAATATAATCCAAAAATAAATAAAAAAATTAAAACAATGATAAACAACCTAATAAAAACCTAGAAAAATATATTTAACTAGAAAGTTCCATCTATGACATTCCATGGACCTCTATAGATTTAGTTCTCCAAGTATGATCATCATGTAATCTTCTCCATAATCATCATTACAAAAGGATAACACAATGATTAGTGAATTAAATTATAATAAAAATTCAATAAAATCAAAATAATAATAAAAGAAGAAAAATAAAAGAAGTTAGGGAGAAGATAATGTTTATGGATGCTTATGAATGAATTGCTCCTTAGACTAGTAAGATCATTGTTGTTTTTTAGTAAGCCTTGAAAACTTGTTATTTTTCTTCTAAAAAATCTCCTAACAAATAAATCACTAAGATTTTTTTTTGTGTGTGGAAAAGAATGCTTAGTATTGAGAATTGAGAGTTCAGTCCCCTGCTCTAAGAGCCTAAGCTCTCTTTTTATAGGGAGAAAAACAAAAACTTTAAGCTCTTCGTACTAAGAGTTGCAATTTTAAAAGGACTTTATTTCCTGAAGAGTTAGATAAATCCCAAAAATAAATTTAAGAAAATTTTTAAACTATCAAAACTTGAAAAAAATATTTTTTTTCTATAAAAAATACAAAAACAAATAGAAAACATGTAATTTCGATCAAAATTTTATAATTATGATTTTTAAACTTTTAATTACAAAAAAACCTTGAAAGAAATTAAATTTTTTGAATTAGGTCTTAAAAGGTATTACAATTAAGTCCTTAAAAAACCAATGAAACTCTTTTTGAAAACATATACAAACTTTTGAGGTTTCAATCTTCAAGTGTTGAAGACCTAGTTATAACATTTTCATCATTAGAGTCCTTTGTCTTATCCATTTTTTATTATCTCGAAATTGGGTGTTTACAGGACTCCAATGATGAAAACATTATAAATAAGTCTACAATACTTGAACTTTGTAACCTTAAAAGTCTAAAGGTGTTTTCAAAAGAGTTTAATTGGTTTTTGAAAGGACTTAATTGTTATGTTTTTTAAGGACCTAATTGAAAAGTTCAAATTCTTTCAAGGGTCTTTTTGTAATTAAAAGTTAAAAAAAAAACTAATTGGAATCTTAAAATTCCGTTAGAATTACATAATTTCGATTGAAATTATGTAATTTCGATCGGAACTATATAATTCCAGTTAGAATTAAATGTTTTTCGTCTATTTTTTGATTTTTTACAATAAATAAAATTTAATTTTCTAAATATTGATTGATCAAATAATATTTATTTGAATTTTCAAGAAATCAAATCAAAACTCTATGAAAGCAAGTCACAGTAGGATATTTTTTTAGCTAGGGTTTTTTTTTAATAAAAACCCAGCTTGAACTCTCTTATGGGGGGGCTCTCTCTTTTATTGAGATCCTTTTTGGAGGCTTTCACTTTTTCTTATGCAGTGTTCAAAAATTAAAATTTTCCTGTGAATTATTTGCTCTTTGAGCAAGAAGCAGGAGGCTTTTGAAAGGAGAACAACAAGCATTGAAGATCTATTTAAAAGGCAATGGTGATTTTTTTACTAGTCTGAGGGGCAAATCAATACTGCATCCATGTCATCTCCTCTCTTACTTTCTTCTTTCTTCTTTTTTTATATATTTTATTATTTTAATTCCATTAAATTTTAACTTTATTTAATTTTTATTGTTATTTCATTTATTCACTAATATATATATATATATATATTTTTTTTTTTTTTTTGGTGTTGATAATTATGGAGAGGGTTACATAATGAGTTCACTTAGAGAACAAAATCCATGAAGATCCATGGAATACCATGGATTTAATTTTGTAGCCAAATATAGTTTCTAAGGTTTTCTTTTTATTTATATATTTATTTATTATTGTTTTGATTGTTTTATTTTACGTTTAGTTTTTCTGAGATTGTATTAATTTTTATTTTTTTTTATAGATTATTGTAATAGCTCCAATAGTGAAAATAATGAAATCTTGTGTGTGGTTATGTGTTAATTAAAAAATTAGGGTTTAATTGGGTGATTAATTAAAATTAATGGCTACATAGATAGTTAAGGTTTTTAAATAAAATTGAATTAGATTTAAGTGGATAGAATTAGGGTTGCTTGTTAATTATTTTATTATTTAATAATTTATTGTTTGAGGCCATTTTAGTTAAATTAGGTTCTTTAGAAGAAATAATTTAATTACTTGTTTGATCTTTTATTTGATTGTTTTTGTATCTTTTTATGTTTCAGGCTTGTTTATTTATTTTTATGCGTTTTGGACCCTAAGCCCAATGTTAGGCTCTATTTAATTAATTTTAGGCTTAGATAATTCTTTTTTTTGTGCCACCTTTTATTTACTCCATCTCATTTAATAGGTTATTAATTAATTAGTTATAGATTTTAATTAATTAAAATGCATTTTGTGCCCATAATTAATTAAGAATTAGGTTAGAGATAACTTAGGCCCATTTATTTAATTAGACATAGGCCCACCTAGGATAAGTAAAATTCATTAGACATAGCCCATCAACTTAAAGTCTTTTCCATAACTTTTAGATTTAAGATTACCTTAGAACTAAAACTTGTAAAATTAGGCTCACTAATTTACATACTTCATAATTTGTAGATTTAGGCCCATTTTTAGAATTAAAATAAGTAGACTTAGGTTTACTTAATTAAAATTAAATAGGAATTAGATACATTAGCTTTTAGGGTCACATATAAATTAAAACATGTAGATTTAGCCCATTTAATTAAAATCATTGTAGAGTAGACTAACTTAGGGATTATGAATTTAAATGAATATGTTGTTTACATGTATTTTTCATGACTAGTTTGCCTAGAGTTAATAGTTTAAATAAGGGTTTATATGAAATTGCATGTAAATAGAGGGTAAGATAGGAATTCATAAACTAATTTTAAAAGAACATAAGACTGAAAGAAGTTGGTATTCCATATCTAGAATCTCCTAGTTGTGGTGCTAGCTTTCTTTTAGGGAATCGAGTACCACCATTTTTTTATTTGTCCCAGTTATTACCTTGGGTGGTGACTCCTTATCTCCATGCCATCTCTTTGTGATAGTGGTTAGTGTGTTCTCTAGAGCCTTGAGCTCAAACAGTTTTATGGTTGCTAAAATCTTAGACTCGCGCTAAACCCCCCCGTCTATAGTATGCAAAGAGTGTAGTGAATGCAATAGAAATGCAAACGAAATTAAAGAATAATTAAATATGATAAATTACAAAACATTGAATTCAATTTCTCTACGCTAGTAGAGTCGTGACTATTCGCAGCAAGGTTTAATGAGAGCCCAAATGTTTGGCAACCATAACATAGTATGGGCTTGAGGCCCACTAGAAAATATGATATAGGTCTTAAAGCTTACTTGGAGATGGAGTCACCACCCAAATAAAAGCTGGGACATAGTTGTATAACAACTGGATTCCATAGAGGTTCCTAGAAGCTGCAATCAGAGATTGGGTTCAAAAACTATATATGGACATTTGAATGTCCACCCAACCTTGCAGTTGACCTCCATTTATGTTTTGTAATTTATTACCTTTAATTATTCAATGATTTCTTTATTATCAAGAAAATTGTGATTGCCTTCAATCGATCGTTGCATTTTATAATTAATCATGAGTTTGCACATTAATCCAATTTATTTAACTCCCAACATTCACCATAAATAAAAAAATATAAATTACAACCATACATTCCAAATTAAAGGAGGAGAGGGATTAAGGATTACAATGCCTTATTAAATAACGGTATAATAATTAGGAAATATATTGAAAAGAAATAAAAAATAAACTGATTTAATTAAATAAAACCTCTTAAAAATTAATTAATAGATGGAATGATTGATGGTTATAAATCACCAAAGGATCCCTACAACAGGTAAAAGGTTAGTTCCTCAAAATATGTAACGATTATCCGTAAAAAAAACCATAGGATTAGCACATGATTCAACTTGGTAAAAGGAAAGTCACATAATTATGAACAAGGTAAATACTAAACTTTAATCGAATAATGTTGCAAGATAAATATATGAAATAGACTTAAGTGTTCTAAGGTCTACACATGCTTGGGACCTTATAATATATACACAAAATGAGACAAAGTCGTATGAGAGTCTGTTAGAGTGGCGATCGACTCTATGAAAGGGCAATCGCCTCACAGTAGTGAGGCGATCGCCTCTCAACTTAATGAGCACTCTCAGGCGACCCTTAAAATGACAAATCTTTTAATTCAAGTATAGATCTATTATAAGTATCAATTTAGACACACAACCTCACCTAAGGCTCAATGAATCATATAAGAAACAATGCATATCATAAGTGATAAACACAAGGGAAAGAACATGAAAACTAGTCAATAAAGAAAATTACATGTAAATAATTGAGAAATAAATCATGCAAACTTAAAGGGGTAAGAAGTTTATTGAAAAGTGAGCTTTGAAAATGTGTTTGGCCCTCAAAAATATCTTTGAAGTGTTAATCCTCTCTTTGAATGCAAGTCTTCCCCTTCCTTTTCAAGAAAAATTGTAATATCCTGAGTTTTTAAATAATTTTAAACTGCATTGGGATATGCAATGTTAATATTTTTTATATATATTTGATTATTTAATTATTTTGTTATTTATTAAAGTCATTTTTAATTATTTTAAGTTTCTTACGTAAAATTTTCCCGAGAATCTTATTTTTGGGAAAATTAAAACCTAAATAAATAATTATTAATTATGTTAGTCGGTTTTATGAATTTGCATGAGTCCATGCATGATTTTAATTGTTGTATTAAAATATGTACATATACATGCATATATATACACATTTAATAAATTAGGGTTTATTTATTTTTTATTAAACCTATATTATATAGTTTTGATAAATTAATGGGTGTTATATATATGTATATGTATATAGATATTATTATTTTAACTTGTGGTGTGTAATTATTTTGAATATTATATTAATATATTATAATAATTAAAGTTAAAGTTACCTATATATATATATATATATATATATATATATATATATATATATATATATATATATATATATATATATATATACAAAAAAAGGAAGTTTGGTTTATTTACGATTTCTGCCATCGTCTTCCTCCTAAGCTTTTGACGCCCTCCTTCGCCACCGCTGCTGCACCTCCCGTTTTCTTGCCGTTGGTGTGCCTCCCAGCCAACCACCACCCTCTCTAGCTCATTCTGCCAGCTTTTCTTCCCTTTTTCGACGAGTTTTGGCTGTGAAAAGCCAAGGAAATCGAAACTTGAAGCTAGCTCTGAGCAAGCATTGTTTGGCCACCATTTTGAATGCCACCAGTCTCTATTTTCTCCTTGAGCTCTGGTGAGTTCATTTCCAAGCTTGGTTTCATGTGATTTGGTCTAGATTTTCCTTGGTTTTCAATTTTCATTTTCAACCTATATGAGTTCTTGATTTTTTTGAGCTTTGATTCTTATGATTCAAGCTTACTTCCTTTATAAAGATTGATCCTAGTAGCTCAATCTACGTCCTGTATTTTTTGTGGAATTTTTGGAATTTATTTTGATTTTTGTGAATTTTTAATTATTTTATTAATATTTTCTAATTTTTTTAAATTAATTAAATAAATTATGAAATTGTGATTTATGGTGTTTATAGGTGTTAAAATGAATTTTGGAAATTTATTTGTAATTTTTATGATTTTTGTATAATTATTATGAATTTATTTAGTTTAGGTGATTTTTAGAAAATTAGGTTAATTAAGTATTTTGTTAAATTTAATTAGTTAATTGAGTAGAATTATTGATTTTATTGAATTATATGTTGAGAAATTAATTTTTGAGTAATTATATTATTTTTAGTGAATTTTTGTATAGTTATGGTGATTTATTTGAAATTATATATAGTTAGGGGTATTTTGGTAATTTGGTAATAAATTGGTTGAAAATTAAGTTAAATTGATTTTAATAATTATTTGAGGTATAAAAATGATTTTTACAAATTATTTAGTATTTTTAACTAGTTAAAACTATTTTTTGTAAATTATTTTCAAATTATATAATATACTATTTTTATAAATAAATGAATTTTTATTGATTTTTAATATGTTTTAGGGCTAATTATGTAATTTGGAGTTATAAAATGTATTTTGGCTAATATTTATGAATTTATCGAGAGATATGGATTTTTAATAATATTTTATTAAAATTAGGGTTTTTATGTATATATTGGTAAAATAATTATTTTCAGTGTTTTAAATATCTAATTTGCTATATTTTCATTATTAAAGGATATTTTTGGCATTTTAATGTGTTCTGTGTTTATTTCGTGAATTGTGAATCTTGGTCGGTGGAATTGTAGTTTGGGAATCCGATCGAGGGGTTGTATGACTGTATATTTTCGAAGTGTGTTTTCTTGCAGGATCGGCTCTACTTTCTGAGTAGAGAGACGTCCGTTTTACAGGGAAGGTTCTGTCAAATTTTCAGTAGAATTTTCATAAAACGTGACATCCGGTCGAATTCTTATTCCTATTCTTTGTCCAGTATTTTAGATCGAGTCTCTAGGGATTTTGTTAGATTTATTCTAATTTCATGTTGTTGTTTGTTTGTTTAGTTGCGTCGAGACAGAGGCCTAGTGGACCAGGCCCGTCGGACCCGTCTCGAGGAGCTCACAACTGTGAATTGTTATTTTATATATACGTGTTTTAAGATTGCATGTTTTAGAAATGTATGTTTAAATTTTATGAAATATGCATAAATGGTTTAATAATTGCTTAGGTATATTTTAAATTAAATATATGTTTTATTATTGAATTACATCTAAAATGTTTTTAAGTATATTTATAGTTTATTTTATAATTAAATTGAATTTATTCAACATATATATACTTGAAATATACTTGGTCTATTTTTTGTATATTTCTAGTATATATATGGTTTATAGTGTTATTTTAATTAATGTCATGCATCATTTATTTTATGAATGTATGTTTTATATATAAATGAAGGATATCAATAGAACGTGCTACCTAGTGGGCAGTACTAGGACCGAGTACATACATGTAGATGATAAAATTTAGGTTAAATTACTAACCTATTTGTGGATATTGATCGGATTGATTTATTTGATGTGTGATATGATTTAAGCGTGTGATTGCTAGAGCTCGGTTGACCAAGTGTCTCGGGGCCAATCACACTGACAGTCAGACTGCCAGAGCTCGGTTGACTTAGTGTCTTGGGGCCAGTCTACTGTCCAAATGGAACAAGTGAATTTATTTGGAATAAGTGAGCCTGTATGGCTAGAGTGTTGTCTAACACTATTTGAGGTTGTGATTATTTAGGGTTCTATTTGTTCTTTCATAATCAGATATTATTTTCAGTATTTATAAAATGATTTTGCTACATCTATGTGTATTTGCCTGTAAATATATTTATTATATATACTATTGAATGTGTACATTGTCATTTAGTTATACATGTATATATATTATAACAATTCACTCAGTGAGGTTTGACTCCCCTTTGTTGACTATTTTTTAGGAGAGTCTTTGTCTTCAGACCTCAGTAGCAGATCCTTACGCCGGATTTCTTCTGCCTCGGCTTTACTATATAAACTGCTTACTTAATTTTATTTTATGTTCTAGACACTGTAGTAGTAGTCAAGTTGTGTGATGTTTATTTTATATATGTATGAGATTTGTATTTTAAAGGATTAAAATGAAAATTTGTATTAAAAGATATTATATATTTGAGATGAGTTTGTTTTATCTAGTGAGTTGGTGGATTATATTATTACTTATGAGATTTTAATTTCCGCTGCAAGATATTTTATTTATTTTATTATTATTGCATGCTTTTATATTTTCTTTAAGGCTTGCTACGGGTTTCAGATTCAAAAGAATTCCCATTCCCTAGCGCCGGTTATGGCCCCATGTTTTGGGTCATGACAAAAATCCCGCTCTAATCTTGTTTTCTCTAAAACTTCTCCTTCTTCCTGTCAGAGCTTCTAAGTCCTTTTTTTTTTCTAGAGGTCTCCTCTCCTCCACAAAAGAAAGTCCTTTCCTTTTTTTTTTCTCTTTTATTCACCTTTTTTAGCCCATACCCCTACTACCACTCCACCATCATAAACTTTCCTAGCCCCTTTTTCTTACAATGTCATCTTTTAGACTTGAGGCTAATTAACAGAGGTGAGTGGGCCTACTAAGTTGGCTGCCATGATCACCATTGTATTTAATGTAGAGGCAAGTGGCTACTGTAGAGGTAGCGCCTCTATGATGAGCTGATCGCCTCTTTAGTAGCTGCTAGAGAGGCGATCACCTTTTCACAACGGCGTTCACCTATCAGACTTGCCCTGTGTTGGGCCTAACAGGCTGAGATGATTTTGGCTAATTCTTAAAGAGTTTTGGGCTTATTCATGAGTTTCTAACCCTCGGGCTCATTTTTTAGAAGATTTTAGGATTTATTTCTTGCATTCAAGTCTTACATTTCTTGTCATCGATCTCTATTATGAGCTAGCTAAATTGAGCATCCATAGTTTACCCCCTATCACGAGTCGATTGAATTAGGTGTCTATAGATAGTAAGTTGCATTTCTTTAATCTATTGCTTCGCTGCACCTAACTTTTTTCTCATTTTCTTAGGTGATGGTTTAGTTAAAGTATTTGCTACTTCATAAAGTTGGGCATTAAATTCTTTTTGGTGCTCCTTCACTTGAGACTACTCGAGTTCAAAGTAGAGGATGTACACCTTAACTAAGGGATAGGGAATGATGTAATATCCTGAGTTTTTAAATATTTTTATACTACATCGGGATATGCAATGTTAATAATTTTTGTATATATATTTATGATATTTTATGAGTTTGTTGTTTGTTTAAAGCTAATTTTAATTATTTTATATTATTTTAAGTACTTTACGTAAAATTTTCCCGGAAATTGTATTTTCGGGGAAATTGACACGTAAATAATTTAATACTATTTATTTTGACTAGTTTTATAAATTTGCATAAACTCATATATAATTTTAAAGTGCTAAAATAAATTGTATATATGTGTATTTATTTAAATTAATTAGAGCTTAATTAATTTTCTTAATTTTATTATTTAATTTTTGTATTAATTAATTAATTTTAAGTGTATAAATTATTAAATATATTAAAATATTTGTGTGGTGAGTATTATTTGTGTGTGGGAATATATAAATTACTATAATATAGTGTGGACATATATATATATACACATATACACAAATTTTAATTAAAAAAACAAAAGTTGCCTTAATTACAGTTTTGCCCCTCCTTCATCTTCTTCCTCCCAAAACGTTTTCAGCCATTTCAAGATGGTTTTCTTTGCTGTCAATATGCTTTCCGGTGTGCCACCTTCCCTTCCAGCCATTCCCGACGTCCCAAGCTCCCATTTTCGGCTGTGTTTGGCTAGATTTTCATCAAGGAGCCAAAAATCGACTTAGCTCCGACCAAGCACTTTCCGGCCATCAAATTTGATGCTGTCAGTCTCTATCTTCTCATTGAGCTCTGGTGAGTGTGATTCCAAGCTTTGTTTCACTTGATTTGGTCTAGAATTGCTTAGGTTTCAATTTCTTCAAATCAGCCATTTTGGGGTTCAAATTTTTTTTAGCTTTAATTTGATTGATTCATAAAAAATTTCCTTCACAAACTTTGTTCCTGGAAGCTTAATCTACATGCTGTAATTTTTTTAGAATTTTTGGAATTTATTTTAATTTTTTTGAATTTTTTATTATTTTATTATTATTTTCTAATTTTCGAAAATTAATTAATTAAATTATGAAATTATGTTTTATGGTGATTATAGGAGTTGAAATGAATTATAGAAATTTATTTGTAATTTTTGTAAATTTTTATGTATTTATTTGGAATTTATTAAGTTTATGCAATTTTGAAAAATAGGGTTAATTATGTGTTTAATTGAAATAAATTGGTAAGTTGAGTATATTTATTGATATTATTGAATTATTTTTTGAGAAATTAATTTTTGAGTAATTATATAATTTTTGGTGAATTTTTGAACATATATAGTGTGTATATATAGGGGTATTTTGATAATTTTACACTAAATTGGCTAAAAATATAATTAAATTGGTTTTAATAATTATTTGAGCTATAAAAATGATTTCTGCAAATTTTTAGTATTTTTTACTAATTAAAACTATTTTTCGTAAATTATTTTCAAATTATATATAATATACTATTTTTCTAAATAAATGGGTTTTTATTGATTTTTAGTATGTTTTAGGGTTAATTATGTAATTTGGATTTATAAAATGTATTTTTATTATATAAGGACATTTTCGATATTTTATAATTATTCTGTGAATTGTGAACCTCGGTCGATGAATTGTAGTTTGGAGTCCGATTGAGGGATTGTGGTTGTAATTCTGTGTTTATTCTGAAGTGTATTTCTTTGCAGGACCGGCTCTACTCTTTGAGTAGAGAGATATCCATTTTACAGGGGAGGTTCTGTCGGATTTTCGATAGAATTATCGTAAAACGTGATGTCCGGTCAAATTCCTATTCTAATTCTGTGTCTAAAATTCTAGATCGAGTCTTTAGAATTTTCGTTAACTTTATTCTGATTTAATGTTGTCATTTGTTTGTCTAGTTGCGCTGAGACCGAGGCCTAACGGATCAGGCCCGCTGAGTTTGTCTCGTGGAGCGCTAACATGTGAGTTATTATACTGTATATATATGCACTGCATATAGGGTGCATTATTTAGAATTTTTCATTTTCATTGTATGTTTTAAAAGGGATTTAAATTATAATATTTTTGGTATATCTAGGGTTGCATTTTTATATATATGCATATTAAATAATTATGCATATTAGTTTGATATATGCACATTAAACAATTAGGTTTAGGTTTAATACATTTGAGTAATATACACATGTTTTAAAATGTACACTTAGACATAATTATTTTATTAAATGATTAGTATACTTTAGGTATAGTTTCAGTAGATTTTAGGTTTATTCTTAAATAATTGCATGTTAAATTATAAACCTACACTTAAATTATTTTTAAGTTTATTTTTGGTATATTTTTGATTTATTTCCAAATAAAAAATGTTTTATTATTAAATTAAACCTAGCACATTAGTGGTATATTTAGGGTTTATTTTTGATATATGCATGCTAGATAATTAAGTTTATTTTTAGTATATTTGTGAATATATGTTAAACACAAACACGTATTTAAATAAATATTTATACATAAATGTTTTATTAAATGATTTGTGTACTTAGGGTATATCTTTTGCATATTTAAGTATATTTTTAAGATAATGCATGTTATATTATTGCTACTCATTTAAATTATTTTTAACTATATTAATGATTTATCTTTAGTTTATTTTGTATTTTATTTGACACACACACACACATACACACACACACACACACACACACAACACACACACACACACACACACACACACACATATATATATATACTGAAATATACTGGGTATATTTTAGGTTTATTTTTGGTATATATATATATATATGGTTGGTTTTACTATTATGAATATTGTTCTACATTAATTATTTTTCGAATGAATGATTTATTCTAAGTGAAGGATATCAATAGAAATGCTTCCTAGTGGGCAGCACTAGGACCATGTACATACCGGTACGATAGATAAGGATTGAGTGAGAGTTAAAATTGAGTGATTATAATTGATTTGACTAAGATTAATGGTATGTTAGATAGTGTGATTGCGGGGCCAATCACACTGATAGTCAGACTGCTGGAGCGCGATTGACTTAGTGTCTCGGGGCCAGTCTACTGTCCATAAGTGAATTGAATGATCTATTGGGTTGATTGAGATGTGAGGTGATAGATAGTGTGATTACTGGAGCTCGGTTGACCAAGTGTCTCGGGGCTAATCACACTGACAGTCAGACTGCTGGAGCTCGGTCGACTTAGTGTCTCGGGGCCAGTCTACTGTCCAAATTAGAATAAGTGTTCTATTTGGAATCAAGTGAGCCTACATGGATAGAGTGATGATGGGGTTGTTGAGGTTGTTATTATTAAGGTTATATGGATCCTTTATGAATTTAATCAAATATTTTCTACATGTAGTATATTTATAAAAGTAGAGTTTGACATTCGTGTGAAATGTGTGTGTGTGTGTGTGTATATATATATATATATATATAAGAATGCCTGATTGTTATGGTTTAGTTTGCATGTATATATAGTATAATAATTCACTCAGTGTGGTCTGACCCCCCTCAATTATTTTTTTCAGGAGATTCCATATCATCAGACCTTAGTTGTAGAGTTCCTCGCCGGTGTTCCTCAGTCCCGGCTATTTTATGCAAATGTATATTATGAACTTTGAATTGTATTCTAGAAACTGCAGTAGTAGTGTTATAATTTTTGGAAGTGTATTATTTTGTTTGGATATTAAATACTCTGAGAATTTGTATTTGAACATTGTACGAATATGTATTCATTTATAAAAGGATTTGGAGTATTTATTTTATTTATTGATTCAGAAAAATTTTAATTCAATCGTACTTTTATTTATTTATTGTATGATTTTATTGTCTTAGGCTTGCTACGGGTTCCGGATTCGAAAGAATTCCTGTTCCTTAGCGCCGGTCATGACTCCTAGTTTGGGTCGTGACAAATGAGAAGCTCACTTTTTATTAAGAGATTACTCCAAGTATTTTTGTTTCTAGTCAGGTACACTTTAACCTCCTCACTTAAGTCATTAAGCTATTTTCACACTGTTACATACAGGGCCTCAAGTGATTTTTAGGAAGGAGAAACTTCTTATTCACTTGCTGGTGCATTGCCTACACATCTTGCCATTTTGACTAGTTGCTTCCTAAATTGATTTTTAATATTAAGGGATAGTTGTATGTTTTAGAGTAAATGCATTAACATCCTTATATAGTGATAAAAGTTGTATATGTTAACCCTAATCTAGGGAGAATTTTTTTTTACGGTAAAATATTGCCATTCTTTTATTTACCCATCTATGTAATTTGTGTAATTTTACATTTTATAAGTTAATATTATTTTTAATTTTTAATTTATCATAATATGTATGTAATTCAATAACAGTTGCATGATTGAGCTTATAAATCTATATCTTATTTATCAAAACACAAAATTAACTTACTTAAATGAGCAAATCGGAATTCACTAATATTGAAGATATAATAATGAGTTAAGTTTTTTTATTTTGGTCCTGCTTTAATCGCTAATGATATGTTAGCAAATTATGTGTTTTTAGTCTTTTTTAATTAACTTTTTTTAATTATAAATCATAGGAATAAGCAACTCAAGGACTTACAACACTTTAAGAGTTACTGAAGTTATGCATGGCAGTATATTAATGTATTGAACATGTGAAGTGAAAAAGTATCACATAGTTAATTAAAACATAAGCATATCAATATTTAGCAACTACTAATATAATGTCCATATTGTAGTTATATATGAATATTCAAATGGAATCCAAATTAAGAGATTTAAGTCCATGTCATTTTGAGCAATAATCATCTCGAATCTGAGTTGCTTTCTTGAATTCTGTTGTCCATTATTTTGCCAAATCATATTGTTGAAGTAGCATCTTGCTACTAATCTCATGTTGCTTCCTCGCCAGTTGTTTTTATCGTTGGACTTCTTCATCTCAGTGTAAAAGTTCACCATTTTTTAGCTCAATGTCAACAATTTATGTAAACACCCGAATTTCAATATTTTTATAAAATTTAATCGGGAATTTAAATGTGAATTTTATTTTATTTTATTAATATTAAATTGAAATTTTTAAATTTGATTAATTTTATTAAATTGGTGTTAACAAAAAAAAATTGAAATTTAATTTTTTTAAGAGTATATATATATATATATATATATATATATATATAATTTGTTTTTAGTTGTACTTTGGTACTTTTTGGTTTAATTAAAAAAATAATTTTTTAAAATAAAAAAATGTGTAGCATCATCCCCTCCCCATTTCTTTTTCCCCTTTCTTTTTATTTCCTTCCTTTTCTCTTCCTCCCACATTGTCACTAACCTAACCACCGAAACTACCACCGTTGCGCCACCTCCTCCTCGCCATGCCACCACCGACTCCTCCTCTTCTCGCCATTCTTTCTCACTTTCCCTTTCTTCTTCTTCTCAGCACTGTGAGGTTTAAGGGCTTGTTGGCACCACCTCCGGCCACCCCTTGACTTGTCGTTAGTCTCGTTTAAATCCTCATCCTCTAGGCTTCAAAAGCCCTCCGTCAATTTTGATTTTCAAGTCCGGTAAGCCCCTTAATTTTGAGAAATTATATTCTAGGTTTTTATGTTAATTTGTAAAATTGAGCTTATTTTTTGTTGATTCATGTCAAATTGAGTTTAGATTAGTTAAATTGAGGTTGTTAGCTATCCATTTATGATATTTATTTATTTTTTGGAATTTTTTAAAAAATTCAAAATTTTCAGGTCTCAATTACTGTTCATGCAGTCCTAAGTCCGATTAATTTTTATATTTTTATTAAATTTTGTTAACTATGTAGATTAATATTTGTTAAGGAAGTTTATTGAAATTATGCATCAAATTTTTATTATAAATTTTTGAATGTTTATGTCAAAATTAAATTTTTGGAAAAATAATTATAAATTAGTTATTTTTATTGATTTATGCAATTTATTAATAATTATGATGTTTTAGGCAGATTTTGAGTAATAATAGCATGAAAATAATTTTTATAATTTATTCCTATTTTTAGCTAATTAATATTAATTTTTGAAAAATAATAGAATAATAAACTTATTTATTGTTTTTACGCTTAAATAAGTTATTTTTTTTGGATTTTGTGATATATTTAAGTAATTTAAATAGTTATTTGCAATTAATGTTATTTTAATTGTAAAATTTGAATTAAGAGTGCTATTGACAAAATTTTAAATATAAGGTAGAATTTTTACTATTTATTGGAAAATAAATATGTTTTTAGTTTTTTTATGGAAATAAATGAATTTGTGGTATTTAAATGAGATTTTATGATTTTTAGTGATTTTAAAGAATATTATTTTATTTTATTATTTTTGTGAATTGTGGTTCTCGGTTGGGCATTTAATGCAGTTCGAGGGCTCAACTTGAGGCTGGTGATAGTGTGAATATTCAAATTGAATTTTTGTGTAGGAACGACTCTACTTTTAGTAGAGAGATGTTCGTTTTACATAGGAGACTCTGTCGAATTTTTGGTAGATTTCTTGTAAAATGTGACATCGACCTATGTCGAATTTCTAGTTTTAATTAACTTTATGTCTTTGGTCGAGTTAGTTTTGTCAATTCTATAGTTTCCATAATTTTGAGAATTTTCATGAATTTATTTATTTTATTTACGAGCTTATCTTAAATTAATATTATTTATTTTAGAGAACTCCGAAATTTGAACAGTAGCACCAGGGTAGCAAAGAACGCATTATACGGCACGCTCAACCTGTGAGTTAATTTTATAAAATATATGTTGCGCGTATTTTTATTATATTTTCAAATAATTAAATATAATAAGGAAATGATTATATGATTGATTATGAATATATTCATATTGTCATATGCATGATTATTTCTTCTATATTTATAAGTAGAAATTGAAAACATACTTAAAGGAAATCTATTTCGTTATGTTTTATTTATTCATATTTAATCATTTAATTATTCATTACAAAATGATTTATTTTATTTTATTTTATTTAATTATTTATAACTTAAATTGATTTGGAAAAAATGGTATAACGTGCTAGCTAGTGGATGTTATTGGGGCCACGTGCGCATGGGTAAAATCTCAGTTTATGTGTAATGTGAAATAGGCTCGGTGGAGCTAGTGCTCTTGGGTCGAAAAAAGGGATGTAACTCGGTTGAGCTTGCTCTCGAGAAATCAATATGGAATAAGTGAAATGATTATGGTAGTAACTCGGTTGAGCTTGCTCTTGGGACGATAGTCACTTGGATTAAAAAGAGCTGAAAGGCTATTAGAATATTGGTCTAGGTGTTCTACTAGATTTTCTACCAAAAATAATTATTCCATATATTTTCGTACAGGGATTTCATATTAAATTGATTTAACAATTTTAAACAGATTTTATTTAAATATTATTATGAAAAGTAAATGATTATAATGATTATAATTACTTTATATAAGTTTATTTTAAAAAGAGGTTTTAACAAATGGTTTTATAAATCAGCATGCATTTTATGGAATTAAATCACTCAGTGAGGTCTAATTCCTCTCAACCTCTATTTTTTAGGACCTTATACTTAACTTCCTAGTGTTCCCTATCTGCATCTGGTTCATTCTTCACCGGCTGCATTATGTATGTTGAGTTAATATATGTATTGTATAATTAAATTCTAGACACTACATTATTTATCTATAAAACTTTTGTTATTTGTATTATGAATTTAAATGTTGTTGTATTTGAAGAATAGTATTATATGTATTTGATATTGTACATTTATTATCGGTTTATTATCAATTTATTGTTAAGTGTATTGTGTTTATTTTGCAAAAAATTTTGAAGGCTTACTATGGGTTTTGAGTACTTTATGTATTCCTATTCCCTAGTGTTGGTCACATACCTTTTGGTTCAGGTCGTGACAATTTATTTGTTCAAATTACTTGTGCACTATTCATCTTTTTTCATGATGTGTTTGGATTTCAAATAACTCTTTCAAATGTGCATCTCGATAACCTAATGTTTCATATCTTTAATCTTGGCGTGTAGTTCATCAATGATTTTTTTTCACTTGAATAGAAGTCTGGAATGTTAAATCTATTTTTAAAGAGATTCATTAAGAGATTTAACTTGATTTGGTGTTTTGGCAGTAGTGCACAATATTAAAATCGATGAGTTTATTGTGTGCAACTACTATGAACTAAGAGACAACATATCATTTTGCAAAATGTATTTCAGTTGATTTTTTGATTTATTGACGTCTTCCTTTGTTAGAGATGATGGATAAGGTGGAGCATTAATATTGCCTTTCTTCAAAGAGGTTGAAGTCCATAGCAAACAATGGATCCTCTGGTGAATCATGTGCACATGCTCTTTAAAACTGCTCCATCCTATCACCCTGATAAGTACCAATGATATATAATTTTTTTCATCATAACATATTGCAATAAAACATATATACACACAAATTTGAATCAACTTCACCATATAATACTTATATAATATATGAAGTTCTATCCATCTATTTAGTAGAAGCACCAAGTAAACAATGAAAATGTCCTTTTTCCATTTTATTTGTTATGGTATAATTACAAGGTTCCATCTCATATAAAGCTGATTGAGTAGCATTGGTCACTTCATTTATATTTTCTACACTATATTCTTCAAGATTTTCCTCATCGTCATTTGATACATCTAATGGATCACTTTGGGTATTAGCAAACATCCTTATTTTAATTAGCTTGCTTGACCTTTTAATTCTACAATGGTTAAAGACTTTTTCTAACTATAGCTTGATTAGTAGCCATTTGCTTTGATTTATTTGTCTTTTGCATGCTAATAACCATAATTTCCTCCTTTTTAAAAGCAACATTATCCTTAGTTTCCTTAGTTGTTGTCTTTCTTTTTTTATTAGGAGAATGTTAAATGGGAGTTTTAAGACCTACACAAACAATTATAACATCTACATATTTGCATTTGTACATGTTTGAATAAAAGTACAATACAATAAAAAATTATATCTATTAATTAAGAAGAGGCAAATATTTAATAAAATTTTGTCCACTAGAGTTTTAATTAGATTAATGTGTCTATCACTCCAAAAGGTAGTGAACTAATCAACATGCAGTTGCGATGTTGGTGTTGCATAGCACTTCAATTGATTCAAAGTTTGTGACTATATAAGGACCTGACCATGTGTAGTTAATAGATTACTCAAACTTACATCCTCTAATAAGGGATATGGAGCTTGATCAAGACCAAATTGTCTAGCCCATAAGTATGGATGGTACATTGCAGGAGACAATGTGGGCCTTGTCTGATCTGAAGCTAATAATCCACTGCATATAAAAATTCTCCTATATGTGAAGGCGTAAAAGAAAATCTTCTTAATCTCTTGCTAATTTTCCTCTACATCTTTATACTCTACGAACTCTGACCAAGGGTTCTATAATTCTTCATAAGGAAAAATGAAAAGATCTTCTTTGGTCCTTAACTTCAAACAGTTGAAAAAAGCCAAAACATCTTTATCACTCATAAAACAAGTGCAACTATAAAGTTTAATTCCAACTGGAAGACTGAAAGATTTTAGTTGGGCACTTATAATTTCTAAAAAATATGCAAATAACCAAAGTTGAACCAACCATAAAAATCCTCCAAATTTTAAGAGTGGCTTGCAAGAATGGTAATAGTTAAAGGATTTATAAGTAGGGCCAAGGAGTATTGATCCAAGAGCAAAAAATTTCCTTGATGCCAAAGCTCTAGCCAAATTAATGTATTTAACAACTGGCTTCCCAGGACTTGGGCACATTAAAAACTTGCATATTAGCACCAAAAGGAACTCATCATGTTCCTTGTCATCTAGATCACCTTTAAATGTGATTTTGTGTTGAACTAATGAGTGATATAATGAGTATTCAGTTGATGCAACTGTAACTTTATTAACTTAGGGTCATCTCTGTTTATTACACATGTTGCATCTGTGTAAATCACTGGCAAACCAGTTAGCACAATCACATCTTTAAGTGTAATCGATGCTAATCCAAAGGGGATACAAAAGAGTTTACACTTGGTGCCTAGAAATGCATTAGAGTACATAGAATATTCGACTGAAAGTATTGTCCGACTTTGCTCATCTCAATAAGTTAGCTTATATCCAATGTTTTCCACTTTTAGCCAAAAGTAGGACTTAACCTTGTAACCTATTTAATCCATTCATCATGCGGCTTGTGCCAAAAATTTATTCTAGCCACATTAAGTGGTGAAAGTAAATCTCCCCCTCACAGTAACTCATCTTTACTTTCAAAAGGAAAAGGTGACTGAATTGGTACATCCTCTATTTCTCCATATGGGCTTATAGATAAAAATTCAATTGGATTCACCATATATGGTATCTAATCCCTTATAATATGTCAACATATACATTTAGGGAGATGTATAAAGAATAAATTAAATATATTACAATTTCAAATATATTAATAGGGTCACACTTGATTTCAATGATTGGTGGAAGCGGATCTATTTTGATTCTTAAAAAGAATGTCTCTATAGTATCCTGTATAAATAGAAAATAAGTTACTAGAATCAATATATATTATAAAAAAACCAACATTTTTCATGTGTACCAGTTTTTTAGGATGATTTTTGAAAAAAGTCCCAGAGGGGGGGTGAATAGGACTATCAAATAAAAATGAGAAATTAAAAGAATTCTTTGCAAGCATTAAATAGAAGTTGAGAAGGAAGAATGAAGAACACAAAGATTTAAGGAGTTCGGATTCAATAAAAATCCTACGTCTCCACCTAACTTATCCCCAAGTTAGGATTTTCAATCACCCATAATATTATTCACAGGATTAAGATTATATAAGAGTTTTATGGCTCACTCTTATAACCTTACAACATGAGTTTTTAAGGCTCACTCAAAAAACCAAAACCCAAGTGTTTCAATGGACAATACATAAACCAATTCCTTTAGAAATAAATCTCACTTCCCTCCTAATCTAACCCAAGATTTAAGATGAAGAGAAATTCTATTTCTAACACACACCCGACTCTCATAAGAGTTATATAAACAAAGAATTATTTAAGAGAATTTGAGAGCTCAATGAAAGTCTAAGAGATAATAAATGATAAAACAAGTTGCTTAACTTTCATTCAGCTCTAGAGGTATTTATACTAAAAAATATAGCTGTTGGAGGTGCAAATGATGTGTCCAACGTCTATATTTTGAATTATTGAGATTGATGCTGTCAGACAGCTATTCATGGATTGAAACCGTAATTAGTTCCTCAGGACGTTTAAATTTGCCCACAACTTCTTCATAAAAGCTATATATATTTGAATTATCTTTCCATATCAACTTAAATCACCTAAATTGGACTTTTGTATCTTAAGATATGTCCAAAATACTAAGGGTTGTGCAATCTATAATGCAGACTACAGTTAAACAGTTATACCTAAATTGAAGCCGTGATTTGCTCCTGAAGAAATTTTAATTTGCTCATACTTTCTTCATGAAAGCTATAGATATTTGAATTATATTTCCATGAAATTTTAAATCACCTAAATTTGACTTTTGCAGCTCTGGATATGTCCAAATTACTGAGGATTATGCAATTTGAAATGCAGAATACTGTCAGACAGCTATACACAAGTTAAAGCCGTGATCTACTCCTGAAGAAATTTGAATTTACCCATATTTTATTCATGAAGATTTTAGATATTTGACTTATATTTTCATATCATTTTTAATCACCTTAATTGGACTTCTATGACTCAAGATATGTCCAAAATACTAAGAGATGTGTAGTCTGAGATGGCAGATGTATACGTGAATTTCAACTCAAAATTTGCATAACCAAATGAACTTGGATTTTAAAAAAAAAGGCAATTCAGAAAGCTCAAGATGTCTACTTCAAATGTTAAGAAGCTCATTTTCTCATATAAGAGCTCTAAATATGTTAAAAGCCTTCTTCAATCTCAGAGGTTCAATCAGCCCGAAAAGTCACTATACATCCAAAAGTGTATATGTTTGGTATATGTTTTGTATATAATTCCCTACACACTTAATTGAGATTATTAGTATAAAAATTGTTTTTCAAAGTCCAAAATTAGGAGTTTGATCATGCAAATGGTCAACAATCTCCCCCTTTTTAGCTTTAACAACCAATTTGAAAAGATGATAAATAATATGTGTGTGCGTGTAAAAAATAAATAACATATATAAGCATATTAAATAAAAATAGCTCCCCCTTTCAAATTAAACAGATGCAAAATAAGAAATAATTTTGCTCCCCCTTAACATGTGCATAAATTCAATATTTATCATGTATTAGAGCATATAAATAAATGATTTATCATAGCATGTATAAGGGTTTAACAAATATATTCCTTTAATAAAAATATATTTCTTTATTTCTCCTACTTATTGGACATGATAAGAAATATAAAAAAAATTTCATTATCCTTCTTGTTAAAAATAAAGATAATATAACAAGTTATCAAACAACATGAAGGAAATAATTTTAAACATATATGCATATAGTGCTAATATAATGCATCACAAAATAGTATGTATACTATATTCAAACATCACATGATCATGTAGAGTTTAGCTATTCAATCATAAATAATCATGTGGTACTTAGCATATCTTTTATTTATCCCCTAAGCACATAGCTTCTTTAGCTTCTTCTCCCCCTTTGTCAAAGACAAAAAGAAAAGAGAGAGATATAAGGGGAAACCATGACCTAAGGGAGCCAAAAATACTAAAGGGAATAAAAGATCAAGAACCAAAATAATGCAAACAAAGATATGCAAAATCTTTATGAAATACATGTCATTCAATGTTGCATGGATAAGCACAATTAATGGTCATGCATAAAAAAATTCATGTCATATAAAAACAAAGTAAGCAAAACAAGGCTATTTATCACAAGGAAAAAACTAGCCACACTTACATTGTTACTATGCATGCAAAAAAAAATTTATGTGAAATAAATTTAAATAATTTTCTCCCTCTATTTCAATGGATCAAAAATGATATTAAGGACACACTATCACATAGTTATGTCACTTACATAAACACATATTTGAAAAAAATTTCAAATTAACTAGGTACACATGCAAACTCAATTATTTTTCCTCCTTTGTTAAAATGCAAAGATAGACCAAATCTTAAAAATATCCATGCATTATCAAAGATAAAAACAATTTCTAAGAAAACACAAAAATTAAAAAAATTCAAAAATTTTCTCCCCCCTTGTCAAAATGCAAATAAAATTGCATTAAAAAAAAATTACAATGATATTAACATACCAATTGTAAACAAGATATAAAAACTAACAGCTCATGTCTTATATCCAAAAAATATCTAGAAAATAAATTGAGCATAAACTATTATAAAATAATTATAAAATAAACAAACAGCTCATGGCTTATATCCAAAAAATATCTAGAAAATAAACCGAAAATAAACTGACAAAAAATAGTCATAAAACACACTTAACAACTCAAAACTTATATACAAAAAGTATACTGAAAATAAACCAAACAGAAACTGACATAAAATGAATTAAAACAATAGACTAACAGCTTAAAAATTTGATACAGAAAGTATACTAAAAATAAACCAAACATAAACTATCATGAAAATACACAAAATAAATTTTGTTAAGGAGGAGGAATATTTATGCAAAATTGAAATAATTAATTAATTGAATTTAGCTCAATAATTAATCATTAACTTGCAAAATAGGAGGGCTTTTGAAAGAAAAAAAATTTAATGAATCCATATAGATCCAAATCAAATAAAATTAGTACAAAGATCATGCAAATGGGAAATACAATATATCATGTATATGAAGTAAATTTGCTAAAGCAAATACTTTTAAAACAAAATATATACATGATGCTGAAAATAATTTTTCTAAAGAACATGATCACATAAGACTCTAATCATCAATTCATCAATTTAGCAAGTGATCAAGACAAGCTTGACCCATTAATCATACCAAGTTCATGCTTAATAAAATTTAATCTTTCCTCATAAAGAGGCTTGGTAAAGATGTCTGCTAATTGATGATTAGTATCAACAAAATCAAGAAAAATATCACTATTTTGCACATGATCACGCAAGAAATGATGTCTAATATCAATATGCTTAGTTCTAGAATGCTGAATGGGATTTTTAATAAGGTTTATAGCACTTGTATTATCACACTTAATTGGAATGTGATTAATATCAATGCCATAGTCCAAAAGTTATTATTTTTTCCATAGAACTTGGGTGCAACAATAACTAGAAGCCACATATTCTGCTTCAGCGGTGGACAAGGCAATAGAAACTTGTTTCTTACTAAACTAAGAAACTAAGCAATTTCCTAAAATTTGATAAGTTCTAGAAGTGCTTTTTCTATCTAGTAGGCTACCTGCAAAATCAGCATCAGAATAACTAATCAAGTCAAAGGAAGAACTCCTAGGATACCAAAGTCCTAAATGCAATGTACCATAAAGATATTTAAAAATTCTTTTGATAGCATTCAAATGAGACTCTCTAGGACTTGATTGAAATCTAGCACACAAGTAAGTAGCAAACATAATATAGGGTCTACTAGTAGTTAAATAAAGAAGGAATCCAATCATACCTCTAAATTTCTTTTCATCAACTGGTTTACCATTCTCATCCTTATTTAGTTTGGTTGTTATGCTCATTGGAGTTTTGCTTGATTTAGCTCCATCCATTCCAAACTTCTTGAGAATGTCCCTTGTATATTTCGTTTGATTAATGAAAATCCCATCTTCACATTGCTTGATTTGAAGTCCAAGAAAGAACTTGAGTTCTCCCATCATACTCATCTCAAATTCTCCTTACATTAGCTTAGAAAATTCCTCACATAAGCAATGGTCAGTAGCACCAAAAATAATATCATCAACATAAATTTGAACAATTAATAAATCATGCTTGGATTTCTTCATGAAAAGAGTTGTGTCAACTTTTCCTTTAGAGAAACTTTTCTCTAGTAAAAAGTTACTCAATCTTTCATACCAAGCTCTTGGAGCTTATTTCAATCCATACAATGCTTTTGACAATTTAAAAATATGATATGGAGAGTTAAAATTTTCAAAACCTGAAGGTTGTTCAACATATACCTCCTCTTCAATAAAACCATTTAAAAATGCACTTTTAACATCGATTTGATAAAGTTTAAAATTCATGTATGATGCAAATGCAAGTAGCATCCTAATAGCGTCTAACCTTGTAACGGGGGCAAAGGTTTCATCATAATCAATGTCTTCCTTTTGATTATAACCTTTAGCTACTAGTCTAGCTTTGTTCCTAGTTATGACACTTTATTCATTCATCTTATTTCTAAACACCCATTTGGTGCTTATAATAGGATGATGTTGAGGTCTAGGAACCAAGGTCCAAACCTTGTTTCTCTCAAATTGATTTAACTCTTCTTGTATAGCAAGGACCTAAAATTCATCACATAAAGCATCATCAATATTTTTGGGTTCAATTTGAGAAATGAAGGCTAAATTAACAGTAGATTTAATTGAGATCTAGTAGTTACCCCTTTTGTAGTGTCACTTATAATGAGGTCTTGAGGGTGAGCTTTCTTGAATTGCCAATCCTTTGGAAGTTCATCCTTCAAGGTAGGTTGAGATGTCTCCTTATTTTCCTTCTTACTTGGTTCTTCAAGTTCCAAAGGCTTACTAGCATTTTCTTCTTGTGTTTCCATAATCTCATTATCACTTATAAGATCATTAACACTACAAACATACTTTCTAGGATTAAGTGAGTTTGATTCATCAAATACCACATGCATTGACTCTTCAACTACTAGAGTTCTCTTATTAAGACCCTATATGCCTTGCTAGAGATGGAATAGCCTAGGAAAATTCCTTCATCGGCTTTGGAATCAAATTTTCTAAGATTATCCTTGGTGTTCAATATAAAACACTTGCATCCAAATACTCTTAGATATGAGATTTTGGGTTTTCTATTGTTCCATAGCTCATAAGACATTTTATTTAAAATTGGTCTTTTGAAAACTCGGTTTGAAATATAACAAGATGTGTTAACGGCTTTCGCCCAAAAGTATAAAGGCAAATTATACTCATGAAGCATTGTTCTAGCCATTTCCACAAGAGTTCTATTTTTTCTTTCAACTACCCCATTTTGTTGAGGGGTTCTAGGAGATGAAAATGTATGAGAAATACCGTTTTCATTATAATAGTTTTTGAAAAATTCATTTTCAAATTCGGTTCCATGATCACTTCTAATGGATGAAATACAAAATCCTTTTTCTTTTTGAACTATTTTTGAAAAATTTTCAAAAGCTTTAAATGCATCATTCTTATGAGCAAGAAAACATACCCAAGTGTATCTAGTGTAGTCATTAACCAATACATAAGCATAGTGCATTCCACCGAGACTAGCAACTCTAGTTAGTCTAAATAAATCCATATGTATAAGTTTAAATGGCCTAGAGGTGGACACTACATTTTTTAGCTTAAATGAGGACTTGGATTGTTTTCCCTTTTGACAAGCATCACAAGGTTTATCTTTTGTGAATTCAAGCTTAGGTAAACCAAGTACAAGTTCATGTTTATAAAGATCATTTAAAAGCTCAAAATTTGCATGTCCTAATCTTCTATGCCATGTCCATGTGTCATAGGAGATAGAAACTAAACATTTTATGTCTTTGTTATTAATTTTATTCAAATCAATGACATAAACATTATCTACTCTTTCACCACTAAAAATAATTTTATTTTCATCAAGACTACTAACAAAGTAATTTTTAGGATAAAAAGTTACTTTATTTCCCATGTCACATAATTGACTTATACTAAGCAGATTGTGTTTAAGACCATCAACAAACAACACATGATGTATAGATAAAGATTGAGGATTACCTATTTCTCTAATGCCAATAATTTTTCCTTTTGCATTATTTTCGAAAGTAATGTGTCCTCCATCCTTAGCATTAAGTTTGTTGAATTGCTCTTTGTCTCCTGTCATGTGTCTTGAACATCCACTATCGAGATACCACTTGCTTTTTATTCTTGTGGATTTCAAGCACATCTCATTTTCATTTTCAATGGCCATGAAGTAAAGATTGGCAACTTCTTATTGCTCCTCTTCCTCTTCGGATTCGGAGGAATCATCCCAAGTAGCTTTGAATGCCTTCTTCTTATCTTTTGCTCCCTTGCTCTTGAATTTGAGTTTGGGACATTCACTTCTAATGTGTCCCAGTTTCTTGCATTCATAGCAAGTAATCTCTTTTGTTTTCTTCCTCCCATCTCCTTCGACCTTCTTATTGAAGTCCCTTGTTCTTGAGAAATTTTTCTTTCTTAAGAACTTCTTGAAGTTCTTAGTGAGCATGGCAATGTCACCATCTTCATCACTAGAATATTTGATGCTTTCCTCTTCACTATATTCTTGAAGAGCTTTTAGAGCAATGCTCTTTTTCTTTTCTTCTTTCTCTTCTCGTTCTTCACCTTTTTGCTTGATGGTGAGCTCATGTGTCAAGAGCTTACCAATGAGCATATTGGTTGATAGAGTGAAGAGGTCTTAAGCTTCCTCAATTGAAGTAACACGAGATTCCCAATCCTTCTTAGGTAGGATTCTTAGAATCTTGTTGTTTACTTCTTCCTTGGAGAAATGTTTTCCAGTTTCTTGAGGGTTGTGAGAAGAGCATTAAAACGATTTGTCATCTCTGTGATTGATTCATAAGGCTTCATTTTGAAGAGTTCATATTCATACATATGAAGTTGAACCTTCTTACTTCTTACTTGAATGTTGCCTTCGTAGTGGTTTTCTAAGGTCTCCCATATTTCTTTAGCCGACATACAGTGTTGAAGCTTGCCTCCTTCTTCTTTTGTCATTGAAGAGACTAGAGTAATCATAGCTTTTTTATTTTTGTGATTTTCTTCCTTTTGATCAATACTCCATTGGCTTCTTGCAATAGTAGTTACCACACCATCAATGATAGTTGTAGGCAGTTCCTAACCTCTTAAGACAATGTACCAAAGTTTGATGGAATCATAATTAAGATATAACTCCATTTTGAATTTCCAATGTGGATAGTCACTACCATCAAAGAATGGTCTAAGAGAAGAGATGTTTTGTGATTCACTCCCCATGATATTGTATTCTAGTAATAAAGTACCTAGAATTCAAGCTCTGATACCAAATGAAAAGAGTCCTAGAGGGGGGGTGAATAGGACTATCAAATAAAAATGAGAAATTAAAAGAATTCTTTGCAAGCATTAAATAGAAGTTGAGAAGGAAGAATGAAGAACACAAAGATTTAAGGAGTTCGGATTCAATAACAATCCTACTTCTCCACCTAACTTATCCCCAAGTTAGGATTTTCAATCACCCATAATCTTATTCACAGGATTAAGATTATACAAGAGTTTTATGGCTCACTCTTATAACCTTACAACATGAGTTTTCAAGGCTCACTCAAAAAACCAAAACCCAAGTGTTTTAATGGACAACACTTAAACCAATTCCTTTAGAAAAAATCTCACTTCCCTGCTAATCTAACCCAAGATTTAAGATGAAGAGAAATTCTATTTCTACCACACACCCAACTCTTATAAGAGTTATACAAACAAAGAATTATTTAAGAGAATTTGAGAGCTCAATGAAAGCTTAAGAGATAATAAATGATAAAACAAGTTGCTTAAATTCCATTCAGCTCTAGAGATATTTATACTAAAAAATATAGCTATTGGAGGTGCAAATGATGTGTCCAATGTCTATATTTTGAATTATTGAGACTGATGTTGTCAGACAGCTATTCATGGATTGAAACCGTAATTGGCTCCTCATGAAGTTTGAATTTGCCCACACCTTCTTCATAAAAGCTGTAGATATTTGAATTATATTTCTATATCAACTTTAATCACCTAAATTGGACTTCTTTAGCTTAATATATGTCCAAAATACTAAGGGTTGTGCAATCTATAATGCAGACTACGGTCAGACAGCTATACCCAAATTAAAGCCATGATTTTCTCCTGAAGAAATTTGAATTTGCTCATACTTTCTTCATGAAAGATGTAGATATTTTAATTATATTTCCATGAAATTTTGAATCACCTAAATTTGACTTCTGTAGCTCGGGATATGTCAAAATTATTGAGGATTGTGCAATCTGAAATGCAGAATACTATCAGACAGCTATACACAAGTTGAAGCCGTGATCTGCTCCTGAAGAAATTTGAATTTGCCTATATTTTCTTCATAAAAGTTTTAGATATTTGAATTATATTTTAATATCATTTTTAATCACCTTAATTGGACTTCTGTAACTCAAGATATGTCCAAAATACTAAGAGATGTGCAGTCTAAGATGACAGACGTATATGTGAATTTCAACTCAAAATTTTCATAACCAAATGAACTTGGATTTTCACAAAAAAGCCCAATTCAGAAAGCTAAAGATTTATACTTCAAATGTTAAGAAGCTCATTTTCTCATTTAAGAGCTCTAAATATGTCAAAATCCTTATTCAATCTCAGAGGTTCAATCAGCCCGAAAAGTCACTATACATCCAAAAGTGTATATGCTTCGTATATGTTTTGTATATAATTCCCTACACACTTAATTAAAATTATTGATATAAAATTTTTTTGTAAAAGTCCAAAATTAGGAGTTTGATCATGAAAATGGTCAATAATTTTCTTGATGATCATTCTCCTCATTTGATATCTCCTTTAGAGTTTGGTTTTTTAGGTGTATATATGTGTATAAGTTTATGATACCATGTGAATAATACTTAAAATTTCTTGTAAGTTCATAATTATGCAAAAGGATTACCTGGTCATCAGTTGTATCAGTTGATTCCTCATTCTCAGTTGGAATAAATGGAGTAGGTGTAGTTTTTTTCAGGACTTATCGACATGGTGTCAATGGTGTGAGTTAAATGATGCTCAATCAGGGGATAATAAAACCTAGACCTCTAATGAGATATTGCTAAAGGCTTGAGCTTTAAAAGGTTTATTCCAATTCATAGTGTAAACATACTCATAGGCTTTGATGTTGTAATAATTTTTAGCATATTTGATATTGTAGTGTCTAGTAAGTTAGTTGAAGGAATAATCTATAATGGATGTTGAAATTTGCTTCTATTTATTATAGCTTTTACATCTTTATTTTGAAAATTTAGGAAAAGAATAGGGTAAGGTCAATTGACTCATGAGGTTTTAGGTTATTAGATGCAATGGCAAGTTTAGAATTGGTAGATGAAATTTTGAAAGGGTTTGAATTGAAGCGTATGTGATTGAAACCACGAATTGTGTTTTCTACTCATTAGAAAGTGGCACGCTTCCTATTAATGGTTTCAGGAGTACCAAATGGATTGTACAATATTGATCACAACCTTACACCTAGATCTCCTATCTCTATTTTAATTTTAATTAAACGGGTTGGATATCATCTATTATTTAATATACAAACAAGTATGGGTATGACTACTTTACATGACTAAATGGTGTTGCATATATGAGTGTAATTATATTACCAAATTGAAATATTATTAAATTAACTTAAGGATTAATATATGTATATTTGAATGTTGACTAATTATACACACCAGGTTAGATCAGCCTGTGATGAGGGGTGAACTGTGGATGCTTAGTTTAGTTGACCTATAATAAAGCTTGATGATGAGAAAATGCAAAACTTGAATGCAAAAAAGAAGCCTATAACCTTCTTGAAAATGAACTTGAGAGTTTAAAACCTCAAAATCCAAGCCTAATCCTATAAAATGAGCCCAATCCACCTCAGTCCATTAGACCCAATGTAGGGCCAGGCCAAAGAGGCGACACCTCTCTAAAAAGGTGATCACCTTTATAGTACTAAGTTGATAAGGTAATCACCTTATCATAAAGGCATTGCCTCTATAGTAGCCATTTACTTCTATTTTAAATGTAAAAGCAGCAATGGTTGCCAACTTGGTGGGCCTACTTTCAACTGAAACTCAATCCTTTATATAAGGAAAGGATTTTTAAAAGAAGGGGAGAGCTAAAAAGTGCAATAATAAAGGTAGGAAGTAGGGGGATGGGCTCGACATAAGATTAAAAAGGAGAAGGAAGAGAGAGAGAGAAAAGGGGGATAACCATTATCAACTAAAAGGAAGGAGTAGGAGAAAAGGGAGGGAGGAGCTCTGAAAGAAAAAGTTTTTGGAGTGAAGGGAGAAGGAGAACCAAGATAAAAAAAGATATTATTTTCTTAAAGGAAAAAAGTAAGAATTTTACATGCAAGTAAGTCTTAACATCCACATCCAACTCTGAGGGTCAACTTATTAGAAAAGCTCAAAGTAATAATATTTATTTCTCTTCAATATTAAAGTTATAAACTTGTATAACCTCTTACTTGTTTCTTGTTTACTCATTTTCATGTGTCCATTGCCTACGTGATGCCATGTCCTTGACATTAGTCTAGTTCATTGACATTAGTTAATCCTGGCTTGAAATAGAAGTTTGTTATTTTTGAGAGTCATTTGTGCTTGTTGATCAAGTGATGCCTCTTCAAAGAGGAGTAATCGCCTCACTGCCATGAGGTGATCACTACTTTGACAGGGTCTTGCATGACCTTATTTTGATATTTCTTGTAAATTATGCATGACTCAAATCTCTATAAATTTCTATACATTTGTACATTTGGTTTTCTTTACATGACCATTTTTATTGTTTTATTTGAGGCTAAAATTCAAATATTTGCAATCTCTACTTGTATTGATTTAATTCATGAATTGACTTAATTGTTCCTTTTATAGGATTTTACATGTTTTGAAATTTAATATTTTGTTTATTATAGGGAATTGGAGTGATTTTGTTCATCCAATTTTAACTCATAACCCTATTAGCCTTTTATTTACACTTATGCATAGTTTAATGCTTTATTTTTTTTGGTTTATTTTCCATTTATTATACTTTCATTTGTATAAAGTACTGTAATCCCTAATCCTTTCCCTATTTTTTTTGGAATGTATAGTTGTAAATTATTATTATTATTTGTTCTATTTACATTGAATGTTGGGCTATAAGCATGAAAATAGAATTAATGTGCAATTTCAGACTTTAATATAAACTTTCACAAATTATTTAAAGGCAATAAAAATTTGCATATTAATAAAGAAATAATTGAATAATTAAAGGTACTAAATTACAAAACATAAACAGAGGCCAATCGCAAGGTTAGGTGCACATTCAAAAGCCCATGCCTAATTTCCAAACTCGTTCCTTAATGATGACTTTTATAAACCTCTGTGGAATCCAATTGTCATATAAGTGTGTCTCAAGGGTGGCTACTCCATCTCTAATTAAGCTTTAAGACCTATTGTGTATTTTTTAGTGGGCATCGAGCCCACACAGTGATGTGGTCACCAAACACTTAAGCGCGCACTAAACCCCGCCGCCTAGAATGGTGACTCTACTAGGGATAAAGAAACTAATTCCAAGTATTTTGTAATTTATCATCTTTAATTATTCCCTTATTTCTTTTGCATTTCTAATGCATTCACTACACTTTTTGCACCTAATGAGCACTTTAGTCCCAATTGACCTGATAATAATCATTATTTTGCCACTTATGTTTCACTTAAACTTGGTGGTGAAATATTTGATTATTGTCACTCACCATATGCACTTATCTACGTCACATGGACCCTTAAGTGGGGAGACATACATTGATGTATATTATTATAGGAGCCGAAGCTTATTACCCAAGACTCAAGCTTATATATTGATTTAACAATTTCCCTTAGGAATTCTCCCGAATTGCATGTGTTATGCCCTTGAATGGATCCTTAAAATAAAACCTGAGCCCATTATAAATGGACCTTATTAAGATAGGCCTTTTATGCTTACCTTTATCTCGTTTGAAGTGGATGTTACCAAAGTGAGCCTCTTATGCCTATTATGGCCCATTAAAATGGGTTTTGACAAGGTAAGGCCCTAATGACATTTTCAACCCGTTAAGGATGGACTTTGGATTTATTTAAAGGATCTATTACTCATTTGTTCCATTTGAGAGTTATCTTGCATAAGTGTATTTTGTTATCCCCTATTGATAATTAAAACCTAGTCTAAAAATCCTAGGATGAGAAACTCACTATTAAACATGTGTGTGGGAGGAATAAAGGTAAAGGTTATCATTTTTGAAGCTTTATCTTTTGTTTCCATGTTATGTGTGTTTTAAGTGTATTTATTTAGTTTCTTTAGACTTACACATCATGCATAATTCTTACAATATGGTTTTGCAGAAATATAGATCCTCTGAGCTTGTTCGGGGTCCGTGTAGGTCCGATCTCATTCTGGCAGTTTAATCAGAAGCTCAAAAATAGAATTGGCAAGTGGTTTTGATCCTAAGGCTTTTAAAGCATAGTTGAAAGAAGAAGTATTTATTGAAAATTAGTCTATGATGAGAGAGATGATGGGTAAATAACTAAACTAATCAAAGGAAAACAGCCTGCACAGTTGACTTGCCCGATTAATCTTGATATTGAGATTTTAGTAAAAGAAAGGGAAGATAATGACATGACAATGCTAGTTGACCCAATAGGCCAAAAGAATGTAAGCCAGATTGAGAATGTGAAATAGTTCAACTGGACTAAGAATATGACTAAAGCCATGGCCTAATGCAAATGATGAAAGAAAAAGGTATGGATGCTCTGATGGACTACACTGATTTGAATTTGGATGAAAAGGATAATCCCTTACCCTAGAAATTAAAAATCCCTGACATGAAGAAATACTTTGTAACTGAGGACCCATATTTGTATCTAAATTAATATGGGACTTATATGAAAGCCACAGAATTGACTAAGGTCTAAATAGTTAAGCAATTCCATATATTGTTGGAGGGTGCATCGATTCGTTGGTATTATGCTTTAGAACCACACATCCAGTTTGACTGGAAGGAAATGTGTGCTCCATTTGTAAAATAATATTGTCTTAATGTTCAATTGGATGTATCTCTAAGGGATTTACAGAATACTAAGTAGAGGTTCAATGAGTCCTTCACCGATTACTTAACTCATTAGAGGTAGAAGTTAGCTCAAATGAGTCATAGGCCTACTGAGTGGCAATATAAGGATGTGTTCTGACATTGTCTAAGAAGTTAAGGGACCTGAGGTTTGGGGTCCAGAAAGAGTTAGATTTAGCCCAAGAAAAAAGATTTTTTGGGGGAAGATCTGGGGGTAAGGATGAAATTGGCTCAAGCAGTAATGTGCAAATCAACACTATCAGACAACTAAGAAGTAATATGTAGATTAACACTGTCAGGCAACCCTAAAAATTTTCAAATTTAGGGCAACCTCTTTCTAAAGTCCTTAAAAAGTTGATAGAGAAGAACTTATTACGACCTTTACCTTTATAGCAACCTATGCTAAATGCCAACCCAAAACTCTGTTGCAAATTTCATTAAACCATTGGACATGACATTGACAATTATGCCTAATTGAAATATGAAATTCAAGACTTAGTTGATATAGGTAAGATCACTGAACTCAAAATAAGAAAGCCAAACACCAAAACAACCTTTTATCTAATTATTGAAATTTACCATCACCAAACACACCTATTCTTATGATCAATGTTGGCTTAATAGAGGAATAAGTCCTTAATTCCTTTGTTGATGCCACTCTCGAATTACCAAAAGACCCAAACCAAAATAAATAACCCATAGAGCTTATTGTGCATGTTCATGATATTTAGAGCTCCAATGATGAAGATGGGTGGTTGATTTATAGGAAAATGATGAAGCTAAAGGGAATCATTAAGTTAGGAAATTCAAAGAAAAAGGGAAAGAAATCAAGCTGACTAAGTCTGAACTAAAAAAGCTAGAGAATTCAAAGAAAGAGGTAAAAAGAGATTAAGATACCATTACCAATGTTTGGGAGGTGGTTATGCACTCCAGAGACCATTGGGAAGCACTAGTTTTGGATCTATACCAAAAAAATATCTCTATAGGATGTACTCCTAAACAAATGGTTAGTTCATTAATGGAAACCCCTCAAGGAGCCTTTATGTTTTTTAATGATGATCTACCTTTAAAGGGAAGGATCACCATAAAGCTTTGTTCATCAAGGTTTAAGTGAAAGGAAAAATGATCTACTGTGTGATGGTAGATAATGGTTCTACCATTAATGTATGTCCATTAAAAATCCTGCAAAAATTGGGTTTAACTATAGTAGACTTGAAACCTTCTAAAGTGATTATCAAAGCTTATGATGACAGGAAGAGACTCATTAAAGGAATGTTTAGGGCTTTGGTCAAGATAGGACCTTTCGAGACTTGATTTAATTTGCATGTAATTGATATCCCTGTAGCCTTTACTATCCTATTGGGAAGGCCATGGTTTCATCCTTTGGGTAGTGTGCCCTCCACTATCCATCAAAAAATTAAGTTTTCACACGAAGGCAAGGTTGTCACCATTTCTGTAGAAAATATGGCTATTGTGATTGCTTTAAAGCTAGCTCCCAAAGAGACTCTTATAAGCCTAAGCTTTGAAGTTTATATGATTTATGAAGATGAGATAAATAGGAGGGTTTTAAACATAATGCGTAGCATAGACTTTCTTCCCAGCTTGGGATTAGGAAAGAACTAGTAAGGTCCTCCTGAATTTATAGAGCCAAAAGTTCCCATTTTAAAATATAGGATTAGGTATTATGGGCCTGAGGATTTTAAAGATGGGGAAGAGGTTGCTATCGATATTAACAAATAAGGGTTGTGGAATGCGTTTGCTAAAGAAGGGACCAATTATCCATACACAGGAACTTTTGAACCTCTATTGATTACTGGAGACGTAATTCTAGGATTTGAGACTTCGTTGAGTTTATGGATGGAGTAAAGAAAGTTACTACTGGAAAGATTCCTCTGGAGGTGGTACTAGCTAAGGAAGAATCTGAGGAGAACATTGCTGCTCTAGAGCTGGAAGACGCTGATGGTCAAAATGAGGCACTGGATCTTGGAATCTATGTCCTTAATTCCATCATAGATGTTTTTTATGATGACTTTGATGTTTCCCTTACTACTTTATTTAAAATTGATGACTTGTTCTTTTCAAAAGTGAATGCAATGAAGTTTGATTTTTCTTATTTGTGTGATGTGTTTCCTAATGGTTATTTTATTTATGATGATCATTTTATGCATATGTTTAACTTTAATTCCACATAAACTGGATCATTTAATTTAAGCATAAATGATAATCCTAAAAATATACTACTTGCTTTTGATTTAACTCATGATGAGAGAGAAAAATGAAAGAAATGTTAAAAAAAGATAAAGAGTATTTGCTTAAGGTTATGAGGATATGATGGGTATTGACAAGAAAATCATAGAGCGTAAGATCCCTACTTATCCTTATATATCCCCAATAAAGTAGAAAAGAAAATTAAAGCCAGAATGGCTCTCTTGATAAAAATAGAAGTAGAAAAACAGCTAAAAGTGAAATTTTTAAAAGTAGTGGAACACACCAAGTGGCTAGTAAACATAGTTCCAATCCCTAAGAAAGATATAAGGGTTAGAATATATGTGGACTATAAAGATCTAAATAAAGCTTGCCTAAAAAATGATTTTCCACTACCATATATCGACATATTGGTTGATAGTGCAGCTTCCAGTGTGACGTATTCTTTCATAGAAAAATTCTCAGGATAGAACCATATCATAATGGTAGTAATAAATAAGTTAAAGACATCTTTCACCACTAAGTGGGGCATCTATTATTATCTGGTAATGCCATTTGAATTAAAGAATGTAAGGGCCACCTATCAGAGGATTACAATTGCTCTGTTACATGATATGATCTACAAAAAGATAAAAGTGTATATAGATTATATGATGGTGAAGTCTATAACCAAAGAAGGACATTTTGAAGCCTAGAAAAATTCCTAGCAAAGGCAAAAAAATACAATCTCAAACTAAATCCAAGGAAGTATGTTTTTTAGGTAATGTCTATGAAACTAGTGGGACATGTTGTCAGTCAGAAAGGAATAGAAGTGGACCCGAACAAGGTCAAGGCAATTAGAGAAATGCCCACACCTAAGAATGAAAAAGAAGTCAAGGGGTTCAACAGATGATTGCAGTATATTAGCAGCATCTGTCACGACCTAAACTAGGAGTCATGACTGGCGCTAGGGAATGAAAATTCTTTTGAATTCAGAACCCGTAGCAAGCCTTAGAAAATAAAATCATGCAATAAATAAATAAAAAGTACAACATAATTAAAATTTTTTGAATCAATATATAAAATTAGATACTCAATAGCTTTTCATAAATAAAAATATATTTATACGGTGTTCAAGTACAATTCTTAGAGTATAAAGTATTAAACAAAACAATACTCTTATGATACAATAACACTACTGTAATATCCTGGGTTTTTAAATATTTTAATACTGCATCGGGATATACAGTGTTAATAATTTTTGTATATAATATTGATATTTTATGAGTTTATTATTTAATTAAAACTAATTTTTATTGTTTTTATATTATTTTAAGTATTTTACGTAAAATTTTCCTGAAAATTCTATTTTCGGAGAAATTAACACATAAATAATTTAATATTAATTATTTTAAGTAGATTTGCGCATTTGCATGAATCCATGCATTATTTTAATTATCATATTGGAATACATATATATATACATTCTTATATTTAATTATTTTAGGGTTTAGTAATTATTTTAATTATGTATGTGTATATTATATAGTTTATTATTAATATGGGACATGTATATATATGTATTTGTATATATTTATTATTTGTTGTGCACAATTATTTAAAATATTATATTATAATTGTTAGTGATATGCACTAGGTCAATCATTTGTGATTATATATTGACTTTCTTATTTTGTTAATAAAGAGGTATTATATTATCATTTGATTTTATGATAATTACATGAATGGTTAATTCTTACTAAGGCCATCAAGTATGTGACTTGATAGTAAAACCCTGAGATTAAAATAAGAGTTCTATTCTAATTATCCCTAGCCATTTATTCATTATATGAATATTAAAGTATTAAGGCTAGTATGATGTTGATTGATGGTTATGTTTTACTAGTCATAAATATGAGATATTAAGTCAACTCATAGGTACATGATGAGAGATCATGTACTGGATTGACCCACTATGAGAATGCTACATAGATTATTTTCATAAGTATTTCTTATCACAGTAATTTTTATTTCGATCCTTTGACCTTAAAATCATCATGGATTTCTACATAGCTATTTTATGTTTTGACACATTCTAACATTGTCTTTAACCGAACAATTAAAAGGATGTTGTTGGATATAAAATTAGTTATGTGAGGAATGTGAGTGATTTAGAAGGAATTTATCCCTCATTAATATGAGAAAGATATCTAAAGGCCCCTTGATGAGATAGATTGAAGGAAAATGCATGGCCATGCTGAAATGAATTGATAAAGAGTTGTCATTTTTAGTCTACTTGGAATCAAGTCATAATATTGAACTATATAAGGATGACATTCTATGCCTTATGTTCAATTAAGATATCATGTGATAAAGGGACAATAAAATTCACTGTAATTAGGTTATGTCGGATTATTGACTTCACATGACTTGGGTAGTCATAATGTCTTGCTAGAGGCCACTTATGACTTGTAGGCCTAAATAGAGATTTAGGCCCACTGCCAATGTTATGTGAACCTACAGGGTCACACACTTAGAACAAGCCCAAAACGGATATGGGTTTAATAAGCCCAAAATAAACTCTGTGAAAATAAATAATTAAAGTGTTTTATTTATTTATTTATTTGTTTATTTATTTAAGATAAATGTTATTTTAAATAAATAAATAAGATATTATTTTTTATTTGTTTTTAAACAAAATCAGAATATAATAAATGGAAAATTACCAAAAGGTCATTGGTAAGTGAAACCCTAATTTGGAGTCTATAAATATGTTATATTCTCTAGGGTTTCACACAGTTATTTTTCCTACCTCCAAATTCGTCTTCTTTCCTTTTAGAAAACAAAGACAGAGTTTTTCCTTTTGTTAATGATTTGTGAGACAGTCAAGGAGGTTGCTAGCACACACACTCAAATTCATTTTGTGAAGGGCTGTTCGTGTGGATACCTATAGAGGACGCATCTTTTTGGAGACATCTTGATCCGAACAACCAAGCTAAAAAAAAAGCTCGAGGTAAGGTGTCACCGGTGTGAACCTCCTCTCATCCTTCCAGAGAATCTTGCCTCTTCTACGTTTTGGTAAGATTTTAAAACCCTAGATGTAATAAAGTAGTCGAATTATATGGATCCAGGCTTGGGAACGTGATAAAATTTTAATTTTTTCGCTGCGTTTGTATCACGAATCCCAATAATAATTAAAGTTAAGATATATATATATATATATATATATATATATATATATATATATATATATATATTGTTAAAATTACAAAAACTACCCTCACCCCTAACCTCACCCTCCCGATGTCCCCTTCCCCTCTCACCACTGTGCACGCCGACCACCTACTGTCACTGCGCCTCCCAATGTGCCACCTTCTTCCTCCAACCATTCCATTACCTGCAGACTTCCCTTCTGGCGCCGGTGAAGTGGATTTTGGCATTTTGGCTGAGAGTTGGCCTTTTCTTCCTCCCTCACGTTTTCGACCACCAAAACCCATCATTCCAGTGCCGTTGAACTCCTCTGAGGCCATAGAAGACGATTCTAAGCTTCCTTTCAGCTTAAGACTCGATTTGGTAAGGTTTTTGTCAATTTTTCAATTTCGGCCATATTGGATTTTCGAATTTTTTTTGAGTTTTTCCTTATGATTCATGAAAAATTCCTTAAAAAATGTTGCTCCCCTTAGTTTAATCTTCATGTGTGAATTTTTGTAGAATTTTTGGAATTTATTTTGATTTTTGGATATTTTTGATTATTTTATTAATATTTTCTAATTTTCAAAAATTAATTAATTAAATTATGAAAATGTGTTTTTATGGTAATTATAGGTTTTGAAATGAATTATAGAAATTTATTTGTAATTTTTGTGAATTTTTATGTATTTATTTTGAATTTATTTAGTTTAGGTAATTTTGAAAAATAGGGTTAATTAAGTGTTAAATTGAAATTAATTGGTTAATTGGGTATATTTATTGCTATTATTGAGATTTATGTTGAGAAAATTAATTTTGTGCAATTATATTATTTTTGGTGAATTTTGAATTAATTTTAGTATATTTATATATATAGGGATATTTTGGTAATTTTACCCTAAATTGGCTAAAAATGTAATTAAATTGGTTTTACTAGTTATTTAGGGTATAAAAATGATTTCTACAAATGATTTAGTATTTTTAACTAATTAAAACTATTTTTTGTAAATTATTTTCAATTATATATATAATATATGATTTTCTAATAAAAATGAGTTTTTATCGATTTTCACTGTGTTTTAGGGTTAATTACGTAATTTCTACTTATATAACATATTTTTATTATATAAGGGTATTTTCAGTATTTTGTAAATACTCTGTGAATTGTGGACCTCGGTCGGTGATTTGTAGTTTGGAGTCCGACCGAGGGATTTTGGTTGTGTTATGTGTTTATTTTCGAAGTGTGTTTCTTTGCAGAGCCGGCTCTACTCTTTGAGTAGAAAGATGTCCATTTTACAGGAGAGGTTCTGCTAAATTTTTGGTAGAATTCTCATAAAACGTGATGTCTGGTCGAACTCTAATTCTGATTTAATTATGTGTCTAGTAATTTAGATCGAGTCTTTAGAACTTCTGATTCCTGTCATTATCTGTTTGTTTAGTTGTGTCAAGACCGAGGCCTAGTGGACCAAGCCCATTGGACCCATCTCAAGGAGCGCAATAATAGTGAGTTGCTATTTTATATATATATGTTCTAGGGTGCATGTTTTAGAAATATATTTTTTATTATGATTAAATATGCATAATTATTTAAGTAGTACTTAAGTTTATTTTTAGTTTATTTTTGGTTTATTTTTGGTATATTCTAAACTATATGCATGTTTTATTAATGAATTATGTTTAAAATGTTTTTGAATATATTTCTAGTTTATTTTGCAATTATGTTGGATTTACTTGACGTATATATACTTGAAATATACCTGGTTTACTTTTGGTATATTTCTAGTATATATATGGTTTATGTTGCTATTTTATTTAAAGTCATGCATCATTTATTTTTATGAATGTTTTATATTTCAATGGAGGATAACGATAGAACGTGCTACCTAGTGGGCAGCACTAGGACCGAGTATGTACCGGTATGCCGATAGTATTTAGGCTATATTACTAACCTATTCGTGGATATTGATTGGATTTGATTATTTGATGTGTGAGATATGATTTGGGAGGGTGATTGCTGGAGCTCAGTTGACCAAGTGTCTCGGGGCCAATCACACTGATAATCAGACTATTGGAGCTCGGTTGACCTAGTGTCTCGGGGCCAATCTACCATCCAAATGGAACAAGTGAACCTATTTGGAATAAGTGAGCCTGTATGGATAGAGTGTTGTCTAACACTATTTTGAGGTTGCGATTTTCTAGGGTTCTATTTGATCCTTCATAAATAGTGATTTTCAATAAAATATATAAAATGATTTTATTGCATCTGTGTGTATTTGCTTGTATACATACATATTTTATATACTTTTGACTGTGTGCATTGGCATTTAGTATGCATGTATATACATTATGGCAATTCACTCAGTGAGGTCTGACTCCCCTCCGTTGACTATTTTTCAAGAGAGTCATTGTCTTCAGACCTCAGTAGCAGACCCTTACGTCGGATTTCTTCCGCCCGACTTCATTATGTAAACTGCTCACCTGAATTATATTTTTATAATCTAGACACGACGGTAGTTGTAAAAAGATTGTGGGTTTTATGTATTATATTCGTGTGAGATATGTACTTTAAAAATTTGAACTGGAATTTATATTAAAAGTTTATTTATATATATGAGATGAGTTGTTCGATTAATTTCATTTGGTGGAATATTATTTTAATATTTATGATTTTGTTCCGTTGCAGGATATTATATTTAATTATGTTGTTGTTATTATTATTATTGCATGTTTTTATTTTATTTTTTAGGCTTGCTACGGGTTCCGGATTCGAAAGAATTCTCGTTCCCTAGCGCCGGTCATGGCCCCTGTTTTGGGTCGTGACAACTACTACTTCAGTTTCTAGAATACAAATCATAGTTCAAAATATACATTTTATAAAATAGCCAGGATAGAAGAACATCGACGCAGAACTCTACTACTAAGGCCTAATGATATAGGATCCCTTGAAAAAAAATAATTGAGGGGGATCAAACCTTACTGAGTGAATTATTATACTATATATACATGCAATCTAACCATATCCAATCAAGCTTTCTTATATATATATGCATATACACGCATTTCACACAAATGCCAACTCTGCATTAATAAATATAATAATTGCAAAAAACATTTATTTTAATACATGAAGGATCAAATAAAACCCTATTAATTGCAACCTCAATTAATCATATCATCACTCTAGCCATACAGGCTCATTTAAATCTTAATAGATCACTTATTCCATTTTGGACAGTAGACTGGCCCCAAGACACTAAGTCAACTGAGCTCCAACAGTTTGACTGTCAATGTGATTGGCCCCGAGACACTTGGTCAATCAAGCTCCAGCAATCACACCATCAATCACATCACATCTCAATCAAATCATCTCAATCATATCATAATTACCACAAGTAATTCCTCACTCAAACCTAAATTTATTGCACCGGTACGTAGACGGTCTTAGTGCTGCCCACTAGGTAGCACGTTGTATTGATATCCTTCATTTATAATAAATCATACATTCATAAAACAAATAGTGTAGAATAACATTCATAATAGCAAAATAAACCATATATATACCAAAAATATACTTAAAAACAATTTAAGTATAAATCAATAATGTAATATGCATTTATTTGAGAATATACCTAAAATATACTAAAAATATGTCACGACCCAAACTAGGAGTCATAACCAGCACTAAGGAACGACAATTCTTTCGAATCTGGAACCCATAGCAAGCCTTAGAAAATAAAATCATGTAATAAATAAATAAAAAGTACGACAGAATTAAAATTTTTCTGAATCAATATACAAAGTACATACTCCAAATCCTTCCATAAATAAATGTATTCATACAATGTTCGGAAAAAAATTCTCTGAGTATTAAATATTAAAACAAAATAATACTCTTCTGATACAATAACATAACTACTGCAGTTTTTAGAATATGATTGAAAGTTCAAAATATACATTTACATAAAATAGCCGAAATGGAAGAACACCGGAAAAGAACTCTATTACTAAGGTCTGACGATATAGGATCTCCTGAAAAAAATAATTGAGGGGGGTCAGACCTCACTGAGTGAATTATTATACTATATATACATGCAATCTAAAACATATCCAATCATGCATTCAAACACACACACACACACACACATATATATATATTCACACATTCCACACATATGCCAACTCTGCTTATATATAAATATACTAAATGTAGAAAACATTTAGTTTAATTCATAAAGGATCCATAGAACCCTAATAATAGCAACCTTAATCAAACCCCATCATCACTCTAGCCATACAGGCTCACTTGATTCTAAATATAACACTTATTCCAATCTGGACAGCAGACTAGCCCCGAGACACTAAGTCGACTGAGCTCCAGCAGTCTGGCTGTCAGTATGATTAGCCCCGAGACACTTGATCAATCAAGCTCCAGCAATCACACTATTTATCACCTCACATCTCAATCAAATCAATAGATCATTCATTCCATTATGGACAGTAGACTAGCCTCGAGACATTAAGTCAATCGAGCTCCAGCAGTCTGATTGTCAATGTGATTGGCTATGCAATCACACTATCTATCATACCATTAATCTCAGTCAAATCAATCAAATCAATTATAATCACCAAAATTAATTCTCACTCAACCCTTATCTATCGCATCGGTACGTACACGGTCCTAATGTTGCCCACTAGGAAGCACGTTCTATTGATATCCTTTATTTAAAATAAATCATTCATTCGGAAAGTAATTAATGTAGAAGAATATTCATAATAGTAAAATCAACCATATATATATACCAAAAAATATACCGAAAATATAACTAGTATATTTCAGGTATATATATGTCAATTAAAATATGAAATATACTAAAGATAAACCATTAATATAGTGTCATGACCCAAAATATGGGCCATAACCAGTGCTAGGGAACGGGAATTCTTTCGAATCCGGAACCCATAGCAAGCCTAAAAATAAAATAAAACATACAATAATAATAACAACAACACTTAATGCAGCGGAAATAAAATCATAAATATCAAAATAATAATCCACCACGGGATTTAAATCAAATCCATATCTCATATATATAAATAAATCCGTTAATACAAGTTTCAGTTCAAATATTCAAAGTACATAACTCACACAAATATAATACATAATACCCATAATTTATCTATAACTAATGCAGTGTCTAGATTATAAAATAAAACTCAAGACTCAGATAAGCAGTTTACATAATAAAGCCGGGGCGGAAGAAATCCGGCGTACAGGCCTACTACTGAGGTCTGATGAAGATAACTCTCCTGAAAAATAGTCAACGGAGGGGAGTCAGACCTCACTGAGTGAATTACTATAATATATATACATGCATACTAAATGACAATGCATACAGTCAACAATATATATATATATAATATGTATGTATACAAGCAATTACACACAAATGCAATAAAATCATTTTATATATTTATTGAAAATCACTGTTTATGAAGGATCGAATAGAATCCTAGAAAATCGCAACCTCAAAACAGTGTTAGACAACACTCTAGCCATACAGGCTCACTTATTCCAAATATATTCACTTATTCCATTTGGACAGTAGACTGGCGCTGAGACACTAAGTCAACCAAGCTCCAGCAGTCTGACTGTCAGTGTGATTGGCCTCGAGACATTTGGTCAATCGAGCTCCAACAATCACACTCCCAAATCATTTCTCACACATCAAATAATCAAATCCAATCAATATCCATAAATGGTTAGTAATATAGCCTAAATGCTATAAGCGTATCGGTACATACTCGGTCCTAGTGCTGCCCACTAAGTAGCACGTTCTATTGATATCCTTCACCAATATATAAAGCATACATTCATAAAAGTAAATGATGCATGAATTGAATAAAATAACTACATAAAACTATATATATATATATATATATATATATATATATATATATATATATATATATATATATATATATATATATATATATACTAGAAATATACCAAAAGTAAACTAGGTATATTTCGAGTATATATACGTCAAATAAATCCAATATAATTATAAAATAAACTAAGAATATACCAAGGATATAGAGAAAACATTTTAAGAATAATTATTAATAAAACATGCATATAATTTGAAAATATACCAAAATATACTGAAAATAAACTAAAAATAAACTTAAGTATTAATTAAATCATTATGCATATTTAATCAAAATAAAACATATATTTCTAAATCATGCTCCCTAAGCATATATATATAAAATAGTAACTCACACTTAGTGCGCTCCTCGAGATGGGTCCGATGGGCTAGGTCCACTAGGCCTTGGTCTCGGTGCAACTAAACATACAAAAAAATAACAGACATCAGAATAAACCTAACAGAAAATCCTAGAAACTCGATCTAGAATATTAGACACAGAATCAAAAATTAGGGTTTGACCGAAAATTACGTTTTACGAGAATTCTACCGAAAATCCGATAGAACCTCCCCTGTAAAATGGACATCTCTCTACTCGAAGAGTAGAGCCGGCCCTGTAAAGAAACACACTTCAAAAAATAGACACAGAATCACAATCACAACCCTTCGGTCAGACTCCAAACTACAATTTACCGATCGGGGTCCATAATTCACAAAATAATATAGAAATACCAAAAATACCCTTATATCATAGAAATACATTTAATAAGTAGAAATTACATAATTAACCCTAAAACACATTAAAAACCGATAAAAACTCATTTTATTAGAAAAATCGTATATTATATATATATTTAAAAATAATTTACGAAAAATAGTTTTAATTAGTTAAAAATACTAAATAATTTGTAGAAATCATTTTTATACCTTAAATAACTATTAAAACCGATTTAATTACATTTTTAGCCAATTTATGGTCAAATTACCAAAATACCCCTATATGTATAAATATACTAAAATTAATCCAAAAATTCACCAAAAATAATATAATTGCAAAAAATTAATTTTCTCAACATATTTATCAATAATATCAATAAATAAACTCAATTAACCAATTAATTTCAATTAAAAACATAATTAACCCTATTTTTCCAAAATTACATAAACTAATTAAATTCAAAATAAATACATAGAAATTCATAAAAATTACAAATAAATTTCTATAATTCATTTCAACCCCTATATTTATCATAAAACATAATTTCAGAATTTAATTAATTAATTTTCGAAAATTAGAAAATAATACTAAAATATTCAAAAATACCTAAAAATCAAAATAATTTCCAAAAATTCTACAAAAATTCACACATGTATATTAAGCTAAGGGGAACAACATTTGTGAAGGAATTTTTCATGAATCAATCAATTAGAAGTTCAAAAAAAATTAAGAACTCTAAAATGGCTGAATTACCAAAATCGAAACCTAAGCAAATCAAGACCATTTTAAGTGAAACAAAGCTTGGAATCACACTCACCAGAGCTCAAGGAGAAGAAAGAGACTGGCAGTGTCAAAAATGGTGGCCGAAAACGCCATGATCGACGGTGAGAATGAATTCAACTTCCTGAGCTTATTCCGACCAAACCTCGACGGAATAGGGCGCTGCTGGTGGCGAGGAAGGCTGGGGAAGGAGGTGGCATTCTGAGAGGCACACCGATGGCAAGAGAACGGCGTGAAAATGGCCGGATTCGCGTGAGGGACGATCGGGGAAGAAGGAGAAGCTTCAATGGCAATTTCGTAAATAACTCAAACTTTATTTTTTGTTTAATATTAAATGTATATGTATATAGATATACTTTTACACTATATATTAAAATAATATAAACTCACACACATTAAATATACACCACACACATATAATTTAATATTTTTAATAATTTATACACTAAAAATAATTAAATAATATTAAACTAATTAATAAATAATAAAATATTAGGGTAATTAATTAAACCCTAGTTAAATAAATAAATACACATATATACGTTATTTAGTACTTTAAAAATATATATGAGTTCATGCAAGTCCGTAAAATTGTTTAAAATAATTAATAATAAATAATTTACGTGTCAAATTTCCCAAAAATGCAAGTCCCGGGAAAATTTTACGTAAAGTGCTTAAAATAATATAAAATAATTAAAAACCAATTTTAATTAAATAGCAACTCATGAAATATCATAAATATATATAAAAATTATTAACACTACATATCCCGATGCAGTATTAAAATATTTAAAAATACGAAATATTACATATAGTTAAAAACAATTTAAGTGTATTTTAATAATACAACATGCATTTGCTTAAAAATGTACCTAAATATACAAAGAATATACCCTAAGTACACAAATCACTTAATAAAACAATTATATATAAATATTCATTTAAATATGTGTATGTACTAAAACATGCGTTTAGGTTTAACATATATTCACAATATATCAAAATAACCTAATTTTCTAGCATGCATATATCACAAATAAACCCTAAGTATATCATTAATGTGTTAATTTGAATTAATAACAAAACATGCATTTATTTGGAAATATATAAAAAATATACCAGAATAAACTTAAAAACAATTTAAGTGTAGGTTCATAATATAACATGCAATTATTTAAGAATAAACCTAAAATATATTGAAACTATACCTAAAGTATACTAATCATTCAATAAAATAATTATGACTAAATGTATATTTAAAACATGTATATATACTAAAATGTATTAAATATACACCTAATTATTTAACGTGCATATATCAAAATAACATGCATAATTATTTAACATGCATATATACAAAAATACAAACCCTAGATATACTAAAAATATTATAATTTAAATTACTTTAAAAACATATAATGTAAATGAAAAATCCTAAGTGAGGCATCCTATATGCAATGCATACATATACAGTATAATAACTCATCGATGTGCGCTCCTCGAGACAGACTCGACGGGCCTAGTCCATTAGGCCTCGGTCTTAGCGCAACTAGAAAAATAAAATAACAACCATCAGAATAAATTCTAACTTTTACGCTTCTAGAGTTACTACGGAAAGACTCAATTAAAAATTTAAAACTAGACTCGGACCGGTTGTTACGTTTTACGAGAAATCTACCAAAATTTTGGTAGAGTCTCCTCTGTAAAACGGACATTTCCCTACAAAAGTAGGGCCGATCCTACACAGAAAACACACTTCAAGAATACACAGCCACATAACCCCTCGGTCGGACTCCCAAACTACAATTCTATTGACTGAGGCTCACAATTCACGAGATATACACATAACACATTTAAATGCCAGTGTAATATCCCGTGTTTTTAAAATATTTTTACACTGTACCGGGATATGCAGTGTTAATAATTTCTGTACAGTATATGATATTTTTACGAGTTAATATGTATTTAAAATCTATTTTAATTACTGTGTATTATTTTCAGTGTTTTACGTAAAATTTTCCCGGGACTTGCATTTTCGGGGAAATTTTCACGTAAACAATGTAATATTAATTATTTTAAATATATTTTCGGACTTGCATGAACTCATGCGTATTTTTAAATTATTAAATAAAGCTTGTGTGTGAATATTTATTTAATTAGGGTTTAATATATATAACCCTAATATTTTATTATTTATTTATTTATTTATTATTATTTATTTATTTTATTTATTATTAAATTATTAAAATTTAATTTATTATTATTATTTTATTTTTATTTTTATTTTTATTTTTTTTCTTTTTTCTTTCTTTTTCTTTTTCTTTCCTTTTTCTTTCTTTTTCTTTTTCTTCTTCTCCTTCTTCCTTCTCCCGCGCCCGACCACCACCATTCTCCCTTCCCTCCCGCTGCAACTCCGGCCACCTATCATTGGTGTGCCTCTCGGCTTGCCACCGTCATTCCCAGCCGTCCCCCGCCGCCAGCAGCTCCCTTCCCCGGCGCCGGCAACTTCATTTTTCCTCTTTTGGCCGAAAGTTGATCCATCACCGTTTCTCCCTCCTCCGGCCACCGTTTTTGACACCGCTGATCTTCATCAACTCCTTGAGGTCCGGTGAGTGTGATTCTAGCTTTGGTTTGAGCTAAAATGGTTTAGATTTGCTTAGGTTTTGAATTTTTAATTTCGGTCACATTAGGGTTTTTGATTTTTTTGAGCTTCAAATTGGATGATTCATGGAAAATCCCTTCACAAATGTTGTTCCTAGTAGCTCAATCTACATGTATGAATTTTTGTAGAATTTTTGGAGATTGTTTGGATTTTTGGGTATTTTTGAATATTTTAATATTATTTTCTAATTTTCGGAAATTAATTATTTAAATTATGAAATTGGAGTTTATGGTTAAATTAGGTGTTGAAATGAATTTTAGGAATTTATTTGGAATTTTTATGAATTTCTAAGTATTTATTTTGAATTATTGAAGTTTATGTGATTTTGAGAAATTAGGTTAATTGTGTTTTAAATGGAAATTAATTGGTTAATTAAGTTTAATTATTGATATTATTGATAAATATGTTGAGAAAATTAATTTTGGATAATTGTATAATTTTTTGGTGAATTTTTGAAGTAATTTAAGTATATTTATATATATAGGGCATTTTGGTAATTTTACCCTAAATTGTCTAAAAATGTAATTTAATTGGTTTTAATAATTATTTAAGGTATAAAAATGATTTCTATAAATTATTTAGTATTTTTAACTAATTAAAACTATTTTTCGTGAATTATTTTCAATTATATATATAATATACGGTTTTACTAATAAAATGAGTTTTTATCGGTTTTTACAGTGTTTTAAGGTTAATTATGTAATTTTTACCTATGAGATGTATTTCTATGTTGTGAGGATATTTTTGGTATATCTGGAATTATTCTGTGTTTGTGGACCCCGGTCGATGGACTGTAGTTTGGAGTCCGACCGTGGGATTTTGATTATGCCTTGTATAGTTTTTCGAAGTGTGTTTCCTTGCAGGGTCGGCTCTACTCTTTTGAGTAGAGAGATGTCCATTTTACAGGGGAGGTTCTGCCGGATTTTCGATAGAATTTTCGTAAAACGTGATGTCCAGTCGAACCCTAATTTTCGATTCTGTGTTTAATACTCTAGATTGAATTCTAGGATTTCTGTTAGGTTTATTTTGATGTCGATTATTTATTGCTTGTTTAGTTGCGCCGAGACCGAGGGCTAGTGGACCAGGCCCGTCGGACCTGTCTCGTGGAGCGCATTAGGTGAGTTACTATACTATATATATATATACTTAGGATGCATGATTTAGAAATGCATGTTTTAGGTTGATTAAATATGCATAAATAATTTGATTATTTCTTAAGTTTATATTAAGTATATTTTTGGTATATATTAAATTATATACATGTTTTGTAAATAAAATATACTTAAAATGTTTTTAAATATATTTCCAGCTTAATTTATAATTTGATTGAATGCATTTGACGTATATATACTCGAAATATACCTGGTTTACTTTTGGTATATTTCTGGTATATATATGGATTATATTGTTATTTCATTTACATTCATGCATCATTTATTTTTGTGAATGAATGTTTTATATTATTTATTAATGAAGGATATCAATAGAACGTGTTACCTAGTGGGCAGCACTAGGACCGAGTACGTACCGATACGCCTATAGTGTTTAGGCTATATTACTAACTTATTTATGAATATTGATTTGAATGTGATTATTGATGTGTGAGATGTGGTTTGGGTGTGATTGCTGGAGCTCGGTTGACCAAGTGTCTCGGGGCCAATCACACTGGCAGTCAGACTGCTGGAGCTCGGTTGACTTAGTGTCTCGGGGCCAGTCTACTGTCTAAATGGATTAAGTGAATATATTTGGAATAAGTGAGCCTGTATGGCCAGAGTGTTGTTTAACACTATTTTCTGAGGTTGCGATATTCTAGGGTTCTATGTGATCCTTCATAAAAGATGATTTTCAATAAAATATATATAAAATGATTTTATTGCATCTGTGTGCAATTGCCTGTATATATACATATTATATATACTGTTGACTGTATGCATTATCACTTAGTGTGTATGTATATATATTATAGTAATTCACTCAGTGAGGTCTGACTCCCCTCCGTTGACTATTTTTCAGGAGAGTCAACTTCTTCAGACCTCAGTAGCAGGTCGATACGCCGGATTTCTTCCGCCCCGGTTTCTTTATGTAAATTGTCTACTTGAGTCTTATTTATTTTATCTAGACACTGCAGTAGTTATGAGTTAAAGTATTGGATTTCATGTATTTTATTTAAAGAGATGTATTATATTGAAACTGGATTTGTATTAAAGACTATATATATGTGGTGAGATGAGATTTCGATTTAAATCCAGTTGATGTGAATAATATTATGATATTATGATTTTTATTTTTCGCTGCATATTATATTGTTACTGTTATTATGGCATGATTTATTTTATTTTTAGGCTTGCTACGGGTTCCGGATTCGAAAGAATTCCCATTCCCTAGCGCCGGTCATGGCCCCTGTTTTGGGTCGTGACAAAGTTGGTATCAGAGCAGAGTTCTATGTCAGGGCTTAGTTATGTGAGTTGTGGCCCTAGTTTTAAAGTTGTGTTTTCTGTTGGACTACTGCAGTGTATTAGGTTCGAGTATGTCTTGATAAGTATTCCTTGCTGTAGTTTTCAGCGTTATTCCTCCGTTGTCTGTTTTGTCTGAATCTTTCCATTTTTCTTTTTAGAATGAGGAGGCGAGCGCGTGTCGCTCCACCGGTCATTGAGGCCAAGGATGATGAGTCTTTTCAGGATGAGGTTTTACCTCCTGAGCAGCCAGTGAGACGTAGAGGTCGTGGCAGAGGTAGACCTCGAGGAGCGGCAGGTCGCTGTAGGCAAAGAGAGTTACAGGACGAGGAGCCTGTAGAGCCTGAGTTTGATGTTCCTGTTCCTCCAGTTGTTCAGCCTGTTCAGCCTGCCTATCAGCAGGGTATGTCTGACCCTGAGGCAGCTTTGTTCTATGCCCGAGTTGGCAGGATTGCTTTTGATGGGACTTCTGATCCTTTAGACTTTCTGCATGCGATTGAGACTAGGACTCAGACTGCTCACACCGAGTACCAGCGGATCATGATCGTCGAGTTGTCTGTCGAGGGACCAGCTCTAGATTGGTTCATTCAGATGATCCAGCCTTATATGATGACGATGACATGGGCTCAGTTTCGAGAGCGGTTCATGAGGAGATTTTGTCCAGAGCCTCTTCGTTTGAGTTATCATCTCCGTTTGACTAGTATTTCTCGTGGAGATCGATCTGTAGAGGAGTATACTCGAGAGTTTCTTCGTCTGGGTAGATATGCCGAGGATCTGATGCAAGATCAGTATTTCGCTGTTACTACATACGTTATTGGTTTGGGTTCAACTTTTGCTAGTATGCCTACAGCAGGCCTTACTCTCGAGTTTGTGATTGAGCTAGCTAAGGAGATTGAGCTGAGGCTAGTTAGGCAGGGAGTGATGCCTGATTATTACCAGCTGGGAGTTCAATCGAGTGGATTACAGGCTACTCCATATTCAAGTTTTCATGTTGGTTCAAGTAGTCAGCAGCGAGGTTCGACTCAGCAGAGTCAGAGACAGCAGCAGCGAGTGCATCAGAACAGTAGACATGGCCGTGGAGGTCAGAGTAGATCGTTTAGATTTGGATCAGGTGCTTCGAGCAGCAGCAGTGGTCGTAGTTCTGGATCAGCGGCTAATGTTTGTCAGACTTGTGGTAGAGTCCATCAGGGACCGTGTTATCTGACACCGCTGACATGTTTCAGATGCGGGCAGATAGGACATTTTGCCAGATCATGTCCTTATTCCAGGTATCAGCAGCAGCAGATTCCATGATTCCCACAGCAGTCGATTGCTAGTGCAGCACCCGTGCCATTTCAGTTGCCACCAGCCCAGCATCAGAGTTCCACTCAGTTTGTTCCACAGCAGAGTCATGGTAGAGGTACTAGAGGAGGTGCCAGAGGTGTTGGCCAGGCTTCTACCAGTCAGCAGGGAGGTCGAGGTCAGGCCAGAGTCTTCCATCTGACTCAGCAGGATGCTCAGGCATCTAATGCAGTCGTGGCAGGTATTCTTTTTGTTTGTTACCTGGATGCTTGGGTTTTGTTTGATCCGGGTGCCACGCATTCGTTTGTTTCTCCTATTTTTGCTTCTAAATCTTGTTGGCAAGCTTCGAGGATGGCTTTTCCTTTGTCTGTTGCCACTCTGAGTGATTCCTTGGATGCCGATATTATTCTTTCTGGTTGTCCAGTTCTCGTGGGAGATAGAGAATTACTCGCTGATTTGATTTTATTGGATGTGATAGAGTTTGATGTTATTTTGGGAATGGATTGGTTATCTCAGCACTTTGCCGGAGAAGATTACAGGAATAAGGAGGTGACTTTCAGAATTCCTGGTGAAGAAGATTTTAAGTTTGTTGGTGATAGGAGTTCAGCACCTCAGAATCTTATTTCTGCTATTACAGCTAGGAAGTTGTTGAAGAAAGGTTGTCAGGGATATTTGGCATTGGTTAGGGATACGTCAGTGGAGAAGTTGTCACTCACAGATGTTCCGGTTGCTTGTGAGTTTCCTGATGTTTTTCCTGAGGAGTTACCAGGTTTACCACCTCATAGAGAGATTGAGTTTTGTATAGATGTGGTACCAGGTACTACTCCTATATCTATGCCACCCTATCGTATGGCTCCTGCAGAGTTGAGAGAGTTGAAGGAGCAGTTGCAAGAGTTATTGGATAAAGGTTTTATCAGACCTAGTGTTTCTCCTTGGGGTGCACCAGTCCTATTTATGAAGAAGAAGGATGGTACCCTGAGACTATGCATTGACTACAGAGAGCTGAATAAGGTGACGGTGAAGAACAAGTATCCTCTCCTGAGGATAGATGACTTGTTTGATCAGTTACAGGGTGCACAGTTCTTTTCTAAGGTTGACTTGAGGTCGGGTTATCATCAGCTGCGTATCAGTGAATCTGATATTCCTAAGACAGCGTTCTGCACTAGATATGGTCATTATGAGTTTCTGGTGATGTCTTTTGGTTTGACTAATGCACCAGCAACTTTTATGGACCTGATGAACAAAGTATTCAGACCGTATGTGGATCAGTTTGTAGTAGTCTTCATTGATGATATATTGGTATATTTGAGGAGTATGGAAGAGCATGTATATCATTTGAGGATTGTACTACAGACATTGAGAGATCATCAGCTTTATGCTAAATTCTCGAAGTGTGATTTTTGGATGGAAAGTGTTTCTTTTCTTGGACACGTAGTGTCTAAAGAAGGTATTCAGGTTGATCCACAGAAGGTTGAGGCAATATCTGAGTGGCCCAGACCTACTTCTGTTACAGAGATTCGGAGTTTTCTGGGTTTAGCCGGGTATTATAGGCGGTTTGTGCAGGATTTTTCCAGGATAGCAGCCCCTATGACTCGCTTGACTCAGAAGAATGTTAGATTCGAGTGGTCAGAAGCTTGTGAGAATAGTTTTCAATTATTGAAAGAGAAGTTGACCACAGCGCCAGTGTTAGCTTTGCCTAATAGTATGGATAAGTTCACAGTTTACTGTGATGCTTCTAGAATTGGTCTTGGTTATGTGTTGATGCAGAATGGAAGGGTGATAGCCTATGCTTCGAGGCAGTTGAAGAAGCATGAGCAGAACTATCCTACACATGATCTTGAGATGGCTGCAGTGATCTTTGCTTTGAAGATTTGGAGACATTATCTGTACGGGGTGACTTGTGAGATATTTACTGATCACAAGAGCCTTAAGTACATTTTCCAGCAGAGAGATTTGAATTTGAGGCAGAGGAGATGGTTGGAATTGTTGAAGGATTATGATTGCGAGATTCTTTACCATCCGGGTAAAGCTAATGTTGTAGCAGATGCCTTAAGTAGGAAGTCCTCAGGTAGTCTTGCTCACATCGGTGTTGATAGGAGACCATTGATCCAGGAATTGCATCTGATGGTGGATCAAGGTCTGATGATGAAGATTAGTAGATCAGGTGGACTGTTAGCTCAGTTTAAAGTGCGATATGTACTAAGGGATAGGATTAAAGTAGCCCAGAGCCGAGATCCTATTCTGGAAGAGCTTGCAGAGAATGTCAGAGCAGGGAAGTTCACTGATTTCACACTTGATGATGATGGTGTGTTGTGGATCAGTGGTAGATTATGTGTTCCAGATGTGGATGATTTGAGAGAGGAGATTTTAGAAGAAGCACATTCTACAGCCTACAGCGTTCATCCAGGTGTTACTAAGATGTATCACAATATCAGAGATTTATACTGGTGGGATGGATTGAAGAAGGATGTCGTCGATTATGTTGCTAAGTGCTTGACGTGTCAGCAAGTGAAAGCCGAACATCAGAAGCCTTCTGGGAAGCTTCAGCCTCTTCTTATTCCCGAGTGGAAGTGGGAAAGGATAGTTATGGATTTTGTGGTAGGTTTACCTCGTTCGAAGGATGGATACGACTCCATCTGGGTGATTGTAGACAGGTTGACGAAGTCTGCACATTTCTTGCCTGTGAAAGCCATATATTCAGTTGCTAGATTGGCGAAGTTGTACGTGAAGCATATTGTATGCCTTCATGGAGTACCTGTGTCCATTGTGTCAGATAGAGGTTCGGTGTTTACTTCTCATTTTTGGCAGAAGTTGCAAGAAGCGATGGGCACTAGGTTGGATTTCAGTACAGCTTTTCATCCTCAGACAGATGGCCAGTCTGAGAGGACGATCCAGACACTGGAAGATATGTTGAGGATGTGTGTCTTGGATTTGGGAGGTAGCTGGGATGATCATTTGTCGCTTGTTGAGTTTGCATATAATAACAGCTACCATAGCAGTATTGGTATGGCACCATATGAGGCGTTGTATGGAAGGAAGTGTAGATCCCCATTGAGTTGGGATGAGATTGGTGAGAGAGCTTTGACTGGACCAGAGATGGTTCAGGATGCTGTAGAGAAAGTCATCGTGATTAAGTGAAGATTAGAGACCGCAGTTAGCAGACAGAAGAGTTATGCGGACCCTAGGCGCAGAGATGTGGAGTTTCAGGTTGGAGATTTCGTTTTTCTGAAAGTATCTCCGATGAAGGGTGTGATGAGATTTGGCAGGAAGGGTAAGTTAGCACCGAGATACATTGGACCGTTTGAGATTCTGGAGAGAGTTGGCACTGTTGCATATCGGTTGGATTTGCCTCCGAGTATGTCACAAGTGCATCCAGTATTTCATATCTCGATGTTGAGGAAGTATATCTCAGATCCTTCACACGTGTTGCAGCCTGACAGTGTGGAAGTGAGTGAAGATTTGACGTTTGTGGAAGAACCTGTGGCGATCGTTGATTTTCAAGTTCGACAGTTGCGATCGAAGCAGATTCCGATGGTCAAGGTTCTGTGGCACAGCGACAGAGTTGAAGAGCATACGTGGGAGACTGAAGCTGAGATACGAGCTTCTTACCCGTATCTCTTTCCTTCCTGATTCTGTAATCTTGTTTTTTTTTTGGAATTCGAGGACGAATTCTTGTAAGGGGGGAAGACTGTAATATCCCGTATTTTTAAAATATTTTTACATTGTACCGGGATATGCAGTGTTAATAATTTCTGTACAGTATATTATATTTTTACGAGTTAATATGTATTTAAAATCTATTTTAATTAATGTGTATTATTTTCAGTGTTTTACGTAAAATTTTCCCGGGACTTGCATTTTCAAGGAAATTTTCATGTAAACAATGTAATATTAATTATTTTAAATATATTTTCGGACTTGCATGAACTCATGCGTATTTTTAAATTATTAAATAAAGCATGTGTGTGAATATTTATTTAATTAGGGTTTAATATATATAACCCTAATATTTTATTATTTATTTATTATTATTTAATTATTTTATTTATTATTAAATTATTAAAATTTAATTTTTTATTATTATTTTATTTTATTTTATTTTTCTTTTTCTTTTTTCTTTTTTTCTTTTTTCTTTCTTTTTCTTTTTCTTTCATTTTTCTTTCTTTTTCTTTTTCTTCTTCTCCTTCTTCCTTCTCTCGCGCTCGACCACCACCATTCTCCCTTCCCTCCCGCTGCAACTCCGGCCACCTACCATCGGTGTGCCTCCCGGCTTGCCACTGTCGTTCCCAGTCATCCCCCGCCGCCAGCAGCTCCCTTCCCCGGCGCCGACAGCTTCATTTTTCCTCTTTTGGCCGAAAGTTGATCCATCGCCGTTTCTCCCTCCTCCGGCCACCGTTTTTGACACCGCCGGTCTTCATCAACTCCTTGAGGTCTGGTGAGTGTGATTCTAGCTTTGGTTTGAGCTAAAATGGTTTAGATTTGCTTAGGTTTCGAATTTTCAATTTCGGTCACATTAGGGTTTTTGATTTTTTTGAGCTTCTAATTGGATGATTCATGGAAAATCCCTTCACAAATGTTGTTCCTAGTAGCTCAATCTACATGTATGAATTTTTGTAGAATTTTTGGAGATTTTTTGGATTTTTGGGTATTTTTGAATATTTTAATATTATTTTCTAATTTTCGGAAATTAATTATTTAAATTATGAAATTGGAGTTTTGGTTAAATTAGGTGTTGAAATGAATTTTAGGAATTTATTTGGAATTTTTATGAATTTCTAAGTATTTATTTTGAATTATTGAAGTTTATGTGATTTTGAGAAATTAGGTTAATTGTGTTTTAAATGGAAATTAATTGGTTAATTAAGTTTAATTATTGATATTATTGATAAATATATTGAGAAAATTAATTTTGGATAATTGTATAATTTTTTGGTGAATTTTTGAAGTAATTTAAGTATATTTATATATATAGGGGCATTTTAGTAATTTTACCCTAAATTGTCTAAAAATGTAATTTAATTGGTTTTAATAATTATTTAAGGTATAAAAATGATTTCTATAAATTATTTAGTATTTTTAACTAATTAAAACTATTTTTCGTGAATTATTTTCAATTATATATATAATATACGATTTTACTAATAAAATGAGTTTTTATCGATTTTTACAGTGTTTTAAGGTTAATTATGTAATTTTTACCTATGAGATGTATTTCTATGTTGTGAGGATATTTTTGGTATATCTGAAATTATTCTGTGTTTATGGACCCCGGTCGGTGGACTGTAGTTTGGAGTCCGACCGTGGGATTTGATTATGCCTTGTGTAGTTTTTCGAAGTGTGTTTCCTTGCAGGGTCGGCTCTACTCTTTTGAGTAGAGAGATGTCCGTTTTACAGGGGAGGTTCTGTCGGATTTTCGGTAGAATTTTCGTAAAACATGATGTCCAGTCGAACCCTAATTTTCGATTCTGTGTTTAATACTCTAGATTGAATTCTAGGATTTCTGTTAGGTTTATTCTGATGTCGATTATTTATTGCTTGTTTAGTTGCGCCGAGACCGAGGGCTAGTGGACCAGGCCCGTCGGACCTGTCTCGTGGAGCGCATTAGGTGAGTTACTATACTATATATATATATACTTAGGATGCATGATTTAGAAATGCATGTTTTAGGTTGATTAAATATGCATAAATAATTTGATTATTTCTTAAGTTTATATTAAGTATATTTTTGGTATATATTAAATTATATACATGTTTTGTAAATAAAATATACTTAAAATGTTTTTAAATATATTTCCAGCTTAATTTATAATTTGATTGAATGCATTTGACGTATATATACTCGAAATATACCTGGTTTACTTTTGGTATATTTCTGGTATATATATGGATTATATTGTTATTTCATTTACATTCATGCATCATTTATTTTTGTGAATGAATGTTTTATATTATTTATTAATGAAGGATATCAATAGAATGTGCTACCTAGTGGGCAGCACTAGGACCGAGTACGTACCGGTACGCCTATAGTGTTTAGGCTATATTACTAACTTATTTGTGAATATTGATTTGAATGTGATTATTGATGTGTGAGATGTGGTTTGGGTGTGATTGCTGGAGCTCGGTTGACCAAGTGTCTCGGGACCAATTACACTGGCAGTCAGACTGCTGGAGCTCGATTGACTTAGTATCTCGGGGTCAGTCTACTGTCTAAATGGATTAAGTGAATATATTTGGAATAAGTGAGCCTGTATGGCCAGAGTGTTGTTTAACACTATTTTCTGAGGTTGCGATATTCTAGGGTTCTATGTGATCCTTCATAAAAGATGATTTTCAATAAAATATATATAAAATGATTTTATTGCATCTGTGTGCAATTGTCTGTATATATACATATTATATATACTGTTGACTGTATGCATTATCACTTAGTGTGTATGTATATATATTATAGTAATTCACTCAGTGAGGTCTGACTCCCCTCCGTTGACTATTTTTCAGGAGAGTCAACTTCTTCAGACCTCAGTAGCAGGTCGATACGCCGGATTTCTTCTGCCCCGGCTTCTTTATGTAAATTGTCTACTTGAGTCTTATTTATTTTATCTAGACACTGCAGTAGTTGTGAATTAAAGTATTGGATTTCATGTATTTTATTTAAAGAGATGTATTATATTGAAACTGGATTTGTATTAAAGACTATATATATGTGATGAGATGAGATTTCGATTTAAATCCAGTTGATGTGAATAATATTATGATATTATGATTTTTATTTTCCGCTGCATATTATATTGTTACTGTTATTATGGCATGATTTATTTTATTTTTAGGCTTGCTACGGGTTCCGGATTCGAAAGAATTCCCGTTCCCTAGCGCCGGTCATGGCCCCTGTTTTGGGTTGTGACAGCCAGAAATACCAAAAATACTCTTGAATAATCAAAATATAGCAAATCATGTATTTAAACATTGAAAATAATTATTTCACCGATAATTACATAAAAACCCTAATTTTAATAAAATATTCTTAAAAATCAACAATTCTTGATAAATTCATAAATATTAGCCAAAAATACATTTTATAACTCCAAATTACATAATTAGCCCTAAAACATATTAAAAATCAATAAAAACTCATTTATTTACAAAAATAGTATATTATATATAATTTGAAAATAATTTACGAAAAATAGTTTTAATTAGTTAAAAATACTAAATAATTTGTAAAAATCATTTTTATACCTCAAATAACAATTAAAAGCAATTTAATTTAATTTTTAACCAATTTAGTACCAAATTACCAAAATACCCCTAGTTATATATAAATCCACATAATTCACTATAATTATACAAAACTTCACTAAAAATAATATAATTACTCAAAAATTAATTTCTCAACATATAATTCAATAAAATCAATAATTATATTCAATTAACCCATTAATTTCAACAAAATACATAATTAACCTAATTTTCTAAAAATCATATAAACTAAACAAATTCACAATAGTTATACAAAAATCATAAAAATTACAAATAATTTATAAAATTAATCTTAGAACCTATAAACACCACAATTCACAATTTCATAATTTATTTAATTAATTTACGAAAATTAAAAAATATTAATAAAATAATAAAAAATTCACAAAAATCAAAATAATACCCAAAAATTCCACAAAAATTACAGCATGTAGATTAAGCTAAGAGGATCAATCTTTGTGAATGAAGTTAGCTTGAATCATCAAGATCAAAGCTAAAAAAATTCAAGAACTCATATAGGCCGAAATATAAAATTAAAAACCTAGGAAATCTAGATCAAATCAAATGAATCCAAGCTTAGAAATACACTCACCGGAGCTCAAGGAAGAGATAGAGACTGGTGGCACTCAAAATGGTGGCCGAAAAAGTGTTGATCGGAGTTGGAAGTGATTTTCGATTTTCTTGAAGAAAACCGAGCAAACAACGCCAGAAATGGAAGGACAAGGCGGCAGAATGGGCTGGAGATGGAGGAGGATGGCTAAGAGGCACACCGATGGCAAGAAATCGAGACTAAAGTCGTCGAAAATGGATGAGGGACGTTGAGAACGAAGGAGGTAAAGTCGATGGCAAAATTGTAATTAAGGGGAACTTTATGTTTTTATAAATATATATGTATATATATAACTTTAATTTATATTATAATAATATATGAATATTATATTCAAATTAATATACACCACACACATAATTAATAATATCTATATACATAGACATTTATATATACACATATTAATTATTAAAACTATATAATATAACATAAAGTTAATTAAAAATAAACCCTAATTATTTAAATGTGCATATATGCATCTATATGTATATATTTTAATACGACACTTAAAATCATGCATGGACTCATGCAAATTCACAAAACCATCCAAAATAATTAATAATTATTTATTTAGGTTTTAATTTTTTCGAAAATAAAACTCTCAGAAAAATTTTACGAAAATGACTTAAAATAATTAAAAATGACTTTAATAAATAACAAACTAATTAAATAACCAGAAATATATATTAAAATTATTAATACTGCATATCCCGATACAGTTTAAAATTATTTAAAAACTCGGGATATTACAAAATATACCTAAAGTATACTAATCATTTAATAAAACAATTATGAATAAATATACATTTAAAACATGTATATATACTAAAATGTAATAAAAATAAACCTAATTATCTAGCATGCATATATAAAAAATAAACTCTAAATATACCAAAGATATAGTAAATGTATATAGAAAATATGCAGACATATGCATTAAAATATACTAAAAATAAACTGGAATCATACCAAATCATATTATAAATTAAATAAATTTTAAAAACATATAATGAAAATTAAAAATCCTAAGTCAAGCATCCTATATGCAATACATATATATAAAGTATAATAACTCACTGATTAGCGCTCTACGAGACAGACTCAACAGGCCTGATCCGATAGGCCTCGGTCTTAGCGCAACTAGAAAATAAAATAATAATAACCATTAGAATAAATTTCTAACTTTATGCTTCTAAGATTACCATAGAAAGACTCAATCAAAAATTCAAAACTAGGCTCAGACCAGTTGTCACGTTTTACGAAACATCTATCAAAATTTTGACTGTCTCCTTTGTAAAATAGACATCTTCTTACAAAAGTAGGGCTGATCCTACACAGAAAATACACTTCTAAAATCTTGAAGTACTGGGACCCCAAGCTTCAGAAATCCCGAACCGAGGTTCACAATTTACAAAACAACAATATTAAACAGTAAAATAATAAAAATTATCAAAAACCCATAAAAATATTTAAAGGTCTTTATTTTCCAACTAAAACATAAAAGTCTAATTTAAATAATATTTGATAATAAAAATTCATAAATGGAATAAAATTCCCATTTTACAATTAAATTAACGTAAATTGTAAATAATATTTAAAATTACAATTTAATATCACAAAAATGATAAAATACATGTTTAGCCTCAAAATAATAAATACACTTATTATTTACATAATATTATAAAATTATCACAATTAACTATTAAAATCTCAAATATTATATAATATTAATAAAAATTTAATTTTTATAATTATTCAACATAACATAATAAAATTCACATTTAATTGCATAAATAGTTTAATTATATAATAAAATTAGTTTAAAACTCAATTTATTTCCAAAATAATATTTAATATATTATTTGAAAACAATTTTTTTAAAAATAGTATTAATTAGTTAAAAATAGTAATTAATTTGTAAAAATCATTTGATTACCTTAAATAGTTATAGAATAAACTAAAACGTAATATTTAACTATAATTAACACAAAATTACACATTTACCCCTATAATATAAAATATCCAATATACTAATTAATTTCCTCAAAAATTATAAAATCATTAAAATTATTTAATCAACATATATTATACTAATATCAACCAAAACACATATTTATCCAACAATTTCTATAAAAATACATATTTAATCTAATAATTCAAAATACACATAAACTGTATAAAATTCCATTAAAAATTATATAAATTCATAAAAATTATTTTATCCACAAATAACCTTCTAATATCAACTAAAACACAAAATTAAACTCTAAATTCAATCAAAATGCACATTTAATTCAATATTCTAAAATTTACATAAACTAAAAATATTTATAAAAATTATATAATAATCCCAAAAATTAGTTTCTCAACACCACAATTAATAACAATATATAACAACAATAACTTAACCAAATTCATAATTAAAATAATTAATTAACAAAAATTTAATAATTAAATATAAAATAGTCAAAAATTAACCAAAATTACTTAGATCAACTCAAAATTAATCAACTAATTAAAATAAATTCTGAATAATTAAATAAATAATATTTAAGTTAACTAAAACTCAAAATTAACCTAAAAACTATCAAAAACAACCACCTAACAATTAACACTAACTACCATTAACTTACAACTTACCAAGCAAGAAGATCAAGGATAGAGGGATTCTGCAAGTGCTGGAGCTGTTGCCATCTCCGGTGACAGCAGGTGGTGGTGGTGGGCATCATGGTGGAAGGTGGCTGCTGCTGCTATCCCACGACTTTAACAGCCCTTTGCAGTGGTTGCCGGTGTCCAAAGGAAAGGAGGAGATGCTGGTGGTGGTGAGAGGCGGTCTGGTGAGAGGCACATTGACAAGGGAGATCAGGACAGTGTCGCGTGGGGGAAGAAGGGGTTTTGAAATTTTTTGTTTCTTTTTAATATATATATATAATTGTGTAAATATATTTTGTGTGTGTATATACATACATACATACATACATACATACATACATACATATATATATATATATATATATATATATATATATATATATATATATATATATATATATATATATATATATATATATATATATATATATATATATATATATATATCAAAAACAACCACCTAACAATTAACACTAACTACCACTAACTTACAACTTACCAAGCAAGAAGATCAAGGATAGAGGGATTCTGCAAGTGCTGGAGCTGCTGCCATCTCCGATGACAGCAGGTGGTGGTGGGCATATATATATATATATATATATATATATATATAACAACCACCTAACAATTAACACTAACTACCACTAACTTACAACTTAACTACCACTAACATACAACTTACCAAGCAAGAAGATCAAGGATAGAGGGATTCTGCAAGTGCTGGAGCTGCTACCATCTCCGATGATAGCAGGTGGTGGTGGTGGCGGAGGTGGGCATCATGGTGGAAGGTGGCTGCTGCTGCTATCCCACGACTTCAACAACCCTCTGCAATGGTTATCGGTGTCTAGAGGAAAGAAGGAGATGCTGGTGGCGGTGAGAGGCGGTCCAGCGAGAGGCACACTGACAAAGGAGATCGGGACAATGTCGCGTGGGGGAAGAAGGGGTTTTGAAATTTTTTGTTTTTTTTAATATATATATATATAATTGTGTAAATATATTTTGTGTGTGTATATATATGCATATATATACATATTGTAATATCCCGTGTTTTTAAATATTTTTATATTGCATTGGGATATGCAGTGTTAATAATTTTTGTATATATATATGATATTTCATGAGTTGCTATTTAATTAAAATTGATTTTTAATTGTTTTATATTATTTTAAGCACTTTACGTAAAATTTTCCCGGGACTTGCATTTCCGGGGAAATTGACACGTAAATTATTTATTATTAATTATTTTAAATAGATTTCCATATTTGCATGAACTCATATGTATTTTTTTTACATATATATATATATATATATATATATATATATATATATATATATATATATATATATGTAAAAAAAATACATATATATATATTAGGTTAATTGTGTTTTTAATTGAAATTAATTAGTTAATGGAGTTTAATTATTGATATTATTGATAAATATGTTGAGAAAATTAATTTTATGCAATTATATTATTTTTGGTGAATTTTTGGAGTAATTTTAGTATATTTATATATATAGGGGTATTTTGGTAATTTTATCATAAATTGACTAAAAATGTAATTAAATTGGTTTTAATAGTTATTTAAGGTATAAAAATGATTTCTACAAATTATTTAGTATTTTTAATTGATTAAAACTATTTTTCGTGAATTATTTTCAAATTATATATATAATATATGATTTTTCTAATCAAATGAGTTTTTATTGGTTTTTAATGTGTTTTAGAGTAAATTACGTAATTTCTACTTATTAAATGTATTTCTGTGATATAAGGGCATTTTTTATATTTTCATAAATATTCTATGATTGTGGACCCCGGTCGGTAGACTGTGGTTTGGAGTCCGACCGAGGGGTTGTGATTGTAATTCTACGTTTATTTTTGAAGTATGTTTCTTTGCAAGGCCGACTCTACTCTTTGAGTAGAGAGATGTCCGTTTTACAGGAGAGGTTCTGCCAAATTTTTGGTAGAATTATTGTAAAACGTGATATCCGGTCGAACCCTAATTTTGATTATGTGTCCAATATTCTAGATCAAGTTTCTAGGATTTTCTGTTAGGTTTATTCTGATGTCTTTTATTTTTGTATGTTTAGTTGCGTCGAGACCGAGGCCTAGTGGACCAAGCCCGTCGGACCCATCTTGAGGAGCGCACTAAGTGTGAGTTACTATTTTATATATATGTGCTCTAGGGTGCATGATTTTAGAAATATATGTTTTATTTTGATAAAATATGCATTCATGGTTTAATAATTACTTAGGTTTATTTTGGTATATTTTAAACTATATGCATGTTTAATTAATAAATTATTCTTAAAATATTTTTAGGTATATTCATGGTTTATTTCTAGTTTATTTTGTAAATAAATTGAATTTATTTGACGTGTATATACCTGAAATATACCTAGTTTGTTTTTGGTATATTTCTAGTATATATATGGTTATTGTTGCTATTATATTTAAATCCATGCATCATTTATTTTTATGAATGAATGTTTTATATTTCAATGAAGGATATCAATAGAACGTGCTACCTAGTGGGCAGCACTAGGACCGAGTACGTACCGGTACGCTTATAGCATTTAGGCTATATTACTAACCAGATTGTGGATATTGATTGGATATGATTATTTGATGTGTGATATGATTTGGGGGTGTGATTGCTGGAGCTTGGTTGACCTAGTGTCTCGGGGCCAATCATACTGACAGTTCGACTGCTGGAGCTCGGTTGACTTAGTGTCTCGGGGCCAGTCTACTGTCTAAATGGAATAAGTGAATATTTTGGAATAAGTGAGCATGTGTGGCTAGAGTGTTGTCTAACATTGTTTTGAGGTTGCGAATTTCTAGGGTTCTATTTGATCCTTCATAACCAGTGGTTTTCAGACAAAATATATAAAAAATGATTTTATTGCATCCGTGTGTATTTGCCTGTAAATATAATTATATATACTGTTGACTGTGCATTGTCATTTAGTATTCATGTATATATATTATAATAATTCACTCAGTGAGGTTTGACTCCCCTCCGTTGACTATTTTTTACGAGAGTCATCATCTTTAGAACTCAGTAGCAGGCCTGTACGCTGGATTTCTTCCGCCCCGGCTTCTTTATGTAAACTGCTTATCTGAGTCTTGAGTTTTATTTTATAATCTAGAAACTGCAGTAGTTGTAAATAAATTGTGAGTTATGTATTATATTTGTGTGAGTTATGCATTTTAAATATTTGAACTGAAACTTGTATTAATGGATTTATTTATATATATGAGATATGGATTTGATTTAAATCCCATGGTGGAATATTATTTTGTTACTTGTAATTTTATTTTCGCTGCATTAAGAGTTATTGTTATTATTATTGCATGTTTATTTTATTTTTAGGCTTGCTACGGGTTCTGGATTCGAAAGAATTCCCGTTCCCTAGCACCAGTCATGGCCCCTGTTTTGGGTCGTGACAGTAATTCACTCAGTGAGGTCTGACTCCCCTCCGTTGACTATTTTTCAGGAGAGTCATCTTCATCAGACCTCAGTAGCAGGCCTATAAGCCCGATTTCTTCCGCCCCGGCTTCTTTATGTAAACTGCTCACTTAAGTTTTATTTTTATAATCTAGACACTGCAGTAGTTGTAAATAAATTATGGGTTTTATGTATTATATTTGTGTGAGTTATGTACTTTAAATATTTGAACTGGATTTGTATTAAAAGAGTCTATTTATATATATGAGATGAGAATTTGATTTAAATCACGAGGTGGATTATTATTTTTATATTTATGATTTTATTCCACTGCACAGTATTTTATTTAATTGTATTATTATTACTATTGCATGTTTTATTTTATTTTAGGCTTGCTACGGGTTTCGAATTTGAAAGAATTCTCGTTCCCTAGCGCCGGTCATAGCCCCTGTTTTGGGTCGTGACACACACACACACACACACACACACACACATATATATATATATATATATATATATGTATATGTATATATGTGTATTTTATTTAATTGTGTTATTATTACTATTGCATGTTTTATTTTATTTTAGGCTTGCTACGAGTTTCGAATTTGAAAGAATTCCCGTTCCCTAGCGCCGGTCATGGCCCCTGTTTTGGGTCGTGACACATATATATATATGTATATATATATATATATATATATATATATATATATATATATATATATATATATATATATATATATATATATATATATATATATACATACATATATACCAATTTTCCAGAGCTCCATTAAAATTATATTTCATAGCTATACAGATTATATCATGGACTAGCCAAAGCCGTACTTATAGCATCACACAACCAATTTCCGGCCAGACAGCCTGTCCCTTTTTTATAATCTATATAACCATAAATTATAATCTTAATAGAGTTGGTTACTGGATCAATTAAGTTTCTGATGTACCAGATCCTTCATAGAGGCAAGTACAGAGCATACTCCTTAGATAGGTGGAATAATTGTAATTCATAATCTAACTGTTAGAGAAGAAGAAAGATTTTTTTTTAGAAGGCCATGGTTTATTTAGCTTCTGAGAGTTTTTACAAGAGGGGTTCTGCCTTTCAACATAGACAGAAAGCTCCTTATATAGAGAAGGAGCTGAGATACAAGAAGGCCTACAGCCAAACAAACAAACAAACAAACAAACAAACAAAGATATCTACTGATAAAAGTAGTATCTTTAAATTACAACCACTTATGACTAATAGGCTCGTGACTTGGAGATAAGTTCTTATCTTCAATACTGTCCTCATTATGGTAAAAGTCTTCATCAGGATCCTGTGAGTATCCTGCTATTGGCATACGTGGGTCTTCTGAATTATTTGATTTGAAAGAATTTAACCATATCTGTTCTGCAGATGAGTTGGCTTGATAAGGATCAGATGAGCTGTCTTGATAAGGATCAGATGAGCTGGCTTGATAAGGATCAAATGAGCTGGCTTGATAAGGATTAGATGAGCTGGCTTGATAAGGATCATCAATTTGCATGTGAGACGAGATTGATTTAATCCTTTGTGTCTTTTCCCAATATTCCTTGTCTGCTAACAGCTGTTTCCCATAATCAGGAGGAAATATTTCCCATGGGGCATCATCGGATATCTTAGGCCATATCTCTTTTGGAATAATGCCATTTTTCTCAAACATATGTCTTTGAAATTCTCTCCAAGGTGAAGGATCTGTGGTATCTATGGTGATATAGTGCATCATTGAGTGTCTATAAGTCCCATAGATATTGAAACATGGTACATCAGTGAAAACACCTTTAGCCTTGAAGAAAGTTCTTTTGAAGGTGATGATGGTATGGCTTTCGATAGGAGGTGCCACATGTTGAGTATAGGCTTCATTCATCAAATAGGATTTCCATCTTGACAAATTTTGGAACCATTTGAGAAATGTTGACAAATGTGGATTAAGATCTTCGTTCTTCTCAAGCAGGGTGATATACCTTGCCAGCTTTAATGGTTGAAGATCAAATGAGATCCAATATATATGACAAAGATACCAAAACAAGATTAACAATTCAGGAGGCCAATAAAATTGTTTTTCAGGACTTTGGTTTAGGAAGCTGAAAATACAGGTAAAAGGATAGATAGGATGAAATCCTAATCTGTGAAAGAAATCTGTCCCATATTTTCTGATCAATCCGGATTGAAGTTCAAAAATTTGAGCTTTTGCCTTTTGGTTAAGGATGGTCATGGAAATGTGTGATGGTAAGGATGGAGGAATACCTTTTTCAAGAAAGTTGGCGTTTATAGTTTGATACATGTATATCATGGGAAGAACTTTTAGCTGAAATGGTTTTTCACAAGAAAAAGGTGGTCTGCTTAAAAGGTCTGGTAACAGGTTATCCTCTCCTTTGATGTGTTCTACTTCAAAGTCATACTTACTGAACCATTCCTTCATTCTGAGAAGTTGAGGATGGGGCAGAGTCTTTCCTTTGAATTCAAGCATTTTTGGAAATGATGAGCAGTCCATCACAACTTTGAAATGATGACCAATTAAATGAAATTCGAACTTTTTTATGCCATATTTAACTGCCAAGACTTCTTTAAAGGTTGAGTGATAATGGCATTCTGCATCTGTGAATTTTCCACTAGCATGAGCACAAATCCATTTTTTCTTACTGTCATCTTCTTCTAAAAGAATAGCTCCCCAAAATTGATCACTTGCATCTGTTTGAAGAATTCTTTTTCCAGTGGAGGGAATCTGGAGATTAGGAAGATTCTTTGTGCAAGTTCTGAGTTGTTCAAAAGCTTCTGTTTGCTCTGAGGACCATGGTGGAGGATTCTTTCTTAGAAGAGCTCTGAGAGGGGCTGTCTTCTTTGTCAAATGAGGAATAAAGTCCCTGAGATAATTGATAATGCCAAGAACTTGTCTGATTTGTTTGACAGAAAGATTCTCTTTTGGAAATCTATCCAGTTCTGTTGCAACATGAGGACCTGGAAGATACTTTCCTTCTTTGAATTTCATTCCAAGAAAATCTATTTCTGTTTGGCTAATAAGCATTTTGGTGGGTGAAAGCATGACACCATAATGTCGTACAAGATTGGCAAATTGTTGGAGCAGTTTCTCATGGGCTTTTATATCTGCAGAGAACAAAAGAATATCATCAATATAAATAAGGGCGCTGGAGAGGATGGGCTCAAAGATTTTGGTCATAGCACGTTGGAATAGTGATGGGGCTACTTTGAGTCCAAAAGGCAGCACATTCCATTGGTAATGTCTATTTAGAATACAAAAGCCCGTTTTGTATCTGTCTTCTTCTCTGATTCCAAGTTGCCAAAATCCAGCCTTCAAGTCAAATTTTGAAAAGATTTTAGCTCCCGCCAAAAATGCAAATAATGAGGAAATTTTTGGCAAAGGGAATTTATCATCCCTTAGGAAGAAATTTAAAGGCTGATAGTCGATCACCAATCTCTTCTTCCCACGAACTTGCTATGATCTTTTGTTTACATAAAAAGCTTGGCATGCCCATTCTGATTTTATGGGAGTAATCAGGCCTTGGTCTTCCAATTGGTTGCATTCTTCAATTGCCAATTTAAGGTCAGAGGGAGCCATTCCTGGATGGGTTGCCTTTGTTGGGTTGATGTCTTCATTTTGTTTGAAAGGTAAGGAGATGAAGAACTCCTCATTTTTCCACAATGGTGATGAGCATTTTTGAAGAAACTCTGTATAAGACTGAGCACTGCATTCTTTCAATAATAACTCATGAATAGTTTGAAGGTTTGGTTGAGAAATGGTTTGGTCAATAAAAAGGATAGATGAAATATTGGTGAATGGTTGAAAGTATTTCTTGAACTTGAGTCCACTTGGAAGAATTCTCAAGTCTTTCATCTTCCAATAGACATCAAAGCCAATGACAATATCTTTTCCAGGTAAAGAAGATCCAAGAACATGGGTCCAGGTGTAACAATTTGGAAAGAATTGGATCTTTATTGGGTGTCTGGTTTTAAGGCTAGTTTCAAGTAATTCTCCATTAGCTGTAGAGAAATACTCAGAATGATGTTTCCAACATTCTTTAGGTAAGGCTTTTGGGTTGAGAATGGTAGTTTTGGCTCCAGTGTCGATCAAGGCCACAAGTTTTATGGGTTTGGAATAACTGGTTGGGTAAATTTGGATAAGGAACAAAGGTATTGGATGTTTTTCATGAGTTAGGGCTATCATGTCTCTGTTATCACCACCAATTAAGAACTAGTCATTCCAGGTCTCTGTTTCAGAGCTGGAAATTTCTGAGTCTGTCTCTTGGCCTATAGCAAAAACACATTCTGGTGAAGCTTCTTCTTCTTCTGAAAAGAGAGACTCAAGATCAGCATCATTCAAATCTACTTTAGTGATCTGCTGAATTTGTTGAATCATTTGCTCAGTCTTCTTTGTTTTTGAAGGGCAGCTTTTTGCAAAATGACCCTTTTTTCCACAAATGTAGCATCTGTCAGTTTTTTCTTTGCCACGGAACTTTTTCTTCTTGTAATACTTCCACTTCTTAAAATTGGATCTTTTCCCTTTCTTCTTCAGTTTAAAAAAATGTTTCTTCTTCTTTGATGGACAGACACAAACATCAACATCTTTGCATTTGATCTGCAAATCAGGCCTATCACATGAAAGTTTTCCCAAAGGATTCTTCTTACTGCCCAAATACAGTTTAATCATCTTTCTTTGATCACATAACTGTGTATGAGCCTGAATCATGATCTGATACAAATGTCCCATTGGCACATCTCCAACTTTGTAATTTGATTGTTGAAGGATCGAAAACATTCGAGAGGCAAGAATCTCTGGAATAGAAGCCAAGAAAGCTTGTTTCAGATCAGGATTAGCAGTGCCTCCTAACAGGTAAAATCTAGTAGACATATTTTGGAAATGTCTTTCTAGATCTTTCCTTTGTAGCGAGCAACATTTCATCTGGTAATACTCCTTTCGTGCAACTTCAAGATCATCATCCCATTTTCCTAAGAACTCATAATGCAAGAGTCCTAAGAAATCTTCCGGTGATGTGGCATCCATCAACTGAGTTCTAGCATAAGCATTGAGGGAGGCATACCAGTTTGCTAGTTTTCCCACCATTTTTGCAAGAAATGTTTCAATAACAACCCTGATTGATTTAATCCTTTGTGTCTTTTCCCAATATTCCTTGTCTGCTAACAGCTGTTTCCCATAATCAGGAGGAAATTTTTGCAAGAAATGTTTCAATAACAACCCTGATTTCTGCTCCAGGAATGAGCATTTGTCCAGCTATCCATGCTCTAAATTCCAGAAACCTATTCCGGTATTGTGAAGGAGGAACGTCATCCAGGGTGAAATAATTTCCAGTACCTTTCTTGAAATTTGTTTGCGAATTTGGCTGCGATGTCCTGGTCTGTTCATACTCTTCTTCTGGATCATTAACTTCCTCAACTTGAGGTCCTCTAGAGGATGTAGCATCATCAGCCATCAATTGGTAAGGTATTTCATAATCCGAATCAAAGTCACTTTCTGAAGATTCAGAAGATAGACTTTCTTTTGAATCAGATTCAATTGGAAAGCTGGGCATGACATTTTCAACACATTTTTCCAAAAAGGAAGAGATAGGGTTCACCATCATCAGAGGGTGTTCTGGCTCTTTTGGTGATGAGGTTGGTGAGGTATTTTTTTGTAATGATTCAGAAGGGGTTGTTTTAGGTTTCTCAGTTTGAGAGAAATGGACTGTTTTTCCTTTCTTTGCTGTTGTTTCATCAGAGGACTTTGTTTGAGAGGGAATTTTTGATGATGATTTGAATCCTTGAAAATTTGGAGGAATATTCAAGGGGGCTGTTGGTGCAGGAAATAAAGATTGGGTGGAAGAGGCTGTGTATGGTGAACTGGGAATTGAATAAGGGTTGTACAAAAGTCCAAAAGGATCTGGAGAGAAGGACTTTGAAGAGGTTTGTGAGGACAACTCTTCTTTCTTTCTTTTAAGATCCTTTTCAAGTTGGTCAACCTGAGCTTTCAAGTTTAAAATTTCTATTTCTTTCATTGAAATGCTATTCAATGTGCCTTTGTTGCTGATAATCCGCATAAGTTCCTGGTGCTTCATCTCTATCTGCCTTTGTAATTCTGTATGAACGGCTGTCATTCGTTTTTCAAAGGCCTGGAACTTTTTTTCTGCCAAATTCATATGTTCAGCAACTCCATCAATCTTTTCTTCAATAAGCTTTAATTTTTGATTTTGAGCACAAGCATTTTGTGTCTGCCAGTTGACTACTGCTTCAGCCGGAGTTGTTTGTCTAGGTCTGCCATCTGCATCAACAATGTTTGATTCTAGGACAAAAGGTTGCATGGTAATTTGGTTTTTTGTTTCTTTGGCTAAAGGAGGAAAATCTGTGGGTTGAAACATACAGATTTGGGGTAAAGACTTTGGCTTTTGAATCTCAGCTGATTTTTCTTTTCTTATCCATTTCAAAGCTTTGTTATAACATGGAAGAGGAGTAGTCTTAGGTTTTGGCTGGGAAGGAGGTATTTGAGGTTTGCAAGGTTCAGGAGGAATATTTTGGGTAACTGGTGGTTTATACCAAGCAGGAGGAGAGTATGATACAAGATAATCATATTTTCCTGAAGGTTGTCCCAGAGTGCAGATGCTCGAGTCCCCATCTTCATATCTTCTTCTGAATTCCTTTTCACTATTTTTCTCTGGAGACTTCTTCTTTTTCTTTTTCTTCTCATCATCATCAGAGTAGGATGCAGCATAACAATCATCACAATCACAATAATCGAAATAACAGTGACCATTACGCTTAAAAGCATAGACTGGTCTTCCAGAATTATCAAAAGAGGCTACAGGAATGTTATCTTCTGGATCCCAAGGATTGATCATGAACTGCGTATTAAAAACTGTAGGAGTCTCCTGTTTTCTCCTAAAGATTGTATCAACTGATCCATCAGTTCTTTTGATATGCACCGGATCTATACCTTGAATTGGTTCCACTGTCTCATGCAACTTCTCATAATTAGTGATCCACTTTTCTGGGAATAATTTTAACAAATCATTCCTAGAAAGTTGTTTGGGTGTGTGGATGCATGTGGGAGTATTATGAGAGTCTGCTTTTATGAACAAAGCATCATTTTGAACACATGGTAGTGACAAGTTGATAGCATGGTTTTGGAGACGGTAGACAATTTGGTAGTGAAGAGTGGCTACCTTGGCTATGGAAATTTGTTCAGCACCAAGGATTTGGAGTTGGACTTTTAAAGCTGTTAAGGCATGAGGATCAGAAAGGGCCAGGTTATAATTTGGGAAAAATGTAAAGAATACTGAGCCAGCATTTAAAGATGTTTCTACGGTCCCAATTACAGCATGTTGATACTGTTTATATCTAGAATCCAGAAGAGCGATCCTAGAGAAAACAGGTTGCCCTGCTCTGCCATGGTAGGAGAGTCCCAACCTTATAGCTCCAAAGTGGATATGAGTGTATCCCTGGTTTAGCCAAGTTCTTAGAAATTCTGGAGGAATTTCTAAGGTCACAAATTGTTCTGTCTGAGAGGCTGGTATATGGTGTTGATCAAAGCTGGAGGCTTGAACATATTCTTTTATAGAGGAAGTGGGTCGGTTTACAAGGGCTTTAAAAGATTGTTTCCAGTTTATTTTGGATTTTGAAAAGGCATCATAGGGGTTTAACAGTGGGAATTTTGATTCTTCAATCTTTTGATCTTCAGGGAGATAAGTAAATTCATACAGGTAGTCGGTCTTTTTCTGGGTGGTTTGGTTGATGGGAGGTGATAGGGTAACAGCAATAGACTTAGTTGGCACATACTTATAATCGCATATTACAGAGGGAGTAGAAGAGGGAATAGAAGAGCTTTCTGGTTCTGACATGTTTAAGGATTTCTTCTCTTTCAATTCTTCATATGAATACATACATATACATACATATATATATATATATATATGTGTGTGTGTGTGTGTGTGTGTGTGTGAGAGAGAGAGAGATTATGTGTGTGTATATATATATGTATATATATATATATATATTTTTTTTGTTTCTTTTTAATATATATATATATATATATATATATATATATATATATATATATATATATATATATGTGGTTTATATTAATGTTATTATTGAGTGTTATTTTATATTATATTGTGTGTATTATTGTTAATATGTGTGTGAGATTATGTGTGTGTGTATATATATATATATATAAATACATATATATATACACACACATAATCTCACACACACACATATATATATACATACATACATACATACATACATATATATATATATATATATATATATGTCACGACCCAAAACAAGGGCCATGACCGGCGCTAGGGAATGGGAATTCTTTCGAATCCGGAACCTGTAGCAAGCCTAAAAATAAAATAAAACATGCAATAGTAATAACAATATATAATGCAGCGGAAATAAAAATCATAAATATCACAATAACATTTCCACCAACTGGATTTAAATTAAATACTCATCTCATATATATATAACTCTTTTAATACAAATTCAGTTCAAATATAATACAACATCTCTTTAACAATTTAATAACTACTACAGTGTCTAGATAAAATAAAACTCAAGACTTAGAGAAGCAGTTTACACAAGGAAGCCGAGACGAAAGAAATCCGGCGTACAGGCCTGGTACTGAGGTCTGAGGAAGATGACTCTCCTGAAAAATAGTCAATGGAGGGGAGTCAGACCTCACTGAGTGAATTACTATAATATATATACATGCATACTAAATGACAATGCATACAATCAACAGTATATATCTAATATGTATATATACAGGCAAATACACACAGATGTAATAAAATCATTTTATATATTTTATTAAAAATCATCTTTTATGAAGGATCAAATAGAACCCTATAATATCGCAACCTCAAAACAGTGTTAGAGAACACTCTAGCCACACAGGCTCACTTATTCCAAAATATATTCACTTAATCCATTTGGACAATAGACTGGCCTCGAGACACTAAGTCAACCGAGCTCTAGCAGTCTGACTGTCAGTGTGATTGGCCCCGAGACACTAGGTCAACCGAGCTCCAGCAATCACACCCGCAATCCATATCTCACACATCAAATAATCATATCCAATTAATATCCACAAATAGGTTAGTAATATAGCCTAAATGCTATAAGCGTACCGGTATGTACTCGGTCCTAGTGTTGCCCACTAGGTAGTACGTTCTATTGATATCCTTCATTAATAAATATAAAACATTCATTCACAAATAAATGATGCATGAATTTAAATAACATAACAATATAAACCATATATATACTGGAAATATACCAAAAGTAAATCAGGTATATTTCGAGTATATATACGTCAAATAAATCCAATCAAATTACAAATTAAGCTAGAAATATATTTAAAAACATTTTAAATATAATTTATTAATAAAACATGCATATAATTTAATATATACCAAAAGTAAACTAAAAATAAACTTAAATACTAATCAAATCATTTATGCATATTTAATCAAATTAAAACATGCATTTCTAAATCATGCGCCCTAAACACACATATATATATATATAAAATAGTAACTCACACTTAGTGCGCTCCACGAGATGGGTCCGACGGGCCTGGTCCACTAGGCCTCGGCCTCGGTGCAACTAAACAAACAATAACGACAGAAATCAGAATAAACCTAACAGAAAATCCTAGAACTCGATCTAGAATATTAAACACAAGATCAAAATTAGGGTTCGGTCGGACATCACGTTTTACGAGAATTCTATCAAAAATTCAGTAAAGCCTCCCCTGTAAAACGGACATCTCTCTACTCAAAGAGTAGAGCCGGCCCTGCAAAAAAACACACTTCGAAAACAGGCACAACAACTCATCCACAACCCCTCGGTCGAACTCCAGACTACAGTCTACCGACCGGAGTCCACAATTCACAAAATAAATATAAAATACCAAAAATACCCTTATATCACAGAAATACATTTTATAAGTAGAAATTATGTAATTAGCCTTAAAATACAGTAAAAACCGATAAAAACTCATTTTATTAGTAAAATTGTATATTATATATATAATTAAAAATAATTCACGAAAAATAGTTTTAATTAGTTAAAAATACTAAATAATTTGTAGAAATCATTTTTATACCTTAAATAATTATTAAAACCAATTAAATTACATTTTTAGTCAATTTAGGGTAAAATTACCAAAATACCCCTATATATATAAATATACTAAAATTACTTCAAAAATTCACCAAAAATAGTATAATTATCCAAAAATTAATTTTCTTAACATATTTATCAATAATATCAATAATTAAACTCAATTAACCAATTAATTTCAATTAAAAACACAATTAACCCTATTTTCCAAAATTACATAACCCTAAATAAATTCAAAATAAATACATAGAAATTCATAAAAATTCCAAATAAATTCTTATAATTCATTTAAACACCTATAATTATCATAAAACACAATTTCATAATTTATTTAATTAATTTCCGAAAATTAGAAAATAATATTAAATTATTCAAAAATACCCAAAAATCAAAATAATTTCCAAAAATTCTACAAAAATTCATACATGTAGATTAAGCTACTAGGATCAACATTTGTTAAGGTACTTTTCATGAATCAATCATTTGAAGCTCAAAAAAATTTGAAAATCATTTATGGCCAAAATTGAAAAATTGAGAAAAACCTTACCAAATAAAGTTTTAAGCTTAAAAAAAGCTTGGAATCATCTTCTATGGCCTTAGGGGAGTCTAACAACACCGGAATGAAGGAATTTGGTGGCCGGAATAGTAAGTTGTGAAGAAAATGGGACTTTCGGCCAAAAATGGAAGAAAAGGAGTTGGCCGGTGCCGGGGAAGACGACCGGAGCGGCGGATCTGCTGAAGAAGACAGTGACACGCAGGGGAGGCACCCTAACCGTCGGTGATCGGAAGTAGCAACGGTGAGGGTTGATGGAGGAGGGTCGGGGAGAAGAAGGAAACCGAAGGAAAAAAGAAAAGAAAAAGAAAAAGAAAAAGAAAAATAATATAAAAAATATATATATTTTAATATAGTATATTAATAAAATACTTGGGAAAATCACACACCACACATTTAATATTTTAATAATTTATATACTACATAAAAATAATTAACCAACAATAAACCAAATAAATAAATAATAAAATATTAGGGTAATAAATTAAACCCTAATTAAATAAATATATACACACATAGGCTTTATTTAGCATTTTAAAAATATGTATGAGTTCATGCAATTATGGAAATTCATTTAAAATAATTAAATATAAATAGTTTACGTATTAATTTCCTCGAGAATGCAAGTCCCGGGAAAATTTTACGTAAAGCACTTAAATAATAATAAACAATTAAAAATTCAATTTTAATTAATCAACAACTCATGAAATATCAATATCATATTTAAAAATTATTAACACTACATATCCCGATGCAGTAATAAAATATTTAAAAACACGGGATATTACAGTCTTCCCCCCTTACAAGAATACGTCCCCGAATTCCAGAAAGAAAAGATTACAAGATCAGGAAGGAAAGAGATACGGGTAAGAAGCGCGCATCTCAGCTTCAGTCTCCCATGCATGCTCCTCAACTCTGTTGCTATGCCACAAAACCTTGACCATCGGAATCTGCTTCGAACGCAACTGTCAAACTTGATAATCAACGATCGTCACAAGTTCTTCCATAAACGTCAAATCTTCACTCACTTCTACACTGTCGGGCTGCAACATGTGTGAAAGGTCTGAGATATACTTCCTCAACATCGAGATATGAAATACTGGATGCACTTGTGACATATTCAGAGGCAAATCCAACCGATATGCAACAGTGCCAACTCTCTCTAGAATCTCAAACGGTCCGATATATCTCGGTGCCAACTTACCCTTCCTGCCAAATCTCATCACACCCTTCATCGGAGATACCTTCAGAAAAACAAAATCTCCAACCTGAAACTCCACATCTCTACGCCTAGGATCCACATAGCTCTTCTGTCTGCTAACTGCGGTCTCTAATCTGTGCTTAATCACAGCGACTTTCTCTGCAGCATCCTGAACCATCTCAGGTCCAGTCAAAGCTCTCTCACCAGTCTCATCCCAACTCAGAGGGGATCTACACTTCCTTCCATATAACGCCTCATACGGTGCCATACCAATACTGCTATGGTAGTTGTTATTATATGCAAACTCTACGAGTGGCAAATGATCATCCCAGCTACCTCCCAAATCCAGGACACACATCCTCAACATATCTTCCAGTGTCTGGATCGTCCTCTCAGACTGACCATCTGTCTGAGGATGAAAAGCAATACTGAAGTCCAACCTAGTGCCCATCGCTTCCTGCAACTTCTGCCAAAAATGAGAAGTAAACACCGAACCTCTGTCTGACACAATGGACACAGGTACTCCATGAAGGCACACAATATGCTTCACATACAGCTTTGCCAATCTAGCAACAGAATAAGTGGCTTTCACAGGCAAGAAATGTGCAGACTTCGTTAACCTGTCTACAATCACCCAGATGGAATCGTATCCATCCTTAGAACGAGGTAAACCAAACATAAAATCCATAGCTATCCTTTCCCACTTCCACTCGGGAATAGGAAGAGGCTGAAGCTTCTAAAAGGCTTCTAATGTTCGGCTTTCACTTGCTGACACGTCAGACACTTAGCAACATAATCAGCGATATCCTTCTTCAATCCATCCTACCAGTATAAGTCTCTAATATTGTGGTACATCTTAGTAACACCTAGATGTACGCTATAGGCTATAGAATGTGCTTCCTCTAGGATCTCTTCCCTTAAATCATCCACATCAGGAACACACAATCTATCACTGATCCACAACACACCATCATCATCGAGTGTGAAATCAGTGAACTTTCCTGCTCTGACATTCTCTGCAAGCTCTTCCAGAATAGGATCTCAGCTCTGAGCTACTTTAATCTTATCCCTCAGTACAGATCGTACTTTAAACTGAGCTAGCAGTCCACCTGACCTATTGATCTTCATCATCAGACCTTGATCCACCATCAGATGCAACTCCTGGATCAACGATCTCCTCTCAACACTGATGTGAGCAAGACTGCCTGAGGACTTTCTACTCAAGGCATCTGCTCCCACATTAGCTTTACCTGAATGATATAAAATCTCACAGTCATAATCCTTCAACAATTCTAACCATCTTCTCTACCTCAGATTCAGATCTCTCTGCTTAAAAATGTACTTAAGGCTCTTGTGATCAGTAAATATCTCACAAGTCACCCCGTATAAATAATGTCTCCAAATCTTCAGAGCAAATATCACTGCAGCCATTTCAAGGTCATGTGTAGGATAGTTATGCTCATGCTTCTTCAACTGCCTCGAATAGGCTATTACCCATCCATTCTATATCAACACACAACCAAGGCCAACTCTAGAGGCATCACAATAAACTGTGAACTTGTCTACATTATTAGGCAAAGCTAACACTGGCGCCGTGGTCAATTTCTCCTTCAACAACTGGAAACTATTCTCACAAGCTTCTGACCACATGAATCTAACATTCTTCTGAGTCAAGCGAGTCATAGGGGCTGCAATTCTGGAAAAATCCTGCACAAACCGCCTATAATACCCGGCTAAACCCAGAAAACTTCGAATCTCAGTAACAGAAGTCGATCTAAGCCACTCAAACACTGCCTCAATCTTCTGTGGATTAACCTGGATACCTTCTTTAGACACTACGTGTTCAAGAAAAGAAACACTCTCCATCCAGAAATCACACTTTGAGAATTTAGCATAAAGTTGATGATCTCTCAGTGTCTGTAGTATAATCCTCAAGTGATATACATGCTCCTCCATACTCCTAGAATAAACCAGTATATCATCGATGAAGACTACCACAAACTGATCCAGATAAGGTCTGAATACCCTGTTCATCAGGTCCATAAAAGCTGCTGGTGCATTAGTCAAACCAAACGACATCACCATAAACTCATAATGGCCATATCGAGTGCAAAATGCCATCTTAGGAACATCGGCTTCACTAATCCGTAGCTGATGATAACTCGACCTCAAATCAATCTTAGAAAAGAACTGTGCACCCTGTAGCTGATCAAACAAGTCATCTATCCTCGGGAGAGGATACTTGTTCTTCACTGTCACCTTATTCAGCTCTCTGTAGTCAATGTACAGTCTCAGGGTACCATCCTTCTTCTTCACAAACAGGACTGGTGCACCCCAAGGAAAAACACTAAGTCTGATGAAACCCTTATCCAACAACTCTTGCAACTGCTCCTTTAACTCTTTCAACTCTGTAGGAGCCATTCTGTAGGGTGGCATAGATATAGGAGTAGTACCTGGAACCATATCTATACCTGTGAGGTGGTAAACCTGGCAACTCCTCAGGAAAAACATCAGAAAACTCACAAGCAACAGGAACATCTATGAGTGACAACTTCTCCACTGAAGTATCCCTGACTAATGCAAATATCCCTGATATCCTTTCCTCAATAACTTCCTAGCCGTAATAGCAAAAATAAGATTCTGAGGTGCTGAACTCCTATCACCCATAAACTTAAAGTCTGCTTCATTAGGAATTCTGAACGTCACCTCTTTATTCCTGCAATCTACCATGACATAGTGCTAAGATAACCAATCCATTCCCAGAATAACATCAAACTCCATCACATCCAACAAGATCAAATTAGCAGGTAATTCTCTATCTCTCACTAGAACTGGAAAACCAGAAAGAACAATATCGGTGTCCAAGAAATCGCTCAGAGGAGTGGCAACAGATAAAGGAAAAGCCATCCTCGAAGCTAGCCAACAAGATTTAGAAGCAAAAACAGGAGAAACAAACGAATGCGTGGCACCCGGATCAAACAAAACCCATACATCTAGGTAACAGACAGAAACAATACTTGCCACGACTGTATTAGATGCCTGAGCATCCTACTGAGTGAGATAGAAAACTCTGGCCTGTCCTCGACCTCCCTGCTGACTGGTAGAAGCCTGGCCAACACCTCTAGCACCTCCTCTAGTACCTCTACCACGACTCTACTATGGAACAATCTGAGTGGAACTCTGATGCTGAGCTGGTGGTAACTGAAATGGCACGGGTGCAGCACTAGCAATCGACTATTGTGGAAATTGCGGAATCTGCGGCTGCTGATACCCGAAGTAAGGACACGATCTGGAAAAATGTCCTGTCTGCCCGCATCTGAAGCATGTCAGTGGTGTCCGATAACACGGTCCCTGATGGACTCTACCACAAGTCTGGCAAACACTGGCAGCTGATCCAAAACTGCGACCACTGCTGTTGCTCGAAGCACCTGACCTGAATTTGAACGATCTACGCTAACCTCCACGGCCATGTCTACTGCTCTGATGCACTCGTTGCTGCTGCCTCTGACTCTGCTGAGTCGGACCTCGCTGCTGACTACTCGAACCAACGTGAAAACTCAAATATGGCGTAGCCTACAATCCACTCGATTGAACTCCCAGCTGGTAATAATCAGGCATCGCTCCCTGCCTAACTAGCCTCAGCTCAATCTCCTTGGCTAACTCAATCATAGACTCTAGAGTAAGGCTTGTTGTAGGCATACCAGCAAATGTTGAACCCAATCTGGTGACATAGGTAGTGACTGCAAAATACTGGTCTCGCATTAGGTCCTCTGCATATCTACCCAGTCGAAGAAACTCTCAGGTATACTCCTCTACCGATCGATCACTGCGAGAAATGCTGGTCAGTCGGAGACGATAGCTCATACGAAGAGGCTCTGGACAGAATCTCCTCATAAATCGCTCTCTGAACTGAGCTTAGGTCATCATCATCATATAAGGCTGGATCATCTGACTAAACCAATCTAAGGCTGGTCCCACGACAGACAACTCGACAATCATAATACACTGGTACTCGGTATGAGCAATCCGAGTCCTAGTCTCAATCGCATGCAGAAAATATAACGGATCAGAAGTCCTATTGAAAGCAATCCTGCCAACTCGGGCATAGAACAAAGCTGCCTTAGGGTCAGACATACCCTGCTGATAGGCAGGCTGAACAGGCTGAACGACTGGAGGAATAGGAACATCAAACTCAGGCTCTACAGGCTCCTCATCCTGTAACTCTCTCTGCCTATGGCGACCTGCCGCTCCTCGAGGTCTACCTCTGCCATGACCTGTACGTCTAACTGGTTGCTCAGGAGGTAAAACCTCGTCCTGAAAAGACTCATCATCCTCAGCCTCGATGACCGGTGGAGCGACACGCGCTCGCCTCCTCATTCTGAAAAGACAAATGGAAAGATTCAAAAAAAATAGACAACGGAGGAATAACGTAGAAAACTAAGCAAGGAATACTTATCAAGACATACTCAAACTTAATTCACTACAGTAGTTACCAAAAGAAAACATAACTCTGAAAACTAGGGCTACGACTGGCACAACTAAGCCCTGACACAGAACCCCACTTTGATACCAACTTTGTCATGACCCAAAACAAGGGCCATGATCGGCGCTAGGGAAAGGGAATTCTTTCGAATCCGGAACCCGTACCAAGCCTAAAAATAAAATAAAACATGCAATAGTAATAATAATATATAATGCAGCGGAAATAAAAATCATAAATATCACAATAACATTTCCACCAACTGGATTTAAATTAAATACTCATCTCATATATATATAACTCTTTTAATACAAATTCAGTTCAAATATAATACAACATCTCTTTAACAATTTAATAACTACTACAGTGTCTATATAAAATAAAACTCAAGACTTAGAGAAGCAGTTTACACAAGGAAGCCAAGACGAAAGAAATCCGACGTACAGGCCTGGTACTGAGGTCTGAGGAAGATGACTCTCCTGAAAAATAGTCAATGGAGGGGAGTCAGACCTCACTGAGTGAATTACTATAATATATATACATGCATACTAAATGACAATGCATACAATCAACAATATATATCTAATATGTATATATACAGGCAAATACACACAGATGTAATAAAATCATTTTATATATTTTATTGAAAATCATCTTTTATGAAGGATCAAATAGAACCCTATAATATCACAACCTCAAAACAGTGTTAGAGAACACTCTAGCCACACAGGCTCACTTATTCCAAAATATATTCACTTAATCCATTTCGACAATAGACTGGCCTCGAGACACTAAGTCAACCGAGCTCTAGCAGTCTGACTGCCAGTGTGATTGGCCCCGAGACACTAGGTCAACCGAACTCCAGCAATCACACCCCCAATCCATATCTCACACATCAAATAATCATATCCAATTAATATCCACAAATAGGTTAGTAATATAGCCTAAATGCTATAAGCGTACCGGTACGTACTCGGTCCTAGTGTTGCCCACTAGGTAGTACGTTCTATTGATATCCTTCATTAATAAATATAAAACATTCATTCACAAATAAATGATGCATGAATTTAAATAACATAATAATATAAACCATATATATACTGGAAATATACCAAAAGTAAATCAGGTATATTTCGAGTATATATACGTCAAATAAATCCAATCAAATTACAAATTAAGCTAGAAATATATTTAAAAACATTTTAAATATAATTTATTAATAAAACATGCATATAATTTAATATATACCAAAAGTAAACTAAAAATAAACTTAAATACTAATCAAATCATTTATGCATATTTAATCAAATTAAAACATGCATTTCTAAATCATGCGCCCTAAACATATATATATATATATAAAATAGTATCTCACACTTAGTGCGCTCCACGAGATGGGTCCGACGGGCCTGGTCCACTAGACCTCGGTCTCGGCGCAACTAAACAAACAATAACGACAGAAATCAGAATAAACCTAACAGAAAATCCTAGAACTCGATTTAGAATATTAAACACAGGATCAAAATTAGGGTTCGACCGGACATCACATTTTACGAGAATTCTACCAAAAATTCGACAGAACCTCCCCTGTAAAACGGACATCTCACTACTCAAAGAGTAGAGCCGGCCCTGTAAAGAAATACACTTCGAAAAATAGGCACAACAACTCATCCACAACCCCTCGGTCGAACTCCAAACTACAGTCTACCGACCGGGGTCCACAATTCACAAAATAAATATAAAAATACCAAAAATACCCTTATATCACATAAATACATTTTATAAGTAGAAATTACGTAATTAGCCTTAAAATACAGCAAAAACCGATAAAAACTCATTTTATTAGTAAAATCGTATATTATATATATAATTGAAAATAATTCACAAAAAATAGTTTTAATTAGTTAAAAATACTAAATAATTTGTAGAAATCATTTTTATAACTTAAATAATTATTAAAACCAATTAAATTAAATTTTTAGTCAATTTAGGGTAAAATTACCAAAATGCCCCTATATATATAAATATACTAAAATTACTTCAAAAATTCACCAAAAATAGTATATTATCCAAAAATTAATTTTCTCAACATATTTATCAATAATATCAATAATTAACCAATTAATTTCAATTAAAAACACAATTAACCCTATTTTCCAAAATTACATAAACCTAAATAAACTCAAAATAAATACATAGAAATTCATAAAAATTCGAAATAAATTCCTATAATTCATTTAAACACCTATAATTATCATAAAACACAATTTTGTTAATTTATTTAATTAATTTGCGAAAATTAGAAAATAATATTAAAATATTCAAAAATACCCAAAAATCAAAATAATTTCCAAAAATTCTACAAAAATTCATACATGTAGATTAAGCTACTAGGATCAACATTTGTTAAGGGAATTTTCATGAATCAATCATTTGAAGCTCAAAAAAATTTGAAAATCATTTATGGCCGAAATTGAAAAATTAAGAAAAACCTTACCAAATCAAGTTATAAGCTTAAACAAACCTTGGAATCGTCTTCTATGGCCTTAGGGGAGTCTAAAAACATCAGAATGATGGAATTTGGTGGCCGAAATAGTAAGTTGTGAAGAAAATGGGACTTTCGGCCAAAAATGGAAGAAAAGGAGTTGGCCGGCATCGGGGAAGACGACCGGAGCGGCGGAGCTGCTGAAGAAGACGGCGACATGCAGGGGAGGCACTCTGATGGCCGGTGATCAGAAGTAGCAGCGGTGAGGGTTGATGGAGGAGGGTTGGGGAGAAGAAGGAAACCGAAGGAAAAAAGAAAAGAAAAAGAAAGAAAGAAAAAGAAAAAGAAAAAAGAAAAAGAAAAATAATATAAAAAATATATATATTTTAATATAGTATATTAATAAAATACTTGGGAAAATCACACACCACACATTTAATATTTTAATAATTTATATACTACATAAAAATAATTAACCAACAATAAACCAAATAAATAAATAATAAAATATTTGGGTAATAAATTAAACCCTAATTAAATAAATATATACACACATAGTCTTTATTTAGTATTTTAAAAATATGTATGAGTTCATGCAATTATGGAAATTCATTTAAAATAATTAAATATAAATAGTTTACGTATTAATTTCCCCGAGAATGCAAGTCCCGGGAAAATTTTACGTAAAGCACTTAAATAATAATAAACAATTAAAAATTCAATTTTAATTAATCAACAACTCATGAAATATCAATATCATATTTAAAAATTATTAACACTACATATCCCGATGCAGTAATAAAATATTTAAAAACACGGGATATTACAATATATATGTATGTATGTATGTATATATACATACATACATACATACATATATATGTATATATGTATGTATGTATGTATGTATGTATGTATACATACATACATACATACATACATACATACATACATACATACATACATATATACATATATATGTATGTATGTATGTATGTATGTATATATACATACATACATACATACATATATATATACATACATACATATATATATACATACATACATACATACATACATACATACATACATATATACATATATATGTATGTATGTATGTATGTATATATACATACATACATACATACATATATATATACATACATACATATATATATACATACATACATACATACATACATACATACATACATATGTATATATATATACATACATACATACATACATACATACATACATACATATATATATATATATATGTATACACACACATAATCTCACGCACATATATTAACAATAATACACACAATATAATATAAAATAACACTCAATAATAACATTAATATAAACCATTTTATTAGACAATTTAATAATACCAATAATGTATATTAATAAAAATAATGATAATAAAATTATAATGAACTAAGAATTAATATTAATAAAGCAACACTATCAAAAATAATAAATATCAATAATGTAAATCAATAAAAATAAAATAATAATGATGTACTCTAAATATTAATAATACTCAAAATCACGTCAATTAAAAAAATAATAATATTAGTACTTAAAAATAATATTAAAATAACCATGCACTAAATTAACGTTATTAAAATAATAGTATTCAAAAATAATAAATATACATAATGAAATTTAAACGTCCAAAATAATATATTTACGTAAAAAAATTCAATTAAACATAAAATAATGATAATAAATCACAAAATAGTAAAATAATAAAATTTATCTTTTAAATTTATTAACACTGCATATCTCATATTTAATAAAATTATTTAAAAACCAAGGTTATTACAGGTTCATAGCCAAGGTAACTATAATTTGTGAGCCAATTTTCAAGCTTCTGAGGAAGAACCAACTAGTAATATAGGGCAATAAGTGTCAAAAGGCTTTTGACACTATTAAAAATTATTTGATGAATCCTCCAGTCTTACAGCCGCCAAAGCCAGGCAAACCTTTACTTCTTTATTTAGCAATTGAAAAGGAGGTGATAGGAGCAATGTTAGCTTAAAAAATTGAAAGGTAGGTTGAACATACGGTGTATTATTTGAGTAAAAAGCTCCTATAGTATGAAACTAATTATAGTCTCATAGAAAAGACATGATTAGTTGTTATTTATATGATTAAAAAACCAATATTACTTCCAGTCTTATATAGTACATGCAATTTCTTAATATAACCCTCTTAAATACCTTTAGTAGACTCCATCACTCATAAGAAAATTAGCCAGATGGTTATTTCTACTCACTGAATTTGACATAGACTAAGTAGCAAAAAAGGTAGTGAAAGGGAGGGCAGTAGCAAACTTTTTGGCTCAAAATCTAGTGACTGATGAACAAGAATGGGAACTAGAATTTTTGGACGAGCATCAAAGGGCAATAGAGGTATAGGGATGGAAAATGCAATTTGGTGGAGTTGTTAACAATAAAGGGGTTGGTATTATTGTAATCCTAATCACACTAGAAGGAGAAATGATCTCGATGGTGAAAAGACTTGAATTTGAGGTAACAAACAATCAAGCTGAATATAAAGTCTACATCTTTGGTTTGGAAGAATTGTGTAGTGTAGGAGCAAAGGATGTCATTGTGTATATGGATTCTATACTGGTTGTGAAGTAAGCTTTTGAAGAGTAGGAGGTAAAGGAAGATAGACTATGGCGGTATTAGGATTATTTGGTTATTGTTTCATTGTCCTTTGCACAATACAAATTTATTCACCTACCAAGAGAAGAGAACTAAATAGTTGATGCCCTAGCTACTTTGGCTTCTATATGGGAAAATGGGAAATGAACAGAAGTTAGGCCTATAATTTTAGTAAAGTCTCAAAACCCTTGCTATGAAGAAATAAGGGTAATGCCAATTGATACTACTGAGAGGCCTTAGTTTTATTATTTGTAGTGATATTTAGAAATGGTGAAGTTTCTTAAGGATGCTAATAGAAAAGAAAGAATGTCTTTGTGAATACTATCTTTATATTTTATCAGCTATAATGGGATGCTATATAAAAGAATGCTGACTAGGGTTCATCTAAGATGTGTTGACAAAGATAAAGCCTGAAAACTTATAAAAGAAATTCATGATGGGTGTGTGTGCCACACATGAATGGGACAGTGTTAGCAAAGAAGATAGCTCATCAGGGTTACTTCTGGCTAACCATGGAAATGGATTGTATTAAATTTATAAAGAAATGCCATAACTATTAAGTTCATGGGGACATGAGCCACTTACCTTCTATGGAACTTTAACGAATGACTTCTCCTTAGCCCTTTACTGTTTAGGAATTGATATTATAGGAGAGATAAGGCTGGGAGCATCAAACAATCATTGATACATTATAGTGGCCATTGATTATTTCTCCAAATGGGTTGAGGATGAGTCTTATACCATTGTCGGCTCTAAGCAGATGATAAGATTTATGGAGAAAAACATAATCTACAGATGCCGGTTACCTTACCATATTGCCATTGATAATGGTGTTCAATTTTGGGTGTAGACAGCTAAATTGTTAAGAGAATATAAGATTGAGTATCACAGGTCATCTCCATATGGTCACAAGTGAATGGAGCAGTGGAAGCTGCGAACAAAAATATGAAAAGGATCTTGGCCAAGATGATGGAGAATTATTAAACTTAGGTAGAGTATCTGCAGTTTGCATTATAGGGATACAAGACTACTGCTAGAACATCTATATGGGTCACTATGTATTCCTTAGTATATGGGTATGAAGCTATGTTGCCAATGGAGGTTAAGATTCGATCGCTAAAGGTCCTTTTAGAATCCAAAATCCTTGAATACCAGTGGGTAGAGAGTTGATTAGTACAGCTGATGTTATGGATGAGAAGAGAATGAAGGCTATGTATCACTCTTAGCTATATTAGAAAAGGATAGCCCGAGCTTACAATAAGAAAATCAATTTAGGAAAGATTAAAGAGGGTGATTTAGTATTGAAGCTTGCAAAGTTGATTATGGCTAACCCACGAGGAAAATTCAATATGAATTAGGAAGGTCTTTATATGATGAAAAAGTTATTTTCTAAGGGTGTTGTTACCCTATCTGATATGGAAGGGAATGAATTAAGAGAGCCTATTAACCTGCACAAGCTCAATAAGTACTTTTTGTAAAAGTCTCACTAGGGGAAAAACCTCAAAAAAAAAGGCTGTCTAAGCAAAAATAATAAAAAATTAAAAAGTCCTATTGGATTAAAAACTTTGAAAGAGGTGGTCTAGGCAAAAGTTAAGGACATGTAAAAAGAGAGAGAGAAAAAATGGTTAGTTGGAACACTTATAAGGCCTAGCCAACTAATGACATGAGATGTGTTAAAAGCAAAAATGTATATGCATATTGTGCTTAAGTTAATGAAATAACTTAGTTTAATTACTGGTAAACATCATATTAAGTGTCTATTACAAACTGTTTAACTATAAAATGAAATGTTATCTAATAAAGAAGGAAATGATGACTTGATTTATAAACTAACTTTGCTTTCTCTTTTTTTGTTGGGCATCTCAAGCAGTCAATACTTGCAACTCCATTATCCTTTTATTTCTAATAAACTCATCTTTTTACTTGTTGTAATTAAATCCATAACTTATACTGATTATCAGTAGTTGGATCTCCATTGTAGCCTATATTCCTCTTAATGATTCTATGAGTCTAGGTAGCCACTAAATTATCTAAGAAGTTTTAAGAGAGGGGTCCTAGTTCAAACTCATGCACTAACCCTACAATCAATTGCTTTTATCCATACTAACGGTAGAGATAGGCAAGAATGTAGAATGTAGCAAAATAAAGGCCAGCAACCAGAACATAGTAAATGTAAAACTGAATAGTCACATACTGCAACTTCCACCATAGGCACATCTATCGGATTAGAGTATAAGGGAATGCTGACAACCAACTCTAAACATCTTTTAGTATAGGATGCAGCTTTCTGGTTCAGTAATGCTTGGCTTTATAGCATCCTATATCTCGAGAAGGTTCAAGTAATCTCAATTTCTTATGGAACCATATTTGTAAGAGTGATGAGTAAGTAAAAATGTCAGGAAATTAAATGAAAAAAGTGAGAGAAGAAGAAGCTTGCCTCTAACAAAAGTGGACTTCTAGAGAATTGCCTAGTTTTCCATAAAGTTATCTAGTTCGATGATGGTTTCTACTAAAATAAGAGGGAAAGGGTTGAGTCTTGCTTCTACTTAATTAAGGATGCAAAGAATTTTTAAGTCATAATTTATAGAATGGGAAACGAGCAAGAATTGAGCATATAAGTAGAGGGCCATCATCTAGGGCCAATAGGCTTCTCTCCTGTCTATAATCATGATAGCTTTAGGAAAGGTTCTAATGCAATCTCTGAGTTGATAATATAGTAAGATATAGACTAGGGTGGAAGATTGAATATTCATGCCATTTGATATTGGATAGAGTATGAACTCAAAATTCTAAGGTTAAGGATTACAAACTGGCAGGTGGAACTTAGTTGACAACCTAGAATGGCTTTAAATTCTTTTAGCAGGGGGCATAGTTCTATGATGTTGAATAAGAAGACATGGTTTTGAGGATCCCAGAATTGAGCTATGACATGGAGGAAAGGGAAGTTGATTTTTCTAGCACGTAGTGATCTGAAGACTGATAAGTGAAATAACTCCAATTTGTCCCATAATCCACTATTTAAGCTTTTTAAGATTGGTTGTAGTATTTTAAGGCTTTTTTCGGTCATGATTTAAGCTTTTAATGGTGTTTAGCGGAAGAAAATGGAGGTTTGAGGAGAAGGTATTCAAAGGTGGAGCTAAAAGTGAAGAGTTAGGGATTTAAAGAGAGGGAACCGACCTGACTCTGAGATTATCACCTCATCGAAGCCTCAGCATATAGAGGTGATCACCAGAGATGTTCACCTTTTTAATAGATAGTGAAGAGGTGATGCTTTAGAGATAAGGCGATCGGCTCTCCAACAATAAGAAGGGTCAGAATTTTCAATGGAATTACACAGTTTTGGCCTTAAAATTAGAACCCAGTAGCTTAAAAAGGGACTCATGTAATCATTGATGCTAAATTGTATATGAAGATTAATATTGATTGAAATAAAATTTAAATTCTATAAATACCTAACCAAAATAAGATATGAAAATGTTGCAACATCAAAATTAAATAAGTAAAGTTAGCAGTGTAAAAGAAATAGCCAGCAGGCCCTAATCTATCATGCATCTGACTTAGTACCCTCAAAATCATCTCCTCCTCCAATAACATCATCGCCCTCATCCTCTTCCTCATCATCATCACCCTTATCCTCATCCTCATCCTCATCAATCTAAAGTACCTCGATTTGACACTCAAGAGTCACAATCGTCATCTGGCTGGCCTCATCATGATCCTATTTGAGCAGACTAAAGGTTAGTAAATCATGCAAGAACATATACATACAGATGTAGGAAGAATAACTAGCATCCATTGTTGGGGTAATATCCAACATATAATCCCTTTAAGCCTCAATCATCTTGTACATGTATAACCTTCTTCTAAGGGAATCTGTATTATCGATAGAATGTTAGAACTAATAACCATATTAAGAATGATTTAGGAAATAGGTCAAAAATGAACTCACGTGAGTCATGCCCTAAGGGGTGCACAAGGGTGTGAGATCCCCATTTAGGGTCAAGAACTGACGAGATAGCTCTCTTGGAGGAACCCAACAATGAACCAAAAGGTTAGGAGTATAAGTGAAACTATCAGTGACCAATTACAAGCTAGCGATAGGAGGGGGCCTTATCTACTTAGTCGTAACCAAAGAACCCTCTTTACTTGAATCGATGTGGGGTCTCAAAGGATCCCTCTCTCATGTTTGAGGCCTAGATCGAGGTGTAGGTCAGGTAGATACAACTTGAATGTGAGAAATCATATCAAAATATAATCATCTTAAATGAAAGTTAAGCATCAGATGCTTACTTAAGAGGTAGAAGTAATGGATAAAGGAACTATCAACAAGAGGTGAGTTTAAACAAACTTTAAGTAATGGCTCTTGATTTGTATGGTGTGGTCCATAACTAGCTCTCTAGCAACAACTTGATCAAGCTTAGTGCTCTCTAATTTATGCATCTAAAGCATGCTCCTTAGAGAGGACTCATCATATGCCTTGCCCCAGCTCCTCGATTCTATTTAAGGACCCACTCACTAAGATACTACACTAGGTAGCCTAGCCTACAATGAAGGACTCTCCTCTGAGCTAATGGTCTGGAGCAGGTTATCTCAGTATTCAATCCATTTTTAGGCCCACATAAGTCATTTTGAATTTATAAAGAGAGCACCAATAAGTAAGTCAAGTTCATAAAGTTGCTATTATAATTGCAAATGTTGTAGGTACCACATCTTATATCAGAGAGTTTAGGTGTTGCTGATGGATGTGCACTTGAGCTAGATGCCTCTTTAAAACACAACTGGTGCCCCATCTTCCTATGGCTAGAAAATCATTCCTACATGCATTACTCTAATAAGTAACTTAAGCTCTAGTGCCCACACCTACTAAATAAACATTATAACAAATATTGATAAATGATTATAAAAGCGAATTAGGAGGAAAAGGAAGAATATAGCTTACTAGGACAGCGTGCTAAAAACTGCATAACCTCTTAGCATCGCACACCCTCATCCATACTCCTATACAGATAAGGTAGAATATAGCTACCCTAATCATATGTAGATACTTGATCCAAGTCCCTTAGGAGTAGTAGGAATATCATATTCACTAAGCTAGTAGTATTAACAAAGAAGGTGGTGCCACGATGGTAAACTAGGAATGCTCGCACGACCTAGTCAATCTTGTAAGAGGTGACCATCACTGTGGCTCTATCTCTAGTATATAAGCTCAAGATCTAATTAAGCTTGATTGTATGCATCCCTTTTATATTCGAGATTATACTAAGGAGACGCTCAATGTAGATAGCCTTGTCTGGAGTTAACTGATGCAAGCTCACATCAAAAGGAATAGGATCTTCAGCACATGCAATCTCGGTAATGGTAGAAGATGATATGGGATCCAATATGAGCTCCTTAAAAGGGAGGTGAAAGATGTGAATCGTGTCAAACCATCTCTCTATCAGTGCATGGAGTAGTTGATAATTTTTCTACCCCTATTCATCGAGAAGCAAAAGTATGAAGTCTTTAAACCTAGTGTCTTGAAGCCAGTCTTTTTTATCCTCTACTAGATCATTGTAAAAGACTCAAGCCCTATAAAAGTTTTCAGTTCCCTTAAACATTTGTTCATTATACTGCAAAAGAAATCAGGGAAGTTAAATTAATATTATATAATTTTATCACTCTTTCAAAGAAAAAATGAAGCAAAAAGAGTAAATGGACAATACACCCTGTTATAGAGGCGTAGCACCTCTAAAAAGAGGCCATGCCTTTTTATTTAGACATAGAGATAATCGTCTCTCAATAAAGGCAATCCTCAATGATGAGGTGATCACCTTAACGCAGAGACAATAACCTTTGCACGTTGGAGAATAACAAGCAGTTTCCAATTTTTCTCCCAAATTCATAAGATTCACATTCAATCAATCCTATTTCTAATCCTGCATGGTAAGTGGACATAAATATACCTTAACCTAGTGTAATTTGTAAAGTGGACATAAATATACCTTAACTTAGTATAATTTGCAAGAAAAATAAAAAGGATTAAGTACCAACCTCTACGGATGCTGACGAGCAGATATGACTCCTCAAATCCACCAGGAGATGAATTATGTCTCCTTTTGATAATCTGAGACTATATGGGGCATTTATGAAAGGATAAATGCTATCCTATAAGGGTTTAGGCAACATCCACTCATTACCCATTTTTGAAATAATGTAAGTGCAGAAAGAATAAGAAGAAAGAAAAAGAAGAAAAGAAGAAGAAAAAAGGAAAAGAAGAAAAGAAAAGAGGAGAAAAAGAAGGAAGAAGGCGAAAAAGTGTTTTTATAGTAAAAAAATTTAAATTTTTTGAAAAAGGATAATTGGGAAAGAGAAAGAGAAAGGTGTTAAAAATGATGAAAATGGAGATAATGATGAATGAAAGGGAAGATTTTCTCAAATGTGTCTCAAAAATTGATGTTATAGAATGAAGGTTTTCTAGTTAACATTGCAAATTAGGTGGTTTATCGGGCTAGGAAAAACTAGAAATAAGTGACTAGTCAGGTTTGAATCCCCGAAGTCCACATTTTAAAAGTAACTGATCGAGTTATATTCCTAAAGTTCACGGTTCAAGGAGTGACTGGTTAAGTTGTATCCTCGAAGTTCATGGTTCAAGGAGTGACTGGTTAAGTTGTATCCTTGAAGTTCACAATTCAAGGAGTGACTGATTGGGTTGAAATCCCTAAAGTTCATATATTAGAAGTGACTAGTCAAGTTGTATCCCTAAAGTTCATATTTTAAGGAGCGATTAATTGGGCCAGGAAAACTCAAAAATCACATTTGAGATGAGTGATGTATAAGGTCAGGAAAACCTAAAAATCACATTTTAGATGAGTGGTGTATCCAGCTAGGAAAACCCGAGAATCACATTTTAGATGAGTGGTGCATTAGGCCAGGAAAACCCATAAATCATGTTTTAGATGAGTGGCTTATAGAGCCAGGAAAACCTGAGGATCATAGTTACATTTCTAGATGATTTATTAAATATTAATGAGTGGCTGAATGGACCAAGAAAACTTGAGAAACATTGTCACATTTCAAGTTAAAGAATTCACCTCTCGAGTGAACCTTAGAGGTCAGGTACATCCTTTACTCTTATTGTGCATGTGATTTTTCAAAAAATTATCATTGCATGCATTTGGTTTTTTAAAAAATTAGGAGGACAAACTGTAGACACCCGGTTCGATCGGCTTGCAATGGGGGTGAACTATGGATGCTTAGTTTAGTTAGCTTATAATAAAGCTCGATGATGAGAAAATGCAAAACTTGATTGCAAGAAAGAAGCCTAAAATCTTCTTAAAAATGAACCTAAGAGCTTAACCCCTAAAATCTAAGCCTAAGCCCATAAAATAAGCCCAATCCACCTCGGCCCATTAGGCCTAATGTAGGGCCAGGCCAGAGAGGTGACACCTCTTTGAAGAGGCAATCACCTCTATAGTAGCAGGTTGATGAGGTGATTGCCTCATCACAGAGGCATCACCTCTACGGCAGCCACTTACCTCTATATTTAAATGCAAAAATAGAAATGGTGGCCAACTTAGTAGGCCCACCTTCGACTAAAACTCAGTCCTTTGTGTGAGGAGAGGATTTATGAGAGAAGGGGAGAGCTAAAAAGTACAATGATAAAGGTAGGAAGTAGGGGGATAGGCTAGACATTAGATTAAAAAGGAAAAGGAAGAGAGAGAGAAAATGGGGAATAATCACTATCAACTAAAAGAAAGGAGGGGGAGAAAAGAGAAGGAGGAGCTCTGAAAAAAAGGTTTTGGAGTAAAGGGAGAAGGAGAACCAAGCTAAGAAAAGATATAATATTCTTAAAGGAAAGAAGTAAGAATATTGTATTCTAGTGAGGCTTAACATCCACATCCAACTCTAAGGGTCAATTTATTGGAAAAGCTCATATTTCAGTAATGATCTTTATTCTTCTTCAATATTAAATTTATAGATTTGCATAACCTCTTACTTTTTTTTGCTTGTTTACTCATTTTCATATGTTCATTGCATATGTGATGTCATGCCCATAACATGATCCATTAAGGCTTTAAGTGTAGTTGTGAGCCTAGTTCATTGACATTAGTTAATCCTTGCTTACTTTTAAGAGACATTTATGCCTGTTAATTAGGTGATGCCTCTTCAAAGAGGCGTCACCTCATCCATGAGGCGATTGCCACTCTGACAGGGTCTTGCACGACCTTATTTTAATATTTCTTATAAATTATGCATGACTCAATTCTCTATGAATTTATATACATTTATACTTTTGGTTTTATTTACATGACCATTTTTATTATTTTGTTCGAGGCTAATATTTGAACATTTACAATCTTTACTTATATTGACTTGATTCATGGATTGACTTGATGGTTCCTTTTGTAGGATTTTATATGTTTTGAGAGCTAATATTTTGTTTATCGTCGGGAATTGGAGTGATTTTGATAATCCAATTTTAACTCATGACCCTCTTGACCTTTTATTTATACTTATGCAGAGCTTAATGCTCGTTTATTTTTTATTTATTTTTGGTTTATTTTCCATTTATTATACTTTCATTTGCACGAAGTATTGTAATATCTAATCCTTTCCCCATTCATTCGGAATGTATGGTTATAAATTGTTATTATTTATTCTATCTACATTGAATGTCGGGCTATAAGCATGAAAATGGAATTAATGTGCAAATTTTGACTTTGATATAAACTTTGACAAATTGTTTGAAGCAATCATAATTTGTGTGTTAATATAGAAATAATTGAATAGTTAAAAATAATAAATTACAAAACACAAACAGAGGGCAATCACAAGGTTAGGTGGGCATTCAAAAGCCCATACCCAAATTCTGAACCTGTTCTTTGATGACATCTTTTGAGAACCTCCGTGGAATCCAGCTATCATATAAGTGTGTCCCAACTTTTATTCAGGTGGTGACTCCATATCTAATTAGGCTTTAAGACCTATTTTGTATTTTCTAGTAGGCTTCAAGCCATACAATGTTATGGTCGCTAAACACTTAGGCCTGTACTAAACCCCACTGCCTACACTAACTCCATTGTTAACATTCATTTATAACCTTTTTAAAGTGTGATTGGATTATATGCATACACATTTTTTTTAAACTCTAATAATGTAATTTGAAATATTTTATGTTATATTACAAATACAATGTAGCTCAATGTAATATTATCTAACTTTTGTTATAATGTATTATATCATTAGCCAACATATAATATGTGATATATTTAACAGTCACAAGACCAAAAGAAGCATTATATGCATAATGTATAATATCTCTAAACATATATGTAATAATCAACCTAATTATGTGATTAATGTAATAGTCAACCTAAATTATATTGAACACCATGTTAATTATATATGCATATGTAAAATCTATGTCCATAATTACAACTAGCCCATTATGTGTTATATGCACATGTACAACATACAAATGTTTTATATGCATCATGACTTTTAAATTAGTATGTGGCGTATTTACAAGTCAAACTAATTAAAAAGCCTCATAATATGTGCAATTGTATATAAACCATGATTAAAGATATTAATAAACATTGTAATTGTATAATACACTATTACACTCTTCTACTTTGACATTTAGTAGTACCAAATGTGTGATGGTTATATTAAACAACATCATTTTTAATGTAGTACATAAAAAAGACAACTAAATACTAACATGTGAGCAATTGTATATAAAACTTGGGGAAGGATATGAATAGACATTTTCATTATATATAACACTATAGTAGTATCATGTGTGTTAAGGTACTATATTAATGTACACCACTTTTAATGTGGTATATATATACAAGTCAACAAAATATTGATATATTTTTTTCTTTTTTGAACAATTGGGAGGTCAATAGGGGAGTGGGGATTGAACTCACACCCTGACCTTATAATGTCTATCACCTAAGCCCCTATGCTAGAAAGGGAGGAAATACTAACACATTAATATAACAAATTGTATATAAAACTTGGAAAAATTGTATAACATACTACAGTAGTATCTTGTTATTTCAATGGACTATATATTAAACTACACTTATATGTGTACTTTAATTTATACATGCAGACATAGTTAACTTATAATTCCATATTAGTATGTTGTACCATTATGTATATTGCAATTGGTTATTATAGTTGTTGGTCCTTAAACAATTGGTTACAATATGAAGTTTATTAACAGTCATTATAATTTTCAACCATTCACAATTGACTGATAATGATTCGACATGTATCTTAACATTAGAAATGAAGCCAAAACGACGTGTCTTGTACTAAAGCCATTGGTTGTGCGCATTACATTTGACTCTAATCATATTAATGAATCATGGAGTATTCTAATTAAATCATTAAATAGAAACTAATTAAACTCTAATTATTATTAAATTCTAATTATATTAATAACTCTAATAAAAATAAAAATCTAATTTTATTAATCACTTGAATTATATTAAACTATAATTATACTAAACTATAAATAATTATTATGAAATTCTAATGGAATACTTTTAATCGAATTGTAATAATAATCTAATTATATTAATAAATAATAAATAATACACAATATCGAAACTGTCAATGACTTAAAATTATAAAAACACTGAAATTATAAAAACATTGAAATTAATATAAAATCGTGAAATAATGTTTTGATTTCAGTAGGGCTTTATTCGATTATTTTGTACCCATTGACATATATATAAACCATAGGTCACTTAACAAAGGCATATTGAAATATTAATAACCTTCCTGAGATAAAAAAAAAAAGACAAATACAAGAATACACTCACCATGGAGATAAAGCTTATACACCATTTCTCTGAGTTTGATGATGAACGAACAAACAATGTAATGTATTCGATGCTACTAAATTAGTTTTGTATTGATGCAGATGTTAATTGTTATAATTAGGCAGAAGGGAATAATAGGGACATTGACATTTATGTGCAGGTGTAGACACCCAATTTCGGGATGACATGTTATGGGTGCAGCAAAAGACTCCAATGATGAAAATGTCTTCGATGCTTAATCTTTAAAAAATTCTAAGGGCTGTTAAAGGAAGAATTTAATGTTTTCAGGGACTAAATCACAAAGTTCTTTTTAGGACCTAATTGCAAAATTTAAATTTTTTTGGGAGCCTTTTTGTGTGCCAAAATTCCATAATTTCAACCGGAATTATGTAATTCCGATTGGAATTACATAATTCTGATCGGAATTATGTAATTCCGATCAGAATTATAATAATTCCTATCAGGATTGTACAATTCTGATCGGAATTGCACAATCCCGGTCAGAATTAAACTCTTTCCTATTTCTAATTATTCCAATTTTAAGCGGTTTAAATTTCATAATTAATCCAATCCTAAATTGGTTTAAACTTCCTAATTAATTTAATCTTATTTGGTTCAATATTCCTAAATACACTTTAGGAATGAGAATCACATTAGGATTAGGGTTAGGCTTCCTAGTTCCGCTATAAAAGGGGGCCTAGGAAGTAAAAAAGAAGGGAGGAGGAAAAGAGGGGGAGCACGGGAAAAAAAAGGGGAGAGATAGGCGTAGAAAAGAGAAGAGGAGAGAAAAAAAATTGGGTTTTTTATTTTTCTTTTATTTACTTTTAATCAAAAATTCTTTTGATTCATCAATTAATTCAAAGACTCGTCAAGAATTTTCGAAGAAAAGATTCGAAGACTTATCAAGAATAGTGAATCACAAATCTGAGGAGCACCCTAATCATTCATAAGCATATCATATTCTTCTTCTTCTTCTTTTATTTATTTATTTATTTGTTTGTTTATTTATTTATTTATTTTTATTATTCTATTATAATTTATTCATTAATTATTATTTTATTTTTTTTATGGTGATTGTGGAGGAAAACACATGGTGATCATATGAAGAAGATGAATTTTATTGGAAATCCACAGAAGACTATGGATAAAGCCCCGTAGAGACTTAGTTTCTAGGGTTTTATTTTTTATATTCTATTGTCTTTATTTTTATTTTTTCTTTATTTTTATTTTTATTAATTATTTTATGAATTAATGTAATAGCCCCAATAGTGGGAATAGTAATAAAATTATGTGTGTGGTTGCTTGATTTTTAAATTGGTTAGTAAAATTAGGTTTCAATTTGGTAATCATTTAAAATCAATGGAGGAAGTAGATTAATTTAGGTTGCATGTTAATAAAAATTAGGGTTTGAGTAAGGATTAATTTAGTTATTTATTTGATCTTATTTAATTATTTTTGAGTTTATTTATTATTTTTGTGTGTTTTGGGCTTTAAGCCCATTTTAGATTTTGATTTGTTTACTTTAGCCCATCTCACTTAATAATTAATTAGGTTTAATTAATTAAAATATATTTTTAGGTCCATAATTAATTAGATTTTAGGTTATAAATACCTTTAGGCCCATTTAGTTAATTATACATAGACCCACTTAATTTAATTTAATTAATTTAGACTTAGCTCACTTAATTTAAGCCCTTTTTCATAATTTGTAGATTTAAGATCATTATTTAATTAAAATATGTAGAATTAAGCTCATTAATTTAGATACCTTCATAACATGTAGAATTAGGCCTGTTTTTAGAATTAAAATTAGTAGACCTAGGTTCATTTAATTAAAATCAAAAGGAATTAGGTCTTTAGGTTCACTTATAAATTAAAACATGTAGACTTTAGCTCATTTATTTAAAATCCATGTATATTAGACTAACTTAGGGATTATATGATTTATTGAATGCATTATTTACTTGTATATTTCATGACTAGTTTGCCTTGGAGTTTATTATTTTGGGTTTATATGAAATTCCATGTAAATAGAGGATAAGATAGTAATTCATAAAGTAATTCTAAATGAACATGAGACTGAAAGAAGTTGGTATTCCGTATCCAGAATCTCTTGGTTATGCTGCTAGCTTTCTTTTAGGGAATCGAGTACCACCTTTATATTTTGTCCCAGTTATTACCCTGGGTGGTGACTCCTCATCTCCACGCCATGTCTTTGTGACAATGGTTAGTGTGTTCTCTAGAGCCCTGAGCTCAAACAGTGAAGCGGTTGCTAAAATCTTGGACGCGCGCTAAACCCCATCGTCTATAGCAGGTCCTAGACCTATTGCATTGGAACACATGTGTGTTGCTATATGGATACCTTCAAATGGAAATGACTGAAGATGAAAGTTTAGAATCTTTATCAACTGTTGAGCAATGCCTATGTTGGTGTACTTTGGGTGTTGAATCCCCAAGAGCTTTATAGCATTTCATAAAGATTTCATAGAAAACTGGTTCTGTCTACATAATAGAAAGTTCAGCTCTTTAGATGAATTGATGGCACACGAAAGAAGATTTTGAGCAAGGGCTTAGAGACTGGTCAAGGAGAGTGAGACCAGGAAAAGTAAGCACATAATGGGTACATTAATAAAAAGGGTTGAAATGATGCTTGAGGGAATACTGACAGATTGTAAAATAGTATTTGCTAATTTTATATCTTATTTATACAGAAATACATATGGGTTCATAAAAGGAAAGTATATAGTAATTTGTATTGAAAAATTATTTTGACATTATTTAGGCAATGTCACCAAATTCCTTAGAATTTTTTCACAAGCTTATTATTTGGTTCGTGCACAATATTGCTTTATTTCCATATTGGCTATCGAGGGGGGTTTATGGCAGGTTTTTCTTAAATTTGTTGCATATTTCTAAAAAAAATCAATTTTAGCAAAGATTACAAATGGCTACATGCATACATGTGTCGAGAAAATATAATAAAAATTAAGAATTTTTCTGCTTTGCTTTAATTGGACCACATTATGTCATGGGAGGAGGGTATTTTTCATATGTAATCAACACATATAAAGATTTGGTTTTGTGGTACATACCGAACTTTTTTTTACAGTGATTATTTTATATATGATTTGAATAATGATAGATTTATTTATAATTCCAGACATTATTGAGGAGGAGTAGAAGATTTTGCAAATATAAAAGTTTGATTGATGAAGACATTTGTGGTGCCGGAATGATTTAGTACCTCTATGATTTTCATGTGATAAAAGTAAAGGACTATATGGAAGATGACCAATGATAAATTATGTAATATATGAAATATTTATTATATCATCGTGTATTATGGTTTGTTGTATTATTGCTAATGGAATTGTATTTGTAATATTAATATGATTAACGTTATATTACAATCAACATGTAATGTCTAAATTTACAAATAAGGACACCTTTGTATACAAAAGAGTCGAAGGGTCAATGTTACATATATGGGGTAGTTAAAGGATAGTAAAAGGTGCATCTGTTGGCTTTCCTAGTATTGTTAATAAGTTAAATGAAGAGAAACCTGGTTTACCTAAATTCTTAGTTTACACAACTTCATATAAAAATATATAGAGAAAATTTATTGATTCATTTTCACCATATTAAAAAGACCTATAACTTTCTTTCAACAAAGCTAAAACATTAAAAAAAATTCATCACCATGGCAGTTGTATACCCAAGAGATTAGCTATTGAGGAAAGAAAAGAAAATGGGAAATTCCTTCACACTAAGAGTGAGGGATCCAAAAGCCATAGTGGTGATTATAAAAATGTAGTATTTGTGATTTTCTACAATTTATTTATGAACAATTGGTTCCAGTGTTATAATATAAATGTAATATTGTTTACAATATAGATAATCTCATACTACGCCACTAAGTTCATGGACAAGTCAATATCAAGAAAAGTGACAATAAGGATAACCAAACAAGCCTAATACCACCTCTGGCCTGTGACTGTGGTAGAGGACTTAGAACATCCAAAAATTAATAGGAGATTATTTTTCAGTCAGGGCTGGGAAGAAATTATTTGACACTACAACATACGTGTTGGATGGAATTTAAGTATACGGAGAAGGACTAGTGAGATCATTAATATATAGATTTGTATCCAATTGAATGATATTCTGTATAGTCCTCAATCGCATTGATAGACCAAGCCTCATCCTCTAGTCCGGGTGTTAAGTGATTCAGAGATGGAAATTTTAGATAAAGATAAAGATGAGGAAGATGAAGATAAGGAAGATGCTGATACAAATGAACATGATGATAATGCTATATGAGATTCAAACTCATTATCGGCGTCTGTATAATTCACTTCAATGGACAAAATTAATTAATAATTTTATGTTGTTTAATGTGGTATATTTTGTTAGAAAAATAGGAGCTTCTGTAATACCTTGTAGAGTTTTCCTATATATATATTTCTATTTATATATATCATTAGGAATATTTAATTAAAGTGTTTATTTTCTCTATATTAAGGTTAACAAATATGACTATTTATTTGGTCCTAACAATTTATATGGATGAATATAATCTATTGTACATGAATATAATCTAAAATGTAAAATAACCATAGATAAAATTAATATGTAGATGTTATATAATACAAATTAAGGTTTTCCCTCTTCTAATAATTTACATTGGTCAATCTCTAAAAAAAAATTACATAGGTGAAGTATGTTCTTTTCATGGTTAAGAACTTGGATTACAAATGCGTATTTACTGTTTTCAGTAATCATGAGTTTAAAGATAATATATTACTTAACTAATTTGGTGTCTATAGGTCACTTCACCATATCAAAGTTATAAGATAGGAACTGATGATAACGTCTTCAATTGGTGCAACTTTGTGTCTCTTACGAGAGCACAATAATTATCATTTAAAACAAGTAAGCGATTGTTGGGATTTTTTAGGTGATAATGTGATTTAATATACTTAGTGTTCACGAGTTGAGAGGGCGGCTACTAATGATGAAGGTACAATGATTCTTAAAATAACTTTATATGACTTCACCAATATATACTACACATTTTACTTCCACACCATCCCATTTCCTATTTTATAGCACAAACACTAAAACAAAACATCTATTTTGTACTATGAACCAATAGCATGTAACTATAGCATTCTATCCACCATGCATGTAAGCACATATGAAAATAATCTAGGAAGGAGATTCTTTGGTTGTGTAAAGGAATCAGTAAGAAATGTCCATTGCATTAACATAATGTTTACATGTATGATTTTTCCAATGTTTATTTGTTAATGAGTTAGTAAAAAAATGTTTTACTTTACAGGGTGGTTGTGGTTATTGCATGTGGGTGGACAGAGAGTACACTCAACATGAAGCAGAGTATGTCAATGGATTAAGAAGAGAGAATGAAAGGCTAAAAATCGCTAACGTCTCTCTTAAAGTGGATAAAGCCAGAAAATATATAAAGTGTTTATTTATAGAGTTGAGAAAAGAACAAGAGATTATTGTAAAGGATAATCAAAAAAAGGATTCTAAAAGTGCAAAGTATCAGTGGCTTATTGAAGGTTTGAAAGAACAAAATAGAGTTATGATGGAAATAATGGACCGGATCAATTTAAAGCTTCTAGATTTGAGTGAATGGTTAGAGGTGCAATTGCAAGAGCTTGAGACATTAAAATACAAAATTGAGCTTGCTACAACGACTCAAGAAATATGAATTTGCTATTGTAATTTCTAAACCATATGAAGGGATGTAGAAGTTTTAGCTTTTTAAGTATTTTTTAGTTATGTATTGAATGAATGTTGAACTAATGGCCAATTTCATGCATACTAGCATTGGTAAAATTTATGCATTATATGATTGTATCCTTATTGTTCACGGAATGATATTGGGTTATGATATTTTTATTGCATATTAAAAACACTTATAATAACACATAAAATTAAAGAACAAATCAATTGATCATGTTTATAGAGACTGCAATTATGCAGCAGATCATAAAAATACGGAATATTTTTCATGTACACCTTATATAAAGTATTACATTTAGGGCATTAATAAACTTCTAATTTTTTATTTATTATTTTACATGTATAACAAAACATGTGCATTATACAACTATTATTTTATAAACATTATAAAAATTTGACGCTTCATTGGGATGTAATGTTGCTTTGCTATGTTATATATTTTGAATAAATGCATTTGTCAGCATTTTATGTAACAACAAATTCATGTTACCTTTGTAGCAAATATGTATTCCTTATTTTGACTAAAAAACAATAGAGAATTTTTATTGAAGTTAAAACTTTTTTCTTTTCCATATGTTTCATTACAAATGAAAATGTAACAGAAATATTTTAGTATGCTTCAATGTTAACACTACAAGATATTAATAATTTAATGCCTATGTTTGAAAAGAATTTTGTTCATACATAATTTGATATCATGCATAAACATTATTACTCAACATTCTTTCTTTAATGCCATTTAAAGATGTTTTACTAGATTGACTATTTTAAACCAGTGCATTTGGATGGATAGATGACATAACACCTCACCCACCGCCTGGCCCTCCTTCGCCTGTACCTCCCCTATAACCATCTCCTCCTCCACCTCCATGACCACCTCCTCTACCACCTTGACCATATCCTTTATGACTTACTATTAAAAGATTGGTGTGTGGCCTTCCACATGTGATTGTGACATGAGGGTTAAGAAGTGGTGCACCAGCTATGTCTTTATTGTTATTAACATTACCTCTAACTTTAGAGTCATTATCTGCAAGTCCACTCCAATTTAGAAATTCATCCATAATTGTTTCCAAGGCTTTCTTTAAAAATACCCTATTTCTTTTATCATTAATAGCCAAATTCACACACTGGTTGAATGAATTCTAAAGTTCCCTGTATCTCTTATACTCCTCTATCATGTTTGGATAACCTCCAAGAAAGAAAATCTTTGAATGGCGATGGTGAACGTCCTTTCTCTACCTCCTCAGCACATACCTTTCATCGATCACAAAAATATCTTTTTTGGACATAATAGTGAAAATGTGTCAACATAGAATACCAACTATTTTAAACTTCTTATAGTCGCATTCTAAATAATTCCCTTCTTCTTTGTACTTAATAGTGTAATTGAATTCTTTTCTATAATAATCATTTACAATTTCCCATTCAGTTACTGTAAACTTTTCAATTCCTTTATCAAGTGTTGCCTCATCAATGTGATAGTACCAACTTCTCTTTAGTTCATCTTGCACTTTTATAAAACTTGTATATGTGAAAGCCTTTTGGAAAACCTTCTTCTAAGGAAATTATAAAATGTAAAATACTTCATTTTGTTTGTAATCATAATCAGCTTGGAACTCTTTCTCAATCTTATTGCTTAGAGAGATCTCATATTAATCTACAAACTGCTTGAGTGTACTTATTGAATGAGTATATCCATCAAAGCATGAAACACTCCTCTGAGTTGACACCATTCCAACCCAAAATAGGTGTTTGAGGTAAACTGGTACCCAGCTTCACCTTTTCGAATACAACTTAGCAAGCCAATCATTCCTCTCCAGTCTATAGTCTATGTAGATGGCGAGGTTTAGCACGCACCTAAAATTTTAGCAACTGTGACACTATTTGAGCTTAGGGCTCTAAAGAACACACAAACCACTGTCACAAAGGCATGGCACGAAGATGAGGAGTCACCACTCAGGGTAATAATTAGGACAAATAAAAATGGTGGTACTCGATTCTCTAAAAGAAAGCTAGCACCACAACTAGGAGATTCTGGATACGGAATACTAACTTCTTTCAGTCTTGTATTCATTTAGGATTATTTTATAAATTACTATCTTATTCTCTATTTATACAAAATTTTATTAAACCCTAATTAAACATCTATCTAGCCCTAAAACAAACTACTCATAAAACTGAATGTAAAAAATGCATACGAAGCGCATCATCCCTAAGTCTAAACTATGTTACTTTTATTTTAAATTTTAGCTAACTCTACATTTTTATTTACAATTGAAATGAACTAAAGGTGGTCCTACATGTTAATAAATGAGCCTAAAGACTAATAGGCCTAATTCTTATTTAATTTTAATTTAAGTGAACCTAAGTCTACTTATTTTAATTTTAAAAATTGGCCTAAATTTACAACTTATGAGGTATTTAAATTAATAGGCCTAATTCTACATGTTTTAATTCTAAAGTGATCTTAAATCTATAAATTATGGAAAAGGCTTAAATTAAATGGGTTAAGTATAAATTAATGAAATTAAATGAGCCTATGTCTAAATGAACCTAAATTGATTTTAAAATTAAAACTAAAAATCCAATTAAATGGGTTAGAACCTAACATGGGCTTGGGGTCCAAAACATAAAAAAAATAAACAAACAAACAAAAACCCAAAAAAATCAAAAATCAAAACAAACAAATAAAAAAATCAAAAATCAAAACAAACAAATAAAAAAATCAACTATGCAATTACATTGTTTCTTCTAAAAAAAACTCTAATTTTAATTAACATACAACCTAAATTAATATATTGACTCTATTGATTTTAATTAGGGTTTACCAAATTGAAACTAATTTACTAATTAACATGAAAACTAAATTTTCATTATTCTCACTATCGGGGTAATTACAAAATCTACTAAAAATAATAAAGAAAATAAAATTAAAATTACAACCTTTGAGAAAATAAATTAAACAAATTCAAAACCTAAAAAAACTATAAAATAAACTAAATAGAGCAAGATAAAAATTAAATCAGGATCTTTGACTTTTGGCTTTTATTCATGGATTCTCTGATAGGTTTCTTTGGTTCAATTATGTACTCATCACCAAAAACATCAAACACAAATAATTAAAAAAATAAGATTAGCATTAATGAACAAACAAACTAATGAAAATTAAACAAAAAATAGAAATAATAAAATAATAAAATGATATAAAAGATAGAATTAATAAAAAGAAAGGAGTAGAAGAGTAATGTTATTTATATGTTGTTTGAATGTCTCTCAAAATAAGATTTCACTTTGAGAAAATTGACTCTATGTTTTCTTGATTTATGGACTTTTAAAAGAATGTATTTTTTTTGCTTTCTTTTGAAACCTATAGTAGAAGGTTAGGTCTTTTCTTTCTCTCTATGTTTTTTTTCAATCAACCCTTTTTTTTTTGCAGTTGCTAATCAGGTTTTTTTTCTCTCTCTTTTACAATGTCCCCCCTCTCTTCTTTGCCAGTATTTTTCTTTTTATATGTCATTCCTAAGCCTAAGCTAACCACTTACATGATCACAGGAGAAGTTACGTGATCACAGTAGCTCTAATCCCTTCCTTCCCAAAAATAAACAGAATAAGACGTTTAATTTCAAAAAAGAAGATTGTATGCATAAGAGATGCATACTAGACCGAACCCTATTCAAATTAATTTATTTATTAAAATAAATTAAATTTGGACCAATCATAGTAAAAAAAAGTTTTTACTGAAAATTTTTAGCGACTCGGCATTGCAAAATGTCAACCGGCATTGTATAATGTCAATTGTCATTATGTAATGCCAATTGACATTACATAATATTGATAGGCATTGTGTAATGTCGATCGGCATTACACACATTTTCAAATAAAACCATACAAAATTCAATTTTTTTTGTAATTAAACCCAAAAAATGTTGCAATTTAGTCCTTGAAATCACAAAACTTAACACTAAAGGTCAATTTTTGACTAAATTTTTATCAAAAAGGCTTTTGTTGCATTCATGCACAAATGCATCTTGAAATTGGGTGCTTACAGTTGCCCCCCTTTATCGCAATTTGCTTGACAAATTATAACAAAGCAATAGAAGCACACAAGTTTGAAGGAAAGAATTAGGGTACTTAATTGTATCCTAATTGATGGATTGATGCTTAAATTGCTATGCAATTTTTAAGCAAGATGCTATATTTATCATGCTTCACTATATTTCCTGCAGAACGTCTAATGAAACATATGTAAATGAGTTTCGCTATATTCCCTGTGGGATGTTTAGCATTTCATGATTTGAGAACATGATATAGCTCCTGTGGAACGTCTAGTAATAATACCATAACTACTATGTAGTGTATGGTGAACTACACTATATTCCCTTTGGAATATCTAATGATAATGGATTTTGATATATTTCCTATAAGACATTTAACGACATATATGTAATGATTCCTGTTATATTCCCTATGGGATGTTTAGCGATTTATGATTTGAAAACATGTTATATCTCCTATGGAACATCTAGTAATAATACCATAACTACTGTGTAGTGTCTGGTGAACTGCACTATATTCCCTTTAGGACGACTAGTGACAATGGATTTTGTTATATTCCCTGTGAGACGTTTAACAAAATATATGTAATGATTCTTGCTATATTCCCTATGGGATGTTTAGCAAGATATATGATTTGAGAACATGTTATAGCTCATGTGGAACATCTAACAATAATATCATAACTACTATGTAGTGTCTATTGAACTGCACTATATTCCCTTTGGGATGTCTAGTGACAATGGATTTCGTTATATTCCCTATGAGATGTTTAACGAACTATATATAAAATGATTCCCATTATATTCCCTATGGGACGTTTAGCGAGATATATACAAATAAGTTTTACTATATTCTCTGTGGGACGTTTAGTGTTTCATGATTTGAGAACATACTATAGCTCCTGTGGAACATCTAGCAAAAATACCATAACTACTGTGTAGTGTCTAGTGAAATGCACTATATTCCCTTTGGGACATCTAGTGACAATGGATTTCGTTATGTTCCCTATGAGATGTTTAATGAAATATATGTAATAATTCTTACTATATTCCCTATGGGACATTTAGTGATTTATATTTTTTTTTTAAAAATATTGTAGTTCCTGTGGAACATTTAGCAATAATACCATAACTACTGTGTAGTATCTGGTAGATAAAAAGATTTGAAAATTCATGTTATAACTGCTCTATAGCATATAACATATTGAATTTAAAATTCATATTATGACTACTAGGTAATGCATAACAAAATAATCTAAAATTTCTATTTTAACTACTGTGTAGCATATAACAAAATAGATTTAAAATCCTTAATAAAAATGATGATGCATGTAACATGCAATAATCGAATTCTATAATTATATTTTGTATTCTATACTTGATAATGGATTCGAAATTTTAATACAGACAAATTATGTAATTAATAATTTTATGAATTATTAATTAATGATATGAATTTCATGAGTTAATTATGAATAGACCAAATTATAAGGAAGAAATTTGGACTTAAATGCAAACAAAGTTAAAGGACTAAAGTGGACGTTTGCCACTTTAATATAAACTTTGTATTTTGCCAATTCATTCTTCATTTCCCTTATCCTTTTCATTACTTACTGATTATACTACAATCCATACTTGCTCGCGATTAGTTACAACCCTTTCATTGCTCACTGATGATACTACAATCCATAATTGCTTGCGATTAGCTACAACCCTTTTATTGCTTATTGATAATGTTGCAATCCATAATTGATCATGATTAGTTGTAACGCTTTCATTGCTCACTGATGATTACAATCCATAATTTATCGCAATTAGCTAGAACCCTTTCATTGCTCACTGATGATGTTGTAATCCATAATTATTTACGATTAACTACAACCCTTTCGTTACTCATTGATGATGCTGCCATAAATAATTGCTCATGATTAGCTATAACCCTTTCGTTGCTCACTGATGATGTTGCAATCCATAACTGCTTGCAATTAGCTACAAGCCTTTTGTTGCTCACTAATGATAATGTAATCCATAACTGCTCATGATTAACTTTAACCCTTTCGCTGCTCACTGATGATGTTGCAATCCATAATTGTAAGTGATTAGCTGCAACCCTTTTGTTGCTCACTGATGATGCTGTAATCCATAATTAGCTACAACCCTTTCATTTCTCATTGATAATGCTACAATCCATAATTGCTCACGATTAGCTACAACCCTTTCATTGCTCATTGATGATGCTGCAATCCATAATTGCTCGTGATTAACTACAACCCTTTCATTGCTCACTGATGATGTTGCAATCCATAATTGTTTGTAATTAGTTGTAAACCTTTCATTACTCACTAATAATTTTTCACTCCATAATTGCTCGTGATTAGCTGTAACCCTTTTGTTGCTCGCTGATGATGCTACAATCCATAATTGCTTGCGATTAGCTATAACCCTTTCATTGCTCACTGATCATGCTACAATCCATAATTGCTCACGATTAGTTGTAACCCTTTCATTGCTCACTGATGAAGTTGCAATCCATAATTGCTCATAATTAGCTGTAACCCTTTCATTGCTCACTGATGATGCTGCAATCCATAATTGTTTACGATTAGCTGCAACCCTTTCATTGCTCACTAATGATGTTGTAATCCATAATTGCTCGTGATTAGCTGCAACCCTTACATTGCTTGCCTTTGATGCTACAATCCATAACTGCTGATAAATTGACTATAATCCTTTCATTGCTCACCTTTGATAATGCTACAATCCATAACTGCTAGCTAATTTTTATCTTTAGTTGTTTGAGTTGAATGCTTTGAATTCTTTTTGCTAATTGATTAGCATTTTTACTAACTGACTTCAAATTTTACTGTGTTAACTGATTAGAATTTCTCTACTAACTAATTTTAATTTCGCTATGTTAACTATCTCTATAGTTGGGTGCACTTCCTTTTGGATTTGTAATTCCTACAAACTTATTGAAGTTAGTTTCAATCATGATGAATGTACCAAAGTAAATTATAATGTTTAAAATTTATAAGAAAATTCATCATTTTTTCACAAGGTAGCATGCACTCAATGAATCTCACTATTTTTTATTTTAATGAATGTAATCTATTTACCATTTTCAAAGGTCAGAGGCATCGTTAACCATCTTATGCTGAGAGCATATCTTTTACCAAGTGAAGAGCTTACTTCCACACCTAATTTCAGGGAGAATTTTCTAAACAAAACTCATGGAATTTGAGCATAAATATATTAAATTTTGAGTATCAAAACAACCTTTGAATTTTTTTTATGCTTCTCTTCCTTATCTGAGTATTCCCCCTACCATTCTCATATTACTTAGCACGGATATCGTTGGAAAGGTCCTTTGGATACTTATACTCTTACAGAGCATTGGAGTAATTAAAGCAGTTTTTGGCATGGTCATCTTTTAGTATTCCCCCGCCTTTCTTATATTACTCAGTGTGGATACTGCTAGAAGTTTCATGTTGACACTCTTACTCATTTCTGATCATTGGACTACATTATACTTGCTCTTATTTTGATTCTCCTCTTAGTATTCCCTTACCTTTCTTATATTACTCAATGCGGATAATGTCAAGGGATTTTGTACTTATACTAATTTCTGAGCATTGGAGATATGCATATTTATCATTCGAAAGAATGAAATAATACTTTAAAATTCAAGCAATTTATGCTTCATGTCAATAGATTTTATTTTTGCACATTCCTCCCCTCATTTGGGTGTAAAGCAAGCATTAGATTGATTAGAGTTTATAAGTTCTCAACACAAAACTATTAGTTGCTCCTTTGAATTCTACGAGGCTAAAAAAGAGTCATTATGACCAAAGGTCATGAGATAGGCTTCTTGCACATGATCTCATGAAGTGGATGAATTTATTTTCAATTTATGAATTTAATGATTGAGATGGTACTTCATTATAGAATATAAGGAAATAGAGCTTTATTACTTCCCTTTATTATCTTGGTGAATGTTTGGCATTTACTATCTTGCCTATTCCTATTAATGTACCAATTCCTTCTCCTTTCTTCATTCACTTTATTTTTCCCTGTATAAAATATCATAAGTTAGTATGGTCTATTTGAAAGGGAAGAAATTTTTTCACAACACAATATTATTATTTTTGCATTCTTTCCTTTGATTATGGTGATGATGTCTCTGACCATAAGGTCATGATACTCCATTGTCGAAGTTGTAGCTTTAGGCCGTATTTGTATTTCCACTATTCCATTAATGCTATGGTAAAGGGTTTCATTTCCCTTTTTGATATCTCTTGCAAAAAAGGTTTAGGAGTTAGAAATTTTGTTTCATGACTAAAAAATTTTTCAGAGTGCATTCATTTTAGGTTTAAAGTGCATTCTTCCCTTTTATATGGCCGAAAAATGTATTGCTGACATGCTGGACCTTCTTATCACCATATTTTATACCCTACACTGCATTAATTATTATGAAGAGATATTCCAAATGATACTTCAGATGAGACTATAAAGATGAATGTTGAATCTAAAGAGCTTGAGCATTCTATCCAGCCACTTAAGGTTGACAGGATAATGCTTTTGCAAGTATCACTATCAATGATATTCCCTTACTAGATGGGCCCATAATTTATTAGGCTCCTAAAGTCTAAAGTCCCGTTGAGTACAGGTTCACCTTGATAGAATTGCTTTTTCCTTTTTTACTTCTTCAGATACTTCATATGTGAATACTCTTACTACTTTCCTACACTTTTATAAGACTAATTTTGAATGTTAGTAGCAGAGTATTTGTACAATCTTGCATAGGCTCAAAGACTTTATTATGCAAAGCAGGTATATCATAACAGATATTATGCAAGTGTATGTATGTTATGTATGATATGTATGATGCTAATAGGTCTTCTATTTGGAATAGAGGTATGTTCACAACTTGGAGTATGAGAATGAGGTGCCTCATCAATAACTTATAGGCTTGAGCATTGACTGCTTTACTATTGGTACTTCTAATGTTAAAGCTTCTGATACAGTTCATTAGACTAATGACCAAGCTAACAAGTAGGGCCCATGGCTTGACATTAAGGCTTATGATTAACCATTGTACTATTGAACTTTTCTTTTTGCAATTGTTTTTGTTGTATGATAACCGATGTATTTGTATGCTTCTTTCTGCCTTGAGATCTCTTATATTGGCTCTTATACTTCAGCATTCCATCTTTGCTCTTTGAATGCGGACTTACTATTCTACAATTTGCCCCTAAAGCTACATTTTGCTCCCTAGTTTCATTTTGAATTCATTCATGCTATTCTAGCAGTCTTTTTTCTTTTTTTTTCATTTTCATGTGCAAGAGACCCAATTCATTCACTGTTGTTGTTGATCCTTCGACTTACTAACCCTATTAGTTGCAATCTCACGCATTGAAGATGCAAAGGAGTAAGCAAACTAACTGAATCAATTTTTTAATGATGAAATCAACTGGACTTGCACTTTGAAGGACTCTTGAGCAAAATATGAGGCTTGATGTTGATGCAATGATTGATGATAGTTACAAGGCAAGAGTTGTAACGTAAGTTATTAAGCCACCTAAATTCCCAAGGAACAAGGGGACACTAAGCTTATAGACAAAATCATAAAGGGGTGGAAAAAAAGAAAATATAACTAAAATAGTGATCTTATAGCTCTGATTTAGCTTTCATTATGTATTGTCTTTCCTTTCAGATACTTATGCAATAAAATAAAGATGAATATGCAGTATTTGAACAAAAATTTCATATTCAATTTTACTTATTCATTAGGGAAAAAATGAGAACATTTATTACATTATATGATACAACTCTTATTATTAGTTAGTCCTAAATTTTACTCTCTAATTTTTACCTCACTGTTCTTTTTTCATTTTCTCTCTCCTTATTTTTTCCCTTTTTTTCATTCTTTTTATTTTTTCCTCAAATTTCCTATATTCAGAAGTTACATCATGTGATTTATGAATGTTCTTTAAATTTGCATTTATGCCCATGTTGAATGAATCCAATTGAATCAAATTTTTACATCAAACATGTAGATACGATCAATATAATAATGCACAATACCATTATGATGACAATACATAAGCAAGCATAATTGAAATTCATATCATCGATCACTAAAACAAAACAAGTTCTAAAAAAATAAAATTTTATTTAAAGAAGATAACAAGAAAATTTATTTCCTATTATAGATGCTAGGAATGTTGAGTCTCATAGTGGTTATCCTTCAGATGGTTGATATAGTAGCTATTCTTGTATCTTCTCGCCAACTGTCTCCATGACTTCATCTTTCTATACCTTAAATGTGCATTTTTCTTTCTTGTCTAGCAGCTTCTCATCATCAAACTCATCACCCCATCCTGTAGGCACAATCGACTTGAAGGGAATGTCAAAAGAAGGTGGTTTAGTATAAAACACCTTATAATCGAACTTGCCTAAAGGTTAACCCAATAAGTCTTCTGCTGCTTCCTCATCTTTAAGGACATTAGGAGATTTCTCTTTAGTTTTAAGGTCTAGGTCCTCAAATGAGCTTAGCACTTCTTCGCTAACTCCTAAGTTGATCATCATGACAGCTAAGGGTGGTGCATTTCAGTAGTTTAGGAAAGGATTATTTTTAGTGCTTGGATTTTCGAGGTCTATGATCTTCCCGAAGTATATAAGGTTTTGGATTTCATGTTTGAGGTGGATTCAGTTATCTATGGAGTGTTTGAGGTTTTAATGGAATTTGTAGTGCTTGTTTGGGTTTGTAATGACTTTTATTTTAAATTATTAAAGTATGTTTTAAGATTTGCAGTGTTAATAATATTTTAAATATTATTTATATATTATCATTATTTATTATTAATATTCATTATTTCATGTTAAATATATTTTCTTACGTTAAATAATTTATTTGGAAGTTTTATTATTTAAAAATATTAAATTTATTATTATTATTATTATTATTATTATTATTATTATTATTATGTGTGTATTTATGTCTGTGTGTGTTATGCATATATAAATGCGACAAATATATATATATAAAGGTCAGCATGTTAAAATCATGTCAACTCCTCTCCCCCACCCATTTTCTTTTCTTTCTTCTTAATTTCTTTCTTCTCCCCACTCCACCATTGCAGCACCACCCAAAGCTTTTCCAGTCACTATCAAGTGCCTGAGCCACCACCAGCACCACTTGAGCTTGCCACCTTCCTCCCTCTACCTTCTGGTCGCCTTCAGAGAGCTCCGGTCACTGGTTTCTACTTGAAACCATGAACTTGCTACTGTAGCACTGATAAAAAATTTTGTCAATTTAGCTCGAGTTTTTGGACTTGTTAGACTCCTCTCGACGTGTACTTCTCGATTCTCAAGTCATTTCAACTTTATAACGTTCGGATTGTGACTTTTCTTCAATTTTAGTTTATTTCTATTTTAGGTTTTTATTTTTTTAGGTTGATTATTTTTTATTCTTGATAAATCCTTTTGAAAATTTTTTTATATGGAACTTAAGCTTCTCAAATATATTTTTAGTTTATTTTTTTTGAATTTATTTGAATTATGGGTAATTATTGAATTTTTAATTAATTATGTGTTTTATGTGTTATTATGAAAAATTATGTTAAATTATTATAGTTAATTTAAATTATTAATTTTAGAAATGAGAAAATAAAATTTCACTAATTTTTAGTAATTTTGAGTAATTTATGGAAAATATTAGGTATTATGTAATTTTTGAATTTATGGGTAAATTATGTGTTTTTATTGAAATTATAGTAAAATAACATGTTTTAAATAATTATGGAATAATAAATGGTATTAAAATAATTTTTACAAATTATTTACTATTTTTAACTAATTAATAGTAATTTTCAAAAATATATTCATAATTTTATATACTATTTTTGTGATTAAATAAGTTTTTAACCATTTTTATTATATAAATAACCTATTTGAGTAATTAATTGAAAATTCTACTATTTTATGTTAAATAATTGAAAAATCGGATGTTTATTAATATTATATAATTTATTTGAGATTTTATTTAATTGATGTGAAAATAATTATATTTAAGGTTTTTGATATTTATATATTTTATATTGTGATTACTTATGGATATTTATGGAATTTAATCATTTTTATTATATTTATTATTTTATACTGATTTTTGATGAATTGTGAACCTTGGTTGGGAATTTATGTAATATGGGGTCCTAACCCAAGGTATTGAGTTTTGTGTATATAGAAGTGTATTTTCTTATAGGATTGACTCTACTTTCAATAGAGAGATGTCTATTTTATAAAGGAGACTCTATCGATTTTTTAATAGAATTCTCGTAAAATGTAACGTCGAGTCGATCATGAGTTTTTATATTTAAGTTGAGTTTTGATTCTTAGATCAAGTCTTTCTTTATAATTCTTAGAAGTATAAGTTAGGAATTTATTCTGATTTTTTTATTATTTACTTTTCTAGCCGCGCCAAGACCAAGGCCTATCGGACTAGACCCGTCGAATCTATCTCGATGATGCAAACTTGTGAATTATTATTTTATATATGCATTGTATATAAAATGCATGATATTGAGTATTCATGTTTTTAATATGTATTTATACATGAATTATTTTATTAAATGATTTAGTATATGTTAGGTATACTTTTAGTATATTTTTGTATATTTTTAGTTTATTTTAGTATATATGTGGCATATATATTTGGAATATTTTTAGTATTTGTTTAGTATATTTATGGTATATTCTTATATATTGGATGCCATTAAATTTTAATTGTGCATTTTATTATTTTTTCCATAAATATACGATTTTATTGAAGGATATTGATAAAACGTGCAACCTAGTGGGCTGCATTTAGACTGTGTATGTACCAGTACGATAGATTTTAGGGTTGACTTTATGAAATCATTTGAGGTGACATTTCATTAATTGATTATTCAGAATTTCTGTGATTGAGTAGTGTGATTATGGAAGCTTGGTTGACCTAGTGTCTTGGGGCTAATCACATTGACAGTGAGACTATGAGAGCTTGGTTGACTTAGTGTCTCAAGGTCAATCCGCTGTCCAAAATCAAATAAGAGAATTACTTTGGAATTAAGTGAGCCTGATGGCTAGTGAGATATTTGATTAAGGTTGCGAATCTTAGTGTTTTATTTGATCTTTCATTTAAATAAATGTTTTCTGTATTTAATATATATATATATATATATATATATATATATATATATATATATATATAGCAGATTTTAGCATCTGTGTGAAATGCTTGTATATGTATATTATTATACTAATACTTGACCGTATATGATTTAGATTGCATGTATATATATTATAGTAATTTACTCAGTGAGGTCTGACTCCCCTAAATATTTTTTTTAGGAGATTCCTCTTCAAACCTCACCAGTAGTGCTTTATGTCGGTCTTCTTTAGCCCAGGCTAGATTATGTCATTTTATTATCTGAACTCCTATTGTATTCTAGAAAACTACAATAGTAATATTATTATATCAGTAGTGTGTTGTTTTAAAATTTGAAATTTCTGTATCAATATTTTATTATGGTATGACATTTTAAGTATTTGTTTTTATATCAATTTTAATTTTAATTTTGGCATATTTTTATTTATTTATTGCACGTATTTTCTTTTTAAGGCTTGCTACAGGTCCCAAATTTGAAAGAATTACAATTCTCTAAAATCAGTCATGATTTCCGGTTTGGGTCGTGACAGGGTTATAGCTTGAGGTGTTTAGATTGGAAGGGTTTGGATTAGGTAAAGGGTATAAGAAAGCCTTTTTGGATCAAAAGGTCTAAGACTTTGAAAAGTGATTAGTCAAAATTGGAGAATCTCTTGGGCTGCTGAACTACACGTACCTCCACAGCTCAGTTAGTACTTTCTTATTGTGTGCCCCCAGTTGGGTAATTTCGAGTTCATGTACTTCTAAAATTTTTTGTCTTCTCACTTTCAATCTCTTCAGCTTGCAAACCATCATCATCTAAGTCTATAAATGTTTTAGGATTCAGCATTTACAATCTCTCAACCAAAGTAGGCAACACGTTATGGACTATCATACTTGTTTTTCATTAATCCTGCCTTGTTCATAAATCTGGTCAAGAAATCAAAAAAGGATTCATTTGATTTTTGCTTAGTCAATTCTAAATCCATGATGGATACTTCCAATCTAGTGTTATATAATCATACTATTTCAAAAAAGCAGTACGCAGTTGTAAGTACCCAAATTCGCGATGTAATTATGCATAGTGCGATGAAAGCCCCTATGATGAAAAATTAATCAAGAAATTGATCTCTAGCGTTGAAATTTTAGATTTCAAGAACTAAATTGTAGTGTTTTTGGACCTAATTGTAAAATCCTGATTCTAGAAATATTTTTTTAAAATTTTTAACTTTTCAGGACTATTAAGTAAATTGCCATTCAACATTTAGCTAATGCGACTAGCATTGGCCTAATTCCAATCGACATTAGCCTAATGCCAATCAGCATTATGGACATTCGCATTTTTTTAGTATTTTTTGTCATTTTTTTAGTATTTTTCTATTTTCTGATTGGTCCAAAATTAATTTATTTTAATAAAAAATTATTTTTAATATTTTTCATATACAGTACACGTCCATTACGTGTATTTTCTCTTTCTAAAATTCTATTATCCTGATTTTTTATTTTGAAAAGAAAAACAAAACTCTTTTATCCTGCCTTTCCTATGATGACGCAAGAGGTTAGTAGTGTTGTGATCACATAAGAGTTATTAGCTGAGGATGCGAGAGTTATTAGCTGAGGATAAAAGGAAAGGAAAGTGAAAGAGAGAGGGGGTTCGATACTAGAGAGGCTAGGGTTTTCGAAGAAAAATTTGAGAGAAAAAGTAGAGGAAAAAAAATTAACACAGAAAAAAAAACCTTTCTACTATAGATTTTAAAGAAACCTTTTCAAAAGAAAGAAAAATATGTTCTTTGTGTTTTTGAAGTCCAAGAAATCAAGAAGAAAAGCAATAGAGTCAATTTCAAAACGGTGACAATCTCAATATAAGGGGCATTCCAATAACATTTGAATAATAGCTTCTACTCTTTTCTTTTTTTCTTTTCTTTTTATTTTTTATTTGATTATTTTATTTTATTTTTTCTTGATTCATTACTAATTAATTTTTACATTTTTTATTTGTTTTGATTAATGTTCTGTGGTACCCTAAAGATGAGGCTAAAATGAGATTTTGGCAGTAATTACATTAAAAAATCTATAGGATGCCATGAATTGAGATCTATAAAACTCCTGTAGGATTTAGGATTTATGATTTTTGCATTCTTTTAATTTACTTTTCTTTTGGGTTGCAATTAAATTAATTTTAATTTCTGTATAATAGGTTGTAATAGCCCCAATACTGAGAAATAGTGAATATTCTTTAATTTTCTGCACTATTAAAATTAATTAGTAAATTAGGTTAATTTATTAAACCTTAATTAAAACCAATGGAGGCAATAGGTTAATTTAGGTTGCATGTTAATTAAAAGTAGGGTTTTTTTAGAAGAAATAATTTAATTGCTTGTTTCATATTTTATTTGATTGTTTTGATCTTTTTTTTATGTTTTTGGACTTGTTTGCTTATTTTTATATGATTTGGGCCCCAAGCCCACGTTAGGATCCAAATCCACTAAATAAAAATAGGCTTAAAAATGGTTTAGATTAACTAACTAAAATCAACTTAGGCCCATTTTTTTAGGTTGACTAAAATTAATTTAAATATAGCTTAGCCTATTAATATCATTTCTTTTAAAATAAATAGATTTAGGATCACATCACTTAATTAAAATCAGGTTGGAATTAGACCCACTAATGAATTCCTGCCTTTAAGAATTCGTAGACTATAGGCCCATTTTTAATTAAAAGTAAAATGAATAGACTTAGGCTCACTTATTAACATGTAAGTCCATCCCTAGTCCAATTCACCTATAAATATAATATGTAGAATTAGCTAATTTTAATTACTAAAATTAACCTAGTTTAGACTTAGGGATGCTACTGCCTTTTGGATGCATTTTTATATGTAATTTTATGACCTATCACCTTTTGGGTTAGATGGATGTTTAATTAGGGTTTAAATAAAATTACATGTAATTAGAGAATAAAATACTAATTCATAAAATAAATCTAAATGAACATAAGACTGAAAGAAGTTAGTATTTCATTCCCAGAATTTCCTAGTTGTTGTGCTAGCTTTCTTTTAGAAAATTGAGTACCACCTTTCGATTTGTCCTAGCTATGACCCTGGGTGGCAACTCCTCATCTCCACGCTATGACTTTATGAAATAATAGTGTGTTCCCTAGGGTCCTGAGCCCAAACAGTGTCATAATTGCTAAAATATTGGGTGCGCGCTAAACCCCACCATTAACAGTAGTAACTCCACTAAGGATAAGAGATACTAATTCTAGTAGTGTTCTTTAGAGTTATTTTATTAATTATTATTTTATTCTTGCATTCATTTTGCATGTCCTTATTAAATCAATGACATTAGTTTATGATTTCATGATTCCACTAGCTTCATGGAGTTATAAATTGGCTAACCGTCACTCTTAGCCTTAACTCGATTAAGAGAGACTACCGAGCTCATCTAACCAGAGTTTATAACCCAAGTCCTAAAGGGGGTAGTCTTCTCTCGAGTTTGCAAAGGATGTTGGGCCCCTCTGACCTTGGCTTGTAACTCAAGTCCTAAAAGAGGGCATCTTACTAAGGAAACCTTGACTTTTTACCAAACCCTAACCACATATAATGGCTTAGTTACTTCCCCTAGGATCTACCAAAATTTGCTTGTATGATTTTTGCCATGAGGTATTTCTATCTATAAAAGTCCAAGCCTATACTTTTGAAGCCCCTTGGGGTAATAAAGATTGGGCTAGACCTTTATACTTAGAAATTTTATTTCTATGCTTGTTGCCATGAGGTATTTCCATCTATAAAAGTCCAGGCCCATACTTTTGAAGCCCCTTAGGGTAATAAAGATTGGGCTAGACCTTTATACCTAAAAATATTATTTCTATGCTTTACAACTTTAAAAGAGATATGGTATATGCATCAGTCCCTGATATCCCCTATTGATATTAGGGCCAAGATCAAAAATCCTAGGACAAAAGACTCACCATTAAGTATATGTGTGAGAGGAATAAGGTTGGAAGGTTTATGCTTGTATGTTGCCTATTGATTTTTTCTTGATACTTGTTACATGCTATTTGCTTACTTGCTACTTATTACATAGTACCTGCATCATGCACACATGTATACATGCACTTCTTCCATCATACTAACACCTTGTTTTATAGCCATCATAGATTCACCGAGGTCTTCTCGTATTTGGGGACAAAAAGGTAGCATACTAAAAAGAATGAGTCAGAGCTCTAAAACCTTAGCAAAGGAAATCTTGAACAGACTGGATCGACTGAAAAGAAGCCCTATCAATCCACTTTACTTTGAAGCTTAACCAACTTCACTCAAATATAAACAAATGGAACAACAGTAAGGGAATTAGACCTTAGAAGACATCAAGGGCACTCTGATGGATGACATGAGGGCTTTGATGCAAGATGAGCTAAGACAAGCACTATCTAGACTAATGCAACCTGTTGCTATCATACCACCACCTATAATTGAATAACTACCTGCTACTATTGTTGTCCTACCTACTGTTGATGCTCCACCTATTGCAAATAATGCTATAGGGCAACCTATTACTAGAAACCTACCTACTATCAGTGTGCAACCTGAGGATGTTGAGTACATGATAGAAAAGGCAAAAAGAGAATCACTTGAACTGGTACAAGACCATGAGTCCAAGTAGATGCGAGCACTGACCCAAAAGATGTCTAAAATGGAAGAGCTAATCAGGGGACAAGGCATGGGGTATTCATTTGACTTCGATGACATGTTGTAGATAAAAGATGATAAGCTTCCTAACAAGTTCAAAATGCCACAACTACAGAAATTTAATAGGAGAGGAGATTCGAGAATTCATCTCATCCAATACACAATAACCATGAGTACTACTAAAGCACCATTAGCAATGATTACTAAGTTATTTATGTTATCCTTAAAGGGAATGGCTATAAACTGGTATCATGGGCTAGAAAAATCTATGAGAACATAATGGAAAGAACTATATACTGCCTTTTAAAAATAGTATGACTATAATACTATATTGAAAGTGTCCATTAGAGATTTAGAACTAACAAAGCAGAAACCCAATGAATCTTTCTCTGATTTCCTTACTAGATTCATGACTAAAGTAGGGTTGATGAAGAATAAGCTAGCCGAGAAGGATCAGGTTAGGATAATAGTTCAAAATGTGTCACTTAATTTGGTCAAGAGGTTATAGATGATAAATCCAAAAACTTTTATAGACTTGTATAATAATGTTCTATAGGCAAAAAAGATTGAGAATGATAAAAAAAAAGCTTTAGAGGCATTAGAACCTGAAACTACGCATAAGGAAGTACTAGTCGAGCTGTGGAGGTATGTGTAGTTCAATAACCCTGGAGATTCTCCAACCCTGGAGATTCTCTAACTTCAACCAACCACTCTCTAAAGTCTTGGAACGATTGGTCCAAAGAGGCTTACTCTGACCCTTAATCTTTTTTAAACCACCTAACTCGAATGTCCCAGGCTACAACCCCAATAACTACTACAAGTTTCACCAAATAGCTGGCCACTCCATAAATACCTGTATCCACCTTAAACATAAGATCCAAAACCTAATAGACTCCAAAAAAATCACAAACCCTAAAAAATCCAACTTTAACCTAAACACTATAAATAATTCTTTCCCTAACTATTGAACTGTCCTACCACCGACTGCCATGATGATTAACTCAAGAGTGAGCAAAGAAAAAGTGCTAAACTCCGTTGAAAACCTAAACTTTACAGCTAATGGAGAATCTCCTGATGCCTCTAGAGGAGTTGAGGATTTGCTAGGATAGCCCTTAGGGAAATTTGACTGTAAGGTGTTCTACTCCAAACTGTCCTCTGCAGATATCCCAGTTGAATTAATTATGCCCTCAAAATGGGATGATGTGTTTAATAACGAGAAAGAATCCAAAACCCCAGAACATCTAGAAGTTAAGGATTTACCAGGGTAGCCCTCAAGGAAATTTGACTATAAGGTGTTCTATTCCAAACTGCCCTCTGCAGATATCCCAGTTAAATCAATTGTGCCCTCGGGATGGGTGATGAGTTTAATGAGAAGAAAGAATCCAAAATCCCAAAACATCCAGGAGTTAAGGATTTATTAGGGTAGCCCTTAGGGAAATTTAATTATAGGGTGTTCTATTCAAAGCTTGCTTCCAATGATATACCTCTTGAGGGGATTATGCCCTCAGGATGGGGTAATGAATTTGGTGATGGGCCAATGAAAGAAGAGAAGGAGTCTCTACCTTTCAAATAGGGGATTGAGAAATTATTGAGAGCACAGCTAGGAAAGCTTAGCATGGAGGAAAAAGAAATGTGCATCGTAGAAGTATGAAAGGATGGAAAGAGGGACAGAATCATCAAAGTTATAGACATCTGGTATGACTCTGATGAAAAGATTCCTGCTGGTCTTGATGTGTGGAGTGATGACCCCAAAGTGAATCATGTTACTAGAAGTGGGAGGAATTACAAGGCAACAGAGAAGAAGATTGAGAGAGTTGTAGAAAGAGAAGAGACGAATGATGTAGAAATAGAAGAAAGGGAAAAGGAAGATCTGATTCTAGAACAACTGAAGAAGGCTAAAGTAAATATCAGAATCAAGGAACTACTGATGCACTTAGACAGCCACAAAAGAGCTTTAGTGAAAGCTTTATTAAACATAAAAATTGAAACAACAGCCACACCTGAGGCTATAATAGCAAAGGTTACAGAAAAAAAAATACGGGCTAACAACCTTCTTAGATGATGACCTGCCTTTGGAAGGAAGAAATCATAATAAGGCATTGTTTATCCCAGCTGAAGTAAAATGGAAAAGAACCAAATTTTCAATGGTTGATGATGGTTCTGCCATTAATATATGCCCATTGAAGATCTTGCCTAATTTAGGTTTGAAAGCTGAAGACTTAATAGATTCAAACCTCATAATCAGAGCTCATAACGATAGTACTAGGAATGTAGAAGGGACATTCCAAGCTCTGGTTAAGACAGGACCTGTGGAATTAACTATTGAGTTCACCATGCTGGATATACCAGTTACTTATGCCTTATTGTTGGGAAGGCCATGGTTCCATGCTTGGAGGGGTATCCTCAACTGTGCACCAGAAGATAAAATTCCCTTATGAAGGAGATGTAATGATAATTGAAGCAAGAACCACTACGGTTGTTGCTGCCATACTGTAAAAATAGAAACAAGTGTATGTTCCTCCCAGTTTTCAAATTACTAGGATATTTGACTGGACTGAGATGGACCCAAGGATTATAAAAATATTAGAGAGCATGAATTACTAACCTAAATGAAGGCTAGGCAAAAAAGAGTAAGGAAGTCCTAAGTTACCATAATTTAAGAGTCAAAGTGACACTAAAGGATTAGGGTGTGCTGAGATAGGATCCACCAATAGAAAGGCAAGAAAGAAGGAGAAGGCTAAGAGAAATAAGCCCCTAGGGAGAGTTGAGCCATTAAGTGATAATTTCATTAAGCCGAGAGAGGGCAAGTACTATCTAGCTGTTAAGGAGTCCATCAATGTCGCTGGTAAAAATGTTCCTGGGTTTGAGATTTTCAAGGACTAGATTGTGGAAAACTTAGTCAAGAATAATAAAGAAAAAGTGATGAAGCAAGTAGCTGGAAGAATGGGGGATGTTATTATCGAGGAGCTGCTATGTCTGCCACCTAAAGTGGAGCCACCCCTGGATTTAGCTACTCTTATTAGTGATAGCTTTACTAATATTTTTATGAAGAAACTGATGTAATAATGTTCGATATCTAAAAGGATAAAAACTTTATTTTTCCTTTAGTCAATGATATGAACACTGGTTTTGCTTACTTGTGCGATGTGCATCCTAATAGTTCTGAGCATTATAATTTTGATTGTTTATGCATGTTTGACATTAATTCAATTCAATTTGATTCATTTAACATGGGCATGAATGATAATCCAAAGAAAATTTCTATATCATATGATGTAACTCTTAAAGAGATGGAAAATTTTAAGAGAATATTTACAAAAAGAAAGGTAGTATTTGTTTAGACCTACTAAGACATGCCAAGTTTAAATAGGGACATTACAGAACATCACATTCTAACTCATCTAGAAATAAAAATTGCATAGGCTGAGACCAAAATGGACTGAAAAGATAAGAGAAGAAATTGGTAAAAAAATTTAGGCCAACTTTTAAAGGTAGTAGATTATCCTCAACGACTAGCAAAGATAGTCCCGGTACCTAAGAAAGATGGTAAAGTGTGAATGTGTGTTGATTTTAGGGATTTAAATAAAGCATGTTCGAAGGATGACTTCCCTTTACCTCACATTGATGTGATAGTGGATAGGGCGGCATCAAGTGCAATGTACTCCTTTATGGATGGGTTCTCTGGGTATAATCAGGTAATGATGGTAGTCATGGATAAGATCAAGACAGCTTTCATCACAGAATGGGGGATGTATTGCTACAAGGTTATGCCCTTCGAGTTAAAGAACGCAGGTGTAATATATTAAAGGGTAGCCACCGCTCTTTTCCATGAAAAGATGCATAAGGAAGTGAAAGTATATGTAGATGATATGATGGTCAGGTTAGAAACAAAAGAGGGACATTTTGAAGCATTGGAAAAATTCTTGGCACGCATTGAGAAAAATGATTTAAGACAAAACCTAAAGAAATGAGTTTTCAGAGTTACTTCAGGGAAGTTATTGGAGCATATAGTCAGTAGCAGAGGAATTAAAGTGGATCTAAATAAAGTGAAAGCCATTTAGAAAATGCTAGCACCAAGAACAGAGAAAGATGTGAGAGGTTTATAGATAGGTTACAGTCTATTAGTAGGTTTATTGCAAGGCTTACTAATATTTATGACCCAATCTTCAAGCTGTTAAGAAAAGATCAACTTGTATTATGGAATGATGACTGTCAAAAGCCTTTAATAAGATAAAAGAATATCTTACTAATCCATTTGTACTTAAACCATCAAGTTTAGGTAAACCCTTGAACCTATATCTGGCTCTAATAGGAAAAGGCAATGGGGGCAATGTTAGTATAAGAAGGACTGGATGGGATAGAGCATGCAGTGTATTACCTCAGTAAGAAGTTTCTGCCATATGAAGATAATTATAATTTGGTGGAGAAGATATGTTTGATAATGATTTAGGCAATAAGGAATTTTAGGCATTACTTTTAATCTTATAAGGTTTAGGCCATTTAAAAAATAGACCCCTTAAGATACTTACTGGAGGCACCTACTCTGACCGAAAGGATGTCTTGATGGCTGGTTCTCCTGACTGAATTTGATATAGAGTACATTACCATAAATGTTATTAAAGGAAGGACATTATGAAATTTCTAGCTCAAAATGCAGTAAAGGGTGACGAATAGTGGAGCCTAGAATTCCTAGATGAGAATCTAGTAGTTGTAAAGCATCAGGAATAGAAGCTTTATTTTGATGGTGTAGTAAACAACAAAGGACCCGGTTAGGAGTGATCCTCATCACACCAGAGGGAGAAACCATACCAATGGCCAAGAAGCTTAATTTTAAAGTAACTAATGATATGGTTAAATATGAAGCATGCATTTATGGAGTAGAAGCGGTGATGGCAATTGCAGTAAAGGAGTTGTTAGTATATGGGGATTCTATGTTGGTTATCAGCTAGGCTAATAAGGAATGGGAAGTGAAAGAGGAAAAGCTAAAACCCTACGTCTGCCATTTAAAAGCTTTAATAAAGAATTTCACCAAGTGTCTCTTTATCCATCTATCAAGAGATGACAATCAAATCGCAGATACTCTAGCAACACTCTTTTCAATATGGGATAGTGTGACTAGGTTGACTATGAGGCCATTAGTGATCGTGAAATCAAAGGCTCCATGTTATGGGGGTGAGCATATTATGGGGATTTAGATAGAGCCTCAAGAGAAGCCATGGTATTATGATGTTTAGAAGTTCATTGAGGAAGGAAAATATCCAAACAAGGCCACTTCAAAAGAAAGATATGCCCTGCATATTCTTGCATGTAATTTTGCAAGTCACAATAGGGTGCTGTATAAGAGAATGATGAATGGAATACTACTTAGATGTCTAAAAAAAGATGAAGTAGAAGAGGTGATGAAAGAGCTTCATGAGGAACTTGTGGTTCTCACATGAATGAGATAATCCTAACAAAGAAGATAATCAGACATGGACACTACTAAATGAGCATGGAAAAGGATTGTATTAGAACCATGAGGTAATGCCATCAATGTCATATCTATAGGAATCTCAACCATCTTCCTCCAATAGTGTTAAATAGTTTATCATCTCCTTGGCCTTTTATAGCATAGGGGATTGATATCATAGGAGAAATAAGGCCAACAACATCGAATGGGCATAAGTACATAGTTGTGGCAATTGATTACTACTCTAGATGGGTAGAGGCTAAGTCTTTCAATGCTCTAAAGGCAAAAAAAATGGCCCAATTTATTAAGAAGAATCTCATTTACAGATATAGGGTTCCACATCATATAGTGATAGATAATGGAGTTTAGTTTCAAGCAAAAATGATAGAGTTATTGCAGAAGTATAGGATCGAGCAGTATAAGTCTTCACCATATCAACCTTAGGCTAATGGAGCAGTGGAAGTAGCAAATAAAAATATTAAGAAAATCCTCTCTAAGATGGTTAAAACTTACAAGGATTGGTATGAGTTTCTTCCTTTTGGCTTATAGGGATACAAAACTATAGCTAGAACTACCATAGGCCAAACTTTATTCTCCCTGGTGTACAACTGTGAAGTAGTTTTGCCAATAGAAATTGAGATCAAGTCTCTAAGAGTAGTTATAGAGGCCAAAATGCCCGAGAGTGAATGTGCACGAAAAAGATATAATCATCTGGTGTCTTTTGATAAGAAGAGGATGAATGCTTTGTTTCATACCCAAATATACCAGAAGAGGATAGAAGGGGCATTTAATAAGAAGGTAAAGTCAGAGAAGATAAAAGTTAGGGATATGGTACTAAAACAATCTAGAGCAGTTGTGTGCAATCTGAGAGGAGAGTTCAGACCAAATTGGGAAGGACCGTATTCAGTCAAATCGGTTCTACCTAAAGGAGCTGTTAAGATATCAGACCTTAAAGGGAATAAGTTCATGAAGCATATTAATCTGGATCGCCTTAAGAAATACTACTTGTAAAAAATGAATAAAAGTAGTATAAAGAAAATAAAAGTTCATTGACTAGAAAACCTAAAAAGGTTAGTCAGGCAAAAATTAGGACATTTTCACTATTTAGAAAACCCACAAAGGGCTAACAGGCAAAAATTAGGAAAAAAATAAAAAGAGGTTCACTGATTAGAAAACCTGCAAAAGGCTAATCAGGCAAAAGTTAGGAAAATAAATGTGAGCAAAAAATATTCAATTATAAAAGTCGAAAGGACTAGCTAATAATAAAAGTTATATCATATGATGTAGCAAATGTACTCATTTTTGCCCTAATTAATGAATATTATTGGAATTGAAATTTTGTTATGATATTTCATGTTCTATCTTATTTATAATACATAAGCACTAAAAAGGAAAGACTAGCTCTATGACACCATTTTTTCTAATGGTGCCTATATTTCTTCTTTTAGCACTCATCCTGTAAAGCTTGAATCCTATTGTCTCTAGAAATTCTGGGTGGCTCTGTAGCCTGTATCACAAACTAGATATGGAAAAGAAAAAAATAATAATCCTACCAAGTTGAAAACTAGAAATGGTGGCTTAGGTAAAAGTTAGGGCATGTCTGCTAAGTTAAAAACCCGAAAGGGCAGCTTAGGCAAAAGTTAAGGCAAAAAAAAACCTTTACTCTACTGAAGTCCATTTATACAAGTCTAAGATCAATTCAACTAGTGCATATAAATAGTATAGAATTCAGAACATAATAGTACGATAGAAATAGTTTGATATAAACAGAAGTTAGAAACTAAGATAGTCCAAATCAATCATCCTGAGCTCCTGAATCAAGCCATAGGCTCCATCCTTTAGTAGAATCATCCTGATGTAAGGTATCTAGAGGCCTGATCGATGAAGTCACTATTAGGATTCGTGATTCAAAAACGCAGTGGAAATTAAAACTTTTAACCACAAACCCTAACCCGGATCCAAGTAATTCAATTAAATGATTTAAAACTAGGGTTTTCAAATCTTACCACAAACACAGAAGAGGTAAGACTATTAGAAGGTAGAGAGGAGGTTCACTCCAGTGACACCTTACCTCGAGCTTTTGATTTTGGTAGTTCAGATCAAGACGTCTCCAAAAGAATCCATCCTCCACAAGCGTCCGCATAAATAACCCTTGATTCAAATGAAAACTTTGTGTGCTAGCACTTCTCTTGATTTCTCACAAATCAAGAACAAAAACACTCTGTGCTTTAGTTTTTCTAAGAGGAGAAAATGAATTTTGGTGGCTGATAATTGAGTTAGTGAAACCCTAAAGAATATAACATATTTATAGACCTCTAATTAAGGTTTCACTTACCAAAATAACTTTTGGTAATTTCTCAATTATTATTATTCTAAATTTATTTAAAATTAAATCAAATATAATATCTCATTTATTTAAGATAACCTTTACCTTAAATAAATAAATAAACTATTTATTTATTTCCACAAACCATATTTGGGCTTCTCAAACCCATATCCCTTTTTAGGTTTGTTCTAAGTGTGTAACGTTGTAGGCTCACATGACATTGGCAATGGACTTTAATTTTCTATTTAGGCCTACAAGTCATAAGTGGCCTCTAGCAAGACATTATGACTACACAAGTCATGTTAAGTCAATAATCTGACATAATCTAATTTATAATAAATATTATAATCCCTTTGTCACATGATATTTTGATTGAATATAAGGCATAGTTTCTGTCATCCTTATATAAGTCAATCATATTATTTCTTGACTTAAAGTAGACTGAGAATGATAACTCTTTATCAATTCACTTTAGCATGGCCATGCATTTTCCTCAATCTATCTTATTAAGGGGCCCATAGATATCTTACTTAGATTAAATGAGGGACAAATTCCTTCTCAATTACTCACATTCCTCACATAACTCATTTCATATCCAACAATAATCTATTTAATTATCCTATTAAAAATAATGTTAGATTGTGTCAAAATATATAATAGTTATGTAGAAATCCATGATGATTTCAAGGTTAACGGACTAAATCAATATTATTATTATGAGAATTACTTATGATAATTATCTATGTAGTATTCTCATGAGGGGTCAATCCAGTACATTATTTCCCAAATAAGTACCTATGAGTTGACTTAATATCTCATATTCATGATTAGTAAAACATAATCATCAATCAATATTATACTAGCTATAACATATTATTATGACTAGGGATAATTTGAATAGAACTCATATTTAATCTAAGGGTTTTACTATCAAGTCACATACTTGATGACTTTAGTAAGAATTGAAATTATCATAACACAAAATGATAATGAAAAATGCCTCTTTATTAAATAAAATGATAAAATCAAAACATGGTCATACATGATTGACCTAGTGCAGTGCATATCACTAACAGTCACAGCACTGTAAAGGTTAATGCCAAAATCTATAAGCTATCACCAAAGCATCTCATTCTCTCGCTCCAGATCCCTAGAATAACTTTACACATATAAGAAACATCATATCATATGCATACCATGCATACACTTGCATAATAAGTGTATATATAGTTACTAGCCAACTATCTATGACCTACATAGTAAATAACCTCTGAGACAAGGCAAGTCCGTATAGATACTCTACCTGTGTTCGGGGAACCTGTTTTATAAAAATTTTGCTAATATTAGTATCAAATGTACATATTGATGTAAGAAATAAGTCACATAAGAAGTATCTGCTGAAGAAAAGATGGGGAGCTAAACATCACCAAAATGTATTTGTTGCTCAACTGGAGTCTGAATAGTAGGAGCCTAGTAGAACATGGACCTATTTGGGAGAGAAACATCACCAAGAGTAACACCAGCAAAAGTCCCATCACGACTAGTCCCAACATGCTGAGTATGATGTGTAGGGCTAAGTCTAGGCTCAGACCTCTCTATATCAGGAGCAGCCTTAGCCTCTTGAGAAATCTCAGTCTCTTCCTTTGTCACCTCATCAACAGAAGAGTGAATCTCCTTAAACTAAAAAAAAGAATAAGTGATTCATAGGTTCCAAAGGAAGACACTGAGACAACAAGAAATTACCCCAGCATCATCAATAGGAGTATGCTCTAAGAGGCTTTCACAAATGAACTGCTGATAATTTCAGGATTGCTTAATAAAATTTGAGGCAGCATATCCCCATAGCACCTCTATCAGCCCTTAACCTGTCAAATGAGAGCTGCACAATATGGAAGAAGGGACATCGGATGGAATATGATGTCGAGAAGGCCTGAAAGACTAATGATACACTTTCTCTCCCAAATACCACATCTGATAGCCATATATAGGGAGTAGAACCCTTATAGACTCAAGTGATACTACACTAACCATAAAGTCATGTCTCTGGAAAATATTAGCTCCCGCCAACCAATTAGAATTAATCTGTAAAATCATGTTAATTAAATTTTATTTGTTTAAAATGATGAAACAATAATGAATTTGCTTTTTTACCAAGTACCACTTGATGGTATTCAGCTGATCACGATAGGTCTAAAGAGTGTTCTTGGTGCTGGCTAAATAGGAGGAGCCCCATCTCTACATCAAAGGGAGACTCCTATCAGAACTGATAGCATCAAAGCCCCTAATCAACCAAATCTCTATACTCTAGATCTGAAAGGAAAAGAAAAATAAATCAGCAAGTCATACAAAAAGCAGGGATAATGACAAGTAATGAAAAGAAGATGTACAAGAAAGACGTGTTAGAAGCCACACATCATGATAACACCTCTACAAACAATACCCAGTCTATAGTAAAGGTAGGCTAATGCAGCAGATCCCCAGTCAAGGATAGCAACCTAAACTAAGTCATGAAGAGGGCTAAGTAGAGCAATGTTGACCTCATGACCAGTCTCAAGAGTAGTAGTGGCAGGAAGACGTCTGAATCCTTTAACTAGAGATGAAAGAAGAACATTCTTCCAGTTCTTCCATGATGGAATAAACTCGATCAAGTCATGCATGTAGTGACTATGTGCATCCTCACGTAGACTACAATAGTTGATATCGAAAGGAACATAACTACCCCCAAAGGCAATCCCAGTAACGAAGGAAAAGCTCGTGGAAGAAATAATCAGCTTGCCTACACAGGTATGGAAAGTATGGGTAGTATCCATCCACCACTTAATCAGAGCAAATAAAGAATGGCAATCAAACTTGCCTCAAACTGATGGAAGCGTAACAATGAATCGTCTGAACCTGGAGGCCCACATTAATTATGTCACATTATCTGATAACTTATGAAAAAATTCTTAAGCTATGTGAAAGCAGCCTGTGAATTTCATCGCCTGCCGGATGAAATTCAAGGATTCAAAAAATAGAACAAACAGACAAATGAACTAGGATTAATTAATTAATTGACTTGTTAGCTAACAAATTGAAAAATTAAAAAATTGGACAATGCGAAGAGCTTGGGATCAGCATCAAGCAATCAGCATTAGGCAAATGTTGATCGGTATTAGCTTGATGTTGATAAATTTTTGCTCTGTAGACCCGAATTTTGCCTTCTGACACTGAATTTTACTTGTCTAATTAGTTATACAGCATACTCAAGGCTAAAATTTTATATTTCAAGGTCCAATTTTGAGTTCTCATGCATTTTTTGCATGCTAATATATATTCTAAAATTGATTCTATTCACTAACTATATGAGTAATATTTTGTAAAAATAAATTAAAAAGATGAAATGTTACCTCATTACCTATATCTCTACACCTATGGAGGTGTAAATCAGTCAATGGAAGGATGGTTGGGCCCTTGTAAAGTCTGAGATCATTCTAAGGAAAATGAAGGGGCTAAATAACTAGGTCTGTTGCTATTTCAGATCCCCAACATAGTCTTTATCATGGGTCAGTCATAGGATTTGACAGATTGTAAATCAAACATCAGATGATTGAGAAATCAAAATAAAAAGAATCAATGCAAAGGAAGAATAAAAAGGAAAGAAAATGAAGAAAGAGTAAGAAATGAAGGTAACATGAAAAAAAGGGAAGGAATTTATAAAGTGAAAAATATCCACTTTGGTCCACTATCTTTACTTACACTTGGATCTAAGTTCTTTTGTTATAATTTGGTCCATACCTACAGCTTGATTAGGAATTTATTTGTAGTTAAATCATGACATATATTCATCAGATTAATAATTCATGGATTATTAATATGCATAATTAGTCTGTAAATTCTCTATCAAGTACAGAATCCATAATCAAATTACATAATTCAATTTTGCATTTTACATGCATCACCTCAATCAAAGGATTTTACACTCATATGCTCCAAAGTAGCTATGATAAAAATTTCACATCATTATATTATATACTACACAGTAGCAATAATGATGTCACTAGACATCCCATAAGGATTATAGTGGATTGCGAATCATTAAATATTCCACAGGAACTATAGCACCATTTCCAAAGCTCGCTAGACATCCCAAAGGGAATATAGTGAGGTTCATCGCATTCATTTTGTTGAATTTCCTATAGGGAATACAATGAAATTCATTATCACTAGACATCCAAAAGGGAATATAATGCAGTTTACTAGGCACTACATAGTAGTTATAGTATCATTACTAGACGTTCCACGAGAACTATAGCACATTTTTTAAATTATAAATTGCCAAATGCACCATAGGGAATAAAGCGAGAATCATTTCACTCATTTCATTAAAAATGTCCTACAGGGAATATAACAAAATCCATTGTCACTAGATGTCCCAAAAGGAATATAGTGCAGTCCACCAGACACTACACGATAGTTATGGTATTATTGCTAGACATACCACAGGAACTATAGCATATTTTCAAACCACGAGTCGCTAAACGTCCCAAAGGGAATATAGAAAAATGCATAACTTTCACTAGACATTCCATAAGAAACATGGTAAAACATATTAAACATAACATCTTGCTTAAAATTGCACAGCAATTTAAGCATCAATTTGTCAATTATGATACAATAAGATATCATGATTCTTTCCTTCAAAATTGTGTGCTTTTATTGCTTTGCCGTAATTTTTCAAGCAAACATCAACAAAATGGGGCAATTACAAGCACCTAATTTCATGATGCAATTATGCATAGTGCGATGAAAGCCCCCATTATAAAAAATTAATTGAGAAATTAATCTCTAGTGTTGAAATTTGAGATTTCATCTCTAGTTTTGAAATTTGAGATTTCAAGGACTAAACAACGGTGTTTTTGTACCTAATTGCAAAATCTTAATTTTAGAAATGTATTTTTTTTAATTTTTAACATTTCAAGACTACTAAGCAAATTTCCAGTCGGCATTTAGCTAATGCCAACCAGCATTGGCATAATGCCAATTGGAATTAGCAAAAAGCCAATCGACATTATGGACATTCGTATTTTTTTAGTATTTTCCTATTTACTGATTAGTCCAAAATTAATTTATTTTAATAAAAAATTATTTTTAATATTTTTCTAGTATAGTATGCATCCATTACATGTATTTTCTCTTTCTAAAATCCTTTTATCCTGATTTTTTATTTTGAAAAGAAAAATAAAACTCATTTATCCTGCCTCTCCTATAATCATGTAAGAGGTTAGCAGTATTGTGATCACGCAAGAGTTGTTAGCTGAGGATGCGAGAGTTGTTAGATGAGGATAAAAAGAAAGGAAAGTGACAGAGAGAGAGGAGTCGGTACTTGAGAGGCTAGGGTTTTTGAAGAAAAATTTAAGAGAAAAAGCAGAGGAAAAAAATTAACATAGAAAAAAAACCTTTATACTGCAGATTTCAAAGAAACCTTTTTAAAAGGAAGAAAAATATGTTCTTTGTGTTTTTGAATTCCAGGAAATCAAGAAGAAAAACAATAGAGTCAATTTTAAAACGGTGACAATCTAAATTTGAGGGGCATTCCAACAGCATTTGCACAATATCTTCTACTCTTTTCTTTTTTCTTTTCTTTTTCTTTTTGATTTGATTTCTTTATTTTATTTTTGATTGATTCATTACTGATTAACTTTTACATTTTTAATTTGTTTTGATTGATGTTCTGTGGTACCTTGGAGATGAGGTTGAAATGAGATTTTGGCAGTGATTACATTGAAGAATCTATGGGATGCCATGGATTAAAATATGTAAAAATCCTATAGGATTTAGGATTTATGATTTATGCATTCTTTTAATTTGCTTTTGTTTTGGGTTGTTATTAAATTAATTTTAATTTCTGTGCAGTAGATTGTAATAGCCCCAATAATAGGAAATAGTGAATATACTTTAATATTCTGCACTATTAAAATTAATTAGTAAATTAGGTTAATTTGGTAAACCCTAATTAAAATCAATGGAGGCAATAGGTTAATTTAGGTTGCATGTTAATTAAAAGTAGTGTTTTTTTAGAAGAAATAATTTAATTGCTTGTTTGATCTTTTATTTGATTTTTTTTGGACTTGTTTGCTTATTTTTATATGATTTGGGTTCCAGGCCCATGTTAGGATTCAAACCCACTAAATAAAAATAGGCTTAAAAATGGTTTAGATTAACTAACTAAAATCAACTTACGCCCATTAGGTTAATTTAGACTTAGGCCCATTTTTTTAGGTTGACTAAAATTAATTTAGACATAATTCAGCCCATTAATTTCATTTCTTTTAAAATAAATAAATTTAGGATCACATCACTTAATTAAAATTAGGTTGGAATTAGGCCCACTAATTAATTCTTTTCTTTAAGAATTCATAGACTATAGTCCCATTTTTAGTTGAAATTAAAATGAATAGACTTAGGCTCACTTATTAACATGTAAGCCCATCCCTGGTCCAATTCACTTGTAAATAAAATATGTAGAATTTGCTAATTTTAATTAATAAAATTAACCTAGTTTAGATTTAGGGACACTGCTGCCTTTTGGATGCATTTTTACATGTAATTTTATAACATGTCGCCTTTTGGGTTAGATGGATGTTTAATTAGGGTTTAAATAAACTTGCATGTAATTAGAGAATAAAATACTAATTCATAAAATAAATCTAAATGAACACAATACTAAAAGAAGTTAGTATTCTATTCTTAGAATTTCCTGGTTGTGGTGCTAGCTTTCTTTTAGAGAATCAAGTACCACCTTTCGATTTGTCCTAGTTATTACCCTGGGTGGTGACTCCTCATCTCCACCCTATGACTTTGTGACATAGTAGTGTGTTCTTTAGGGCCCTGAGCCTAAATAGTATCGTAGTTACTAAAATCTTAGGCATGCACTAAACCTCACTGTCTACAACAGTTCTTTCTAATCAGCGCTGATAGACTTTTCTAACCCATGATACCAGTTTACAACCATTCTCTCCAAAGACAGTATAAATAACCTAGTGATCACTACTAATAGGGCCTTAGTAGTGCTCATAGTTGTTATATATTGACTGAGATGAATCTAAGATCTCTAATTCCATCAAACTTCTACAATTAAGGCATTTTGAACTTCTCAGGTAGCTTATTACCCTTCTTTAGCAGTATATCATCAAAGACAAATGAATATCCCATGTGCCTTGTCCTCTAATCAACTCTTCCATCTTGGACATTTTTTGGGTTAGTGTTTGCATCTGTTTGGACTCATGATCTTGTACCAGTTCAAGTGATTCTCTCTTTGCCTTTTCTATCATATAGTTCTCAATATCCTCAAGCTTCACATCAACAGTAGGTGGGTTTCTAGCAACAGGTTGCCCCCCAGCATTATTGGCAGTAGGTGGAGCATCTGCAGTAAGTGGGAAGCTGCAACAGCAGGTGGTTGCTCAATTATAAGTGGTGGTATAATAGCAATAACATGTTACATCAATCCAAATAAAGCCTGTCTCAATTCATCTTGCATCATAGCCCTCATGTCATCCATCAAAGCCCTCATTATGTCTTCTAAGGTCCAGTTCCCTCCTTATAGTTGTTCCATTTTTATATCCTCAGTTAGAGTTTGTTTAGTTTCCAAGTAAAAAGGATTAATAGGACTTTTCTCTAGTCTATAAAGGATCTATTTTACTATAGCTTTAGGACTTAATTATGTTCTTCTTAGTTTGTCAACTTTTTATCCCTAAATACGAGAAGACCCAGATGAATCTATGATGGCTGCAAAACAAAGTGTTAGGATGATGGATGAAATGCATGTATGCATATATGCATGATGCACATGCTATGCAATAAGTAGCAAATAGCAAGTATTAATCAAGTGTACAACATTCATCCTTCCAACCTTATTCCTTCCACACACATGTTCAATGGTGAGTCTCTTTTCCTAGGTTATTAGTCTTAGCCTTAATATTAACAAGGGATATCAAGAATCAATGCACATGCCAAATCTCTCAAAGTAGTAAAGCATAGAAATAGTATTTCTAGATGTAAAATATTAGCCCAATCTTTATTAACCTAAATAGACTTCTAAAGTATAGGCTTAGGCCTTTATAGATAGAAATACTAATCCTAGGGGAAGTTACTAAGCCATTATATTTGGTTAGGGTCAAGTGAAAGGTCAAGGTTCCCTTAACAAGATGCCCTCCTTTAAGACTTGAGTTACAGGCCAAGGTCAGAGGGACCCAGCATCCTTTGCAAACCCGAGAGAAAACTACCCCCCCTTTAGGACTTAGGTTACAGACTCTAGTCAAATCAGCTCGATAATCTCTCTTAAATCGAGTTGAGGCTAAAAGTGATGGTTAGCCAATTTAGAACTCTATAAAGTTAGTGGAATCATGGAATCATAAACCAACGTCATCGATTAATAGGGACATGCAGAATGAAAGCAAGAATAAAATAATTCTAAAGAACACAAGTAGAATCAATATCTTTTATCCCTAGTGGAGTCACCACTATAGATAGCAGGGTTTAGTGTGCGCCCAAGATTTTAATAACTATAACACTATTTAAGCTTAGGGCTCTAAAGAACACACTAACCACTGTCATAAAGACATGGCATGGAGATGAGGAGTCACCACCCAAGGTAATAACTGGGACAAATAAAAGTGGTGGTATTCAATTCTCTAAAAGAAAGCTAGCATCACAACTAGGAGATTCTGGATACAGAATACCAACTTCTTTTAGTCTTGTGAATTACTTTATAAATTACTATCTTATTCTCTATTCACACACAATTTTATTAAACCCTAATTAAACATCCATCTAGCCCTAAGGCAAACTAGTCATAAACTTACATGTAAAAAATGCATACGAAGCACATCATCCTTAAGCCTAAACTATGTTAATTTTATTTTAAAGTTTACCTAATTTTACATTTTTATTTACAAGTGAAATGGACTAAAGTGGTCCTACATGTTAATAAATAAGCCTAAAGACTAATTGGCCTAATTATTATTTAATTTTAATTTAAGTAAACCTAAGTCTATTTATTTTAATTTTAAAAATGGGCCTAAATTTACAACTTATAAAGTATTTAAATTAATGGGTCTAATTCTATATGTTTTAATTCTAAAGTGATCTTAAATCTATAAATTATGGAAAAAGCTTAAATTAAATGGGTTAAGTCTAAATGAATTAAATTAAGTAGGGCTATGTCTAAATTAACCTAAATGAGCCAAAATTGATTTTAAAATTAAACCTAAAAATCCAATTAAAAGTCTATTTATTAAATGGGTTAGAACCTAATATGGGCATGGAACCTAAAACACACAAAATAAACAAACAAAAAAATCCAAAAACATAAAAAAAAATCAAAAAAAATAAATAAAAAAGATCAACCATGCAGTTAAATTATTTCTTCTAAAAAAAAACCCTAATTTTAATTAACGTGTAAACTAAATTAATCTACTGCCTTCATTGATTTTAATTAGGGTTTACCAAATTGAACCTAATTTACTGATTAACAAGAGAACTAAATTTTCATTATTCCCACTATTGGGACCATTACAAAATCTACCAAAAATAATAGAGAAAATAAAATTAAAATTACAAACTTTGAGAAAATAAATTAAAAAAAATCAAAACCTAAAAAAAATAAAATAAACTAAATAAAGCAAGATAAAAATTAAATTGGGATCTTTAACTTTTGGCTTTTATGCATGGATTCTCTATGGGTTTCCTTGATTCAATCATGTATTCATCACCAGAAAACATAGAACACAAAGAATCAAAAAAGAAAATAACATTAGAATTAATGAACAAACAACATAAAGAAAATTAACAAAAAAAAAAAAGAAATAATAAAATGATATAAAAGAAAGAATTAATAAAAAGAAAGGAGTAAAAAAATAATGCTATGCAGATGTTGTTTAAATGCCTCTCAGAATGGAATTTCACCGTTTTGAGAAAATTAACTCTGTGTTTTCTTGATTTTTGGAGTTTTAAAAAACATATTTTTTTACTTTGAAAATGTTTCTTTTGAAACCTACAGTAAGGTTAGGTCTTTTATTTCCCTTTATGTTTTTTTTTTTCAATCAACCCTTTTTTTTTTACAGTAGCTAATTAGGTTTTTCTGTCTCTCTCTCTTTTACGTCATCCCCTCTCTCTTCTCTGCAAATCTTTTTCTTTTTATATCATGTTCCTAAGCCTAAGTTAACCACTTACATGATCACAGTAGCTCTGATTCCTTCCTTCCCAAAAATAAATAGGATAACAATTTTAATTTCAAAAAATAATATTATACACGTAAGAGACGTGTATTGGATGAACCCCACTCGAATCAATTAAAATAAATTAAATTTGAACCAATCATAGTAAAAAAAATTATTGAAAATTGATTGGCATTATGTAATGTCGATTAGCATTACGTACATTTTCAAATATGCCCTTGCAAAATTTCATTTTTTGTAATTAAGCCTAACAAACATTACAATTTAGTCCTTAAAATCGTGAAACTTCACACTAGAGGTTAATTTTTTACTAAATTTTCATCATAGAGGCTTTTGCCATATTCATGCACAAATGCATCCTGAAATTAGGTGCTTACAGTCTGTTTAAATTTGCTCTAATTTTGCTCAAACATGTCGATGGTGAGGCTATCATATATAAGACATTTAAATTCAGATACAGGTTCAAAAAATTCCCTTACGTGCTTAAATTTTTCTGAAACCTTGCACATTATATGCCATATACAAAATTGATGACCAATGTCAGGATTACCTCCCTCACAACTCGCTTTATGCTCTCACATTGATCAGTAATTATAATAGTTGGATGTATATTGCCCATGCTAGCTAGCCATATCATGAAAAGCCATTTGAACAATTCAATGTCTCTATGGGAAACTAGAGCACATCCTAACAAGATAAATTGGCCATTGATACCACATATATATATATATATATATATATATATATATATATATATATATATATATATATATATATATATATATATATATATATATATATATATATATATATTTCTTGTTTAATTGAAGAACTTTATTTCTTATACAGGTTACTCGGAAAGGGAAGCCAGCCAAATCCATTTAAGGAAAGGTTCCTACCTCAAGAAGACTCCCAAACAAAGAACGAATACTCTCTTATTGAGTTTAGGATTACTATCCAAAGAGGAATCCTGCTCTTTTCAGGTCTAAGTACCACTATAAATAGGACCCCATATCCCTTATTTTCAATCATTCTATTCTCTCATATTCTAGTTGCTCTTATTTTCTCTCTCTAGATTCTCTCTTTGTTCTTTGACTTAGGCATCGGAGTGTTTGTGGGGATCCTCCCCACCTCTCACTTTGCCCTTTATTGATCACTTGCAGGATTCCAAGCTCAAGAGTTCTGAAAATAAGTTATCAAGTGGCGCTGTTTGTGGGAACTCTTAGGAAAATCCATTCGAATATTTACCAAGTTAAGACATTGACACCATGACTTCTAGCTCACCGCCAATCTCGACTCCTAAAACCCACATTAACCTCTCGACACCCATTCCTCCAATCAATCTGTTAATACCTCTCCCAACAGAAATACCTCCAGTAACTTTCTAGTATGCCAAACCTTCACCCAGAAGTGCACACTTTCCTCTTGGAAATACCCAGGGATAGTCAGCTTTGGGCACCGACTTTCCATATTATGCCCTATTACAACACCATCATCGACCAATACCTTTCTTAACTTTCTAAGGCTAACAGAGATACTAGCTATAACTATGCCTAACCTGAACACTGTAACCCAAACACTCAACCTCACCCCAACCAACAAGGAAGTAATGATACAAAATATCCAAGCTGAGATAGCCCTAATGCAACAATAATTGAACACCTTAGTTCAAAGCGGCAACCCTAGGCCAGCTCATATAGACAATAACACAACACCTCTGGAGATACCTAAAGCGACCAAAGGGAAGAGTAAAGTCCCAAAAGGGGAATCTAGTTCAATAATTTTGGCTCTCGATGACTCAAAGTTAACTCAGAGGGTTAAAAAAGTTATACACAAAGCCTGCACGAGACCAAGGAAGGAAGATGAATGTATTAATGAAAGCAGAATTCCATTCATAAAAAGGATAATCCAGACAGAGATCCCAACCAAGTTCAAAATCCCATAACTAGATCAATATGATGGGACTAGAGATCTCATCAACCATATATCCTCGTTTAAAACAAGAATGTTGCTCCAGAACGTGAATGACATAATCATATGCAGGGTCTTCCCAAGCACACTCATAAAAAATGCCCAAATATGGTTTCATCAACTCGTAGAGAACTCTATCACCACTTTTAAGGATTTGGCAGAGAAGTTCCATACCAAGTTCGTCACCAACATTCTTCCTGCCAAAAACATTAACGATCTCCAAATGTGCAGGCAAGAGGCTGATGAGTCACTACGAAGCTACCTCGATCGATTCAATAAGGTAGCCATGCAAATTGAAAACCTTACAGATGAAGTTACTATAAAAGCTTTAAAAAATGGCACTAAACTCAAAAAGCTCAAAGATAAGATAATGACGAAGGAACCTGGCACTTTTGTGGAAGTAATGGTTATGGCAGTCAAAATGATAAAGATAAATAAAGATAGAAGGATGCGAAGGGCAGAAGAAAAACCACTAACCAAAGATGAAAGATTAAGATCTAGATGAGCAAGCTTCCCAAGAATAAATTTCAGAAACCCAGTAGAAAGATTTAAGAAGGAAGCAGATAAATACACACCTCTAGATCTAGAATCCTTATGTGGGTCAGACAGAATGGCATAGGAATTACCCCGGCTAGAAGAATAAGCTAGAGAGCCATGTAGGATAGGGGACACTATTGCCAGTGTCACTGGGAATATGGACACGACATCGAGGCCTGTAGAGAACTTAAGAATGCCATAGAAAGACTGGTGTAGAATGGTAAACTCAATAATTTCACTGACATATTCAAAGGAATTAAGAATTTAGATGCCCATGGGTGAGACAGGCTAGAAATAAAGAAGGCTCAGAATGAACCGGCCAATATTATTAACATGATTATTAGAGGAGAAAATGCTGAGAAGAAACCTAAAAGAAGTCGTGGAGAAGGGTTAGCCTTTAAGAAAAGAGAGATCGTATTTGATTCAGAAGATGGATTTCATGTTTGCCATCCTCACTGTGACTCCCTGGTGGTAAATGCATACATTAACGATTATCTAGTGAAGAGGTTATTGGTTGATAACAGACGCACCATCAACGCATTATCTTAGAATGCTTACAAAGCCATGGGAGGCTCCATCACCAACCTGAAAGCCATCTAGAATCCCATTACAAGTTTCTGTGGTAGAACCATACAGCCAATGGGAATTGTAAAGTTAAATTTGGAATTTGGAAATCAGGATGATAAAGAGACAAAAGTCGTTAAAGCACTGTTCAATATGATGGATCTCCCACTGGTATACAATGGCATCATAGGATAACCCACAATTTACAAAATAAATGCAGTCATAAGCATCCAACACCTGACTATGAAGATTCCAGTCGAGGGCAAAACTCTCACTATCCTTGGAGATCAACACATGGCCAGATGGTGCTACTAGATAGTAATAAAACCTTAAATAGAAGCGTTCCCCTTAGAAACTTGGGAAATAGAGAAGCAAGGTGTTGGACCATAACTAGTTGATGACACTGAGACATTGCAAATTGCTAATAGGAAAATGGTGAAGATCAGCAATGAGCTCAACTATGACACCAAGCAAGGAATAAGGGAAGTCCTCACTAGGCACTCAAAAGATTTTACTTCTCAAGCATCCAAAACAACTGGGGTAGATCCCCAAATTGCTTGTCATAGATTGAACATCAAATCGAGGGTTAAGCCAGTGATCTAGAAAAAAAGAACCTTTGTTTACGAGAGGTAAAAGATAATCATCGAGGAAACAAAGAAGTTGTTAGAAACCAGGTTTATAAGAAGTGACCCACCCATAATAGGTAGCCAATGTGGTACTAGTTAAGAAATCAAACGAAAAATATAGGATGTGTGTGGACTATACTAACTTTAACCAGGTATTCCCCAAGGACAGCTACCCACTACTTATAATTTACCAGCTAGTAAACTCCACTGCTGGCCACAACCTATATAGTTTTGTTAACACAATGCAAGGATATCACCAAATACCAATGAAGAGGGAAGATCAAGAGAAGACATCCTTCATCACCCACAAAGGTCTTTACTGCTATAAGGTGATGCCCTTCGAACTAAAGAATGCCAAAACAATATATCAGAGGATGATGAACCATGTACATCAAGACCAGATTAGGAAAATGTGGAAGTATATGCGGACGACATTATTATCAAAAGCAAGAATGCAGAGCAACACCCAGCGGATCTGGATCAGGTACTCCAATTGCTGAGTAAGTCCAAGATCAAGCTGAATCCAAAAAAAATGCATCTTCAGAGTCAAAGCAGGCAAATTCCTAAGATTCATGATATCCCATAGAGGTATTGAAGCCAATCTGAAAAAGATGGAGGCCATTCTCAAGATGAAAGCTCTAAAGACTATCCATGAGTTATAAAAGCTAAATGGCAGGATCACGGCTTTGGGATGCTTCATCTTTTTCTCCGTCAGACGGTGCCTACCACTATTTCGAGCTTTAAAAAATTCCAAGAAATTTTTTTGGATGAAAGACTGCTAGGCGACTTTTAAAGATGTTAAAAAATTCCTATCCTCTCCACCTCTACTCAACAGGCGAATCCTAGAAGAAATGTTGTACTTATACCTCTCGATAGGTCAAGAATGCATAGCTTCGGTGCTAGTCAAAGAGGAAGAGAGCCAGTAAAACCTGGTATACTACATCAGTAAAATACTCCGAGGGTCTGAGGTTCGGTACCTAACACTGGATAAGCTGGCCATGGTTGTTGTTCATGCATCATGGAAGCTCATACACTACTTCCAAGCTCATCCCATCATTGTGAGATCCTACTTCCCTTTGCAGAAAATTTTACAAAAGCTTGAGACTTCAGGTAGATTGGTTCAATGGTTGGTGTTACTTTGAGAATTCAACATCAACTATGAGCCTCGGTAGCAGGTGAAAGCTCAAGCATTAGTAGATTTCATTCAAGAAATGACACCAGAAGATCTAACCATTACCAAAGCACCATAATGGAAGCTCTATATGGATAGAGCATCCTCCATTCAAGGATCTCATGTTAGGGTTATCCTTAAGAGACTGCATAAAATTCACATCTGGTATGCAGTTTGAATGGAGTATAATACAACCAATAATGTCGTAGAATATGAGGCACTCATCATAGGATTAAAGTTGGTTATTAAAGTCAAAGCTAAACACCTAACAATACACTCGGACTCTCAACTAGTAGTAAACAAGGTCAACAGGACATTCCAAATCAAGGATTTGAGCATCGCCAAATATGCAAGAAAATTTATGGAAGTCCTGAAGAAAATCGAATAAGACGATGGATAATGGGAGATAGTCTAGACACCCAGACATAAAAACTTTGAGACTAACCTCTTAGCCAAATCAGAAGCTGAAGATAATCAAGCATTTAAGGGGATGGAGTTCACCGAAGCACTGATAAGGCCCAGCACCGAGGACCTAGATATCATAGTAGTACAGGAAGTCTTGGAATGGATGTAACTGATAGTCTAATACCTAGAAAATGGAACACTCCCAGAAGACAAATTGAAGGCTCAAAAATTAAAAATAAAGGTAGCCCACTACTCTATCCACCATGGGGAGCTCTACAGGAAATCTCTCTCACACTCATAGTCCAAATGTGTATTCCCACAGGAAGGGAATTATATACTCAAAGAAATCCACGAAGGAATTTATGGAGCATATGAATCCCACTACACACTAACTAGGAAAGCACTACTTTAAAGATATTGCTGGCTCACCATATCTAATGATGCCTAGAAGCTAACTTCAGAATGTCATAAGTGCTAGCAGTTCACTCATCTCAATCACAAGCCTTCTAACCCCCTACATTCGATCTGCAGCCCTTGGCCCTTCACCATGTGGGGAATGGACATCCTAGGTCCCTTCCCAGCCTCTACTTTATAAAAGAAGTTCTTAATTGTGGCCATAAACCATTTCACTAAATGGGTAGAAGTGGAAGCAGTCCCGACCATCACAGAAGCTCGAATTCAAAACTTCTTTTAGAGAGAAATCATTTGCAGATTTGGCATACCGCACACCCTGATTACAGATAATGACAAATAGTTTAATAACAAGAAGTTCAAAAGGTTATGCTCTGACTTTAGAATAAGGCTTCATTTCACCTCAATAGCTCACCCATAGACAAACGGGCAAAAAGAGGTCACCAACAGAACTATTATACAAAGGTTAAAGAAGAGACTCAATGAGAATAAAGGAAACTAGGTTAAAGAACTTAACAACGTAATTTGGCTTACAGGACCACTCCTAGATCATCCATGGAGGAAACACCATTTAGGCTAACTTATGGTATGGATGTGATAATACCAGTAGAAATCAGTTCACCAAGTTACAAGGTTAGCCGAGACTTAGATCAAAACATTAATAACATTGACACTTGGATATGCCTAGACCTACTAGAAGATAGAAAAGAACAGGTGTCCACTATAGCTAAAGCACATAAGCAAAAAATAGTGCAATATCACCTCTAGCATAGTCACCCAAAATAGTTCAAGGTAGGAGACCGGGTACTCAGAAGGGCGAATATTGGTAAAGGCAACTCCAGCACTGGCAAACTGGGTCCCAAGTAAGAAGGACCCTATTAGGTTATAGAACAAACATCTAAAGGGGCATACAAATCAAAAGATAAAGAAGGTAAGGAACTACAACGATTTTGGAATTCAGACTACCTTCGAAAATACTAGCAATAAATGTACTCATAATCGTATCAAATAAAGTATTTTCGTTCATTGGAAAAAATCATTTTACAAAAGTCAAATACAAAAAAAAATCTCTAGTCTACTAAGTGCACATCCGAAGGCTCAGACTCGAAGACGAGAGGGGGAATAACATTGACAGCACTACCAAATGTTGGAAGCTCAAAAGAGGACCCTTCAGCTAATTTAGAAGTATTCCTTGCATGAAGGGAAGTGGCCTTGTGCCAAGCATCCTCTTCAGTGGCAATCTTAGCCAAATCAACTGGCGTTATTCGATCCAAGTCAGCCAAGTCCAACTCTGGATTCTGAGAGAGCAGGACCCTCTTACATTCAGACTTGTAAACCTTGAGAAATCCTCCTACCATGTCCTGATAGGATCTTTTATCACTCTCCTAATATTTCTCAACCTCAACTAGCTTCTTCTCCAGATCTGCGATCTAAGAGTCTTGCTCTTTAATCCTCTTGGTCAGTTGAGCTTAATTGTGCTCCAAATCGACCATCTTTTTTGGCTCACCTCGGCTTCAGATTTAGCCTCTGTATATTTGGCCTGGCAGAGCTCTAGTGCCACCTTGGCATTATCCAATTTCTTCTCAAAATCAATTGTTTTTTGTTTCGACCTTCATCTCCTTCAGACTGTACTAGCTCTTGAGGTAGAAATACTAGTCCTTCACCAGCAATAAAGCCTAGGTCATCTATGAAAGGAAAAACTCGTGTCATTACCTCAATACAAGAACACGTAAAAAGATCAAATAAAAAGTGTTCAACACTTACTTTCAATGAATGACCGATCATGGAATTAAACAGCTCCTTCCAATAAATAAGGTTCATAAATAGGCTATGGTTGGGGACAGCCAATAAGGAAAATATCAGTTCTTCCTCCTTCTTAGCCAGGCTATACAAATACCACAGACATCTAAGTCTGATTCCCTACCCTCCTCATGCATCAACTGAATGAACCCGATCAGAATCTGGTAGGGTGAAGTTGACTAGGCGCTATGTTATACCTATTTAGAAATATTTTTACAAAAGGATCCAATGGGAACTTTAAACCCCCTTCCAGTTGATCAAAAAACACTACTAACCTACTGAGATCTAGCATGGGGGTATGGCCTCTGAACTTCCTATCTATGATGTGCAAGGTGTAATCAGCGAGAATGTTAAACTACCTCTGGTACCACCCCAATAACTCCTCATTTATCCTAGACACAAACATATCAGAGCTAACTTGTTCCCTTAGTGCCATAAGTCTATTTAAGAAATGAAATAGAAAAGGAATGAAAGAAGGAAGAAAAGGAATGAAAGAAGGAAGAAAAGGATCACCTGGTTGCAAAATTGTCACGACCCAAATTAGGAGTCATGACCGGCGCTAAGGAATAGGAATTCTTTCGAATCCGGAACCCATAACAATCCTTAAAAATAAAAGCATGCAATAAATAAATAAATAAAATATACACCATAACTAAAAATCTTCTGAAAAATCATAAAATAAAATATATCATACAATATTCAGAAAAAGGCCTCTGAAATTACAACCAACATTCTATAAATACAAAGTATAACTACTACTGCAGTTTTCTAGAGTACAATAAAAGTTAAATAAGTAATTTACATAGATAAGCCGAGGTGGAATAAGTCTAATGGATGGGCCTACTACTGAGATCTAAGGAAGAAGAATCTCCTAAAAAATCAACAACTGAAGGGAGTCAGACCTCACTGAGTGAATTGTTATATTATATAGACATGCACCTCCTAATGTCATATGCAATCAATCATTCGTATATATAATAAATATATGTACAAGCATTTCACTCAGATGCTGAAATCACTTTAAAAACTAAATGCTGAAAAACATTTATTTTATTGAAGGATCAAATAGAACCCTAATTAATCACAACCTCAATCAATAATATATCTCTAACTGTACAGGCTCACTTAATTCCAAAGTAATTCACTTATTCCATTTTAGACAGTAGATTGGCCCTAAGACACTAAGTCAATCAAGCTCCAACAGTCTAACTGTCAGTGTGATTGACCCCGAGACATTAAGTCAACAGACCTCCAGCAACCACACTATTCAATCATATCAAACTCAAATCAATCAATCAAATCATATATCACCACAAGTGATTCTCAACTCAACCCTAAATCTATCGCACCGATACGTACACCATCCTAGTGCTGCCCACTAGGTAGCACGTTCTATCGATATCCTTCAATTAAAATTAAACATACATATGGCAAAATAAATAATGCATAATAACATTCATAATATCAAAATAAACCATATATATACCAGAAATATACCTAAAATATACTAAGTATATTTGAAGTTGTATATATATGTTAAATAAATTCGAAATCAACCATAAAAATATACCAATTAAAAACCAATAATATACTAAAAACATTCTAAGTATATATCGAAAATATAACATGCATTTATTTTTAAAATACATAAAAAATATACTAAAAATATACCTAACATATACTAAACATTTAATAAAACAATTCATGAATAAATACATAATAAAACATGTATATTCTAAATCATGCATCCTAAATGTGATGTATATATAAAATAACAACTCACTTGTTTGCGCTCCTCGAGACTGACTGGACGGGTCTAGTCCGATAGGCCTCGATCTCAACACAACTAAAAAAATAAATAATCACAAAAATCAGAGTATATTCTAACTGAATATTCTAAGAATTTCTAAAAGAAGACTCTAATGAAGGATTGGAAACTTAGACGAACACAAAATTTTAGGATCGATCCGATGTCACATTTTACGAGAATTCTACCGAAAAATCAACAAAACCTCCTCTATAAAACGGATATTTCTCTACTAAAAAGTAGAGTCGATTCTACAAGAAAAACACACTTCTAGAATCCACAAGGCTCAACACCTCGGGTTAGGACCCCAAACTCCATAAATTCCCAACCGAGTTTCACAAATCATAAACCAACAATATTAAATAGTAAAATAATAAAAATCATCAAAAATTCATAAAAATATTAAAAACCTTTATTTTCCGACTAAGACATAAAATTCTAGTTTTTTTAAATAATATTTGATAATAAAATTTATAAATGGAATAAAATTCCCATTTTACAATTAAATTAACATAAATTGCAAATAATTATTAAAATCACAATTTAACATCATAAAAATAATAAAATACCCATTTAAGCTCAAAATAACAAATAAATTTATTATTTATATAATATTCCAAAATTATCACAAATTAACTAATAAAATCTCAAATATTGTACAATATTAATAAAAGCCAATTTCTCAAATAATTGACCTAAAATAGTTAAATTCACAATTAACTACGTAAATAGTTTAATTATACAATAAAACTAGTTTAAAACCCATTTTATCACCAAAATAGTAAATAATCTACTATTTGAATATAATTTTCAAAAATTAGTATTAATTAGTTGAAAATAGTAAATAATTTGTAAAAATCATTTTAATACCAATTATTATTTCAAAATCATTTAAAACATATAATTTAACCATAATTTCAACAAAAACTCATAATTAACCTATATAATAAAAAATGGCATAATACTAACTAATTTCTCAAAAATTTATATAAAATCACAAAAATAATTTTATCAACACATATTATTCTAACATTATTTAAAACATATAATTAAACAATATTTCAACAAAAATACAAATCTAACATAAAATTCCAATATATACATAATACAAAAATATTTCTAAAAATTATATAATGTTCCCAAAAATTATTTTCTCAATACTAAAATTACTAATATACAATAATAACACTAAATTAACTAAATTTCCAACCAAAATAACTAATTAACACAATTATCAAAAAATTCATTTTTAATTATTAAAATATTAAATAATTAACCAAAAATAAAATAAAATCAGAAAAATAAAATAAAAATACCTATCAGTAGATTAAGATGCATAGATCAACATTTCAAAAAGAATTTATCAAGAATTAATCAAACTCAAGCTTAAAAAAATAAAAAATGAAAATAAGTCATAAACAAAAATCAAACAAAACTCATAATCAGATGAGTTTGAGTTTGAACCACGCTTAGAATCATCTTCTCTGTAGCTCAAGGAGTTGAGCAAGCTGAAGAACACAAGCTCTCACCATTGGGAACGTCTCCGGCGACGTGAAGGTCCTGCTGCTGCCGCTGCTCATTTTGTCACGTTTTCAACGTCGATAGAGAAGAAGAAGTAGAAGAGAGGAGGAGATGACAATGAAGGGACGATAGAGAGAAGGTGGTTGGGTGGCGTCCGGTGGTAGAGGGAAGGAAGGCACAGTAATGGTACGGGAACGGGACAGAACAGGGAGGGAGAAGATTATGGTTTTCTGTAAAATTTTATATTTATTATAATATAAACTTAACTTTAGTTTAATTTCCACCACACAATATAATCTCTCTCTCTATATATATATATATATACACACACATGCACTAAAAATATAACTATTATAATATTAATAATTGAAATTAATAATATTAATAAAATAGTTGAATAATAAAAATAATATTCATAATAATATCAAACAACAAAAATAATAATAATGTTCTTAAAATAATATTATTAATAATAACACTATTAAAAATGACATCAACAATATTAACCCTAATATTTAAATAATAAACTTCTAAAAATATATTTTACGTAGAAAATGCATTTAACATAAAATGACAATTATTAATCATAAATAATAATAATAAATAAATAAAACTTTTAAATTTTATTAACACTGCAAATCTCAAATATATTTTGATTAATAAAAAAAATACTGGGTCATAACAAAAATGGAGAAGTCGCTGCAAGAAAAGGTTGGTGGTAGTAACAAAGCGAACGAGATACCAACAAAATAGCAAAGAGCAAAAATGCATCAACTCAAAGAAACAGAGATACTTATAAAGCAACAAAAAGCTTTAAAACAAACCATTAACTACCCTCATAATTATTTCAGTTCTCCCCACCTCACTAAGGGCAGTATGGGAAATAAAAAAATCTATTAATCGAACAGTCATCATTATGGAAGCAGAAATATCTCATCTTCTAACATACAAAAAGACACAAAGATTACATAATTCAAATTTCAAAAATCGAGGCATCAGGGTAACATAAACGCTACCCGCCCCAGGTGCACCACTGCCAGCTGTTCTTCCACACTCAGTATGGCAAGATTCAGCATCATCCGCCAGTAACTAAAGCTGGCATCCTCAGGTCGTTTCTATAGTATTGTAATATCTCGAGATTTTATATATTTTTAAACTGCATTGGGATATGCAATGTTAATAATTTTTATATATTTTTTTATTATTTAATTAGCTTATTATTTATTAAGGTCATTTTAATTATTTTAAGTCCTTTACGTAAAATTTTTCCGAGAGTTTTATTTTCGGGGAAATTAAGGCGTAAATAAATAAACATTAATTATTTTAAGCGGTTTTATGAAGTCGCATGAGTCCATGCATGATTTTTAAGTGTCGAATAAAACCTATACGTATACATGCATTTAAATTAAATTAGGGTTTATTTTAGTTAAATTAAATTATATTATATAGTTTTAATAATAATTAAGTGTGTATATATGTATATGTGTGTATATATATTATTAAATATGTGCGTGGTGCATATCTATTGTGCACATAATATTATATATTAAAATAATATAAAGATAGATATATATATAAATATATACATATAATATATATATCTAATATAAAGTTTGCAAAAATTACGAATGTGCCATTATCTTCTCATTCTTCTTCCCGATCGTCCCCATTCAATTTTCGGCCACTGCAACTCCATTTTCTTCTAGTCACTGTGCTTTCTGGTGTGCCATCTTCCCTTCCAGCCCTTCCCGCCGCCCCAAGCTTCCATTTTCGACTAGTTTTGGCTGGATTTTCTTCAAGAAGCCGAAAGTGGACGCTAGCTCTGATCAACCCGATTCCGGCCACCATTTGGAGTGTTACCGGTCTCTATCTCTTCCTTGAACTCAATCTACCTCTGTGAATTTTTTTAGAATTTTCGGGAATTATTTTGATTTTTGTGAATTTTTTATTATTTTATTAATATTTTCTAATTTTTGAAAATTAATTAAATAAATTATGAAACTATGATTTATGGTGTTTATAGGTGTTAAAATGAATTTTAGAAATTTATTTGCAATTTTTGTGATTCTTATATAACTATTTTGAATTTATTTAGTTTATGTAATTTTTGGAAAATTAGGTTAATTATGTGTTTTATTGAAATTAATTGGTTAATTGAATATGAATATCAATATTATTGAAAGATATGTTGAGAAATTAATTTTTGAGTAATTACACTATTTTTGGTGAATTTTTTATTAATTATAGTGAATTTACATAATTAGGGGTATTTTGGTAATTTAACACTAAATTGGCTAAAAATATAATTAAATTGGTTTTAATAGTTATTTGAGGTATAAAAATGATTTCTACAAGTTATTTAGTATTTTTAACTAATTAAAACTATTTTTCGTAAATTATTTTCAAATTATATATAATATACTATTTTTCTAAATAAATGAATTTTTATCTATTTTTAATAATATTTTATTTAAATTAGGGTTTTATTGTAATTATCGGATAAATAATTATTTTCAATGTTTTAAATACCCAGTTTGCTATACTTTGATATATAAAGGGTATTTTTGGCATTTTAAATGTATTCTGTGTTTACCTCGTGAATTGTGAACCTCGGTCGGTGGAATTGTAGTTTGGAAGTCCAATTGAGGGATTGTGTTTTGTGTTTTTTCGAAGTGTGTTTCTTTGCAGGACCGGCTCTACTTTTTGAGTAGAAAGATATCCGTTTTACAGGGGAGGTTCTACCGAATTTTTGATAGAATTCTCGTAAAACGTAATGTCTGATTGAATTCTTATTCCAATTCTATGCCTAATATTCTTAGAGTGAGTCTCTAGAATGTCGATAGACTTATTCTGATTCTTATTATCATTTGTTTGTTTAGTTGCGCCGAGACTGAGGCCTAATGGACCAGGCCCGTCAAATCTGTCTCGTGGAGCGCAATAACAGTGAGTTGTTATTCTATATATACTTATATTAGGATTGCATGTTTTAGAAATGTATGATTTATTTTAGTAAATTATGCATAAACGATTTAATTATTGCTTAGGTTATTTTTGGTATATGATTGGTATATTTTAAATTATATGCATGTTTTATTATGCATTTATACTTAAAATGTTTTTAAGTATATTTATAGTTGATTTCTATTTTATTTTGTAAATAAATTGAATTTATTTGACGTATATATATACTCAAAATATATCTAGTTTATTTTTGGTATATTTCTAATATATATATGGTTTATGTTGCTATTTTATTTAATATCATGCATCATGGATTTTATGAATGTATGTTTTATATATTAATGAAGAATATCAATAAAACGTGCTACCTAGTGGGCAGCACTAGGACTGAGTACGTACCGGTACGATGATAGCATGTATGCTATATTACTAACCTATTTGTGGATATTGATGGAATTGATTTATTTGATATGTGATGTGATCTGAGAGTGTGATTGCTGGAGCTCGATTGACCGGGGGTCTTGGGGCCAATCATACTGACAATCAGACTGCTAGAGCTCGGTTGACTTATTGTCTCGGGGCCAATCTACTGTCCAAATGGAATAAGTGAATTTATTTGGAATAAGTGAGCCTATATGGCTAGAGTGTTATCTAACACTGTTTTGAGGTTGCGATCATTTAGGGTTCTATTTGATCTTCATAATCGGATATTATTTTCAGTAAATATATAAAATGATTTTGCTGCATCTGTGTGTATTTGCTTGTATATATATTTATTATATATACTGTTGACTGTGTGCATTTGTCATTTAGCTATGCATGTATATATATTATAACAATTCACTCAGTGAGGTTTAACTCCCTTCCGTTAACTATTTTTCAAGAGAGTCATCGTCTTTAAACCTCAGTAGCAGACCCATACGTCGGATTTCTTCCACCCCGGCTTTACTATGTAATCTACTTACTTAATGTTATTTTATAATCTAGACATTGCAATAGTTGTAGTTAGTTGTGAGACTTATGTATTATGTTTGTATGAAACATGTATTTTAAAGGAATGAACTGGGATTTGTATTAAAAGATTATTTATATATGATGGATTTGTATTATCAAATCTATTAGCGAATTATTTTATTTTATTTTAAATACTAAATTTAATTTATGTTGCGAGATATTATATTTATTTTTATTGTTATTATTATTGCATGTTTTATTTTATTTTAAAGCTTGCTACGGGTTCCGGATTCGAAAGAATTCTCGTTCCCTAGCACCAGTCATGGCCCCTGTTTTGGGTCGTGACAAGTACTGAGGTTTTGAGCATCTACACCTTGCATATTAAGACCAGTAACTGAAGCTAGCTCCCTCAGGTCGCTTCTATAGTACTGAGGATGGGCATCCGAGCTATACTTGCAAGACACCCAGCCTATACTGCACTCGAGCCATACTTTTAATGCATCGAGTCTATACGACACTTGGGCCATGCTTCTAATGCACCAAGATAAAGTCTAGTGGCTGAAGCTAGCACCCTCAAGTCGCTTCTATAGTACTGAGGTTCCGAGCATATAAGCTTCATGTCCTTGCATCGAGCATTTAAGCCTCAAGCATAAGTCTAGTGACTAAAGCTAGCACCCTCAGATCGCTTCTATAGTACTGAGGTTTGGCACTCCGGCTGCTTTTTTACTGCAACGAACATTAAAACTCCAGTGACAACTAGTTCTATCACATTGTCTTCGCACTAATAGGTTATTCCATTACATATTCTTTTTCGCAGATTTTATGCACTCCAAAGTCTAGCTGGCATTTCCATGATATCCTTATGTGATGGTTTCAAGACTTGGTACTGAGTTTTATCTTTTCAAGTGACTGAGGCTGGCCACCTCAGCTTACCCCACCATATCAAATAGAGTGATTCAAGCTATCTCTTTATGCAGAAGAATAAATATTCTATCATTTACAGACTCGAATACATCAGACATGAATATCTAAACAAACCCCTAGGGGGGACTCTTAATACCACACATGTATATATTCCTATTTAATTAAAGAACTTTATTTTCTATATAGGTTACTTGGAAAGGGAAGGTGGCCAAATCCATTTAGGGAAAGGTTCCTGCCTCAAGAAGACTCCCAAATGAAGAATGAATACTCTCCTATTTAGTTTGGAATTTCTATCCAAAAAGGAATCCTACTCTTTTCATATCTAAGTATCACTATAAATAGAACCTCATATCCCTTATTCTCATTCATTCTACTTTCTTATATTTTAGTTGCTCTGATTTTCTCTCTCTAGATTCTCTCTCTGTTCTCTGACTTAGGAATCGGAGTGTTTGTGGGGATCCTCCCCACCTCTTACCTTGCCCTTGGTTGATCACTTACAGGATTCTACGCTCAAAAGTTCCAGAAACAAGTTATCACCTATGTTGGTTGACACCGATAACTATTACAAATGGCATCTTGTAATGGTTAACAAAGTACATGGTGTCGAATGTGATAACGTCATGGAATTCCTCGTATGTAGCTTTACTACAAGGATAAATCCATCGGACGTTCCTTAGTATGCTTTCATTATCAACATCAATGGAATGGAAAAATTCTCTCTCTTGCTATTGCATCCTGACAAACAACTGCCGAATTAACTCGGCATCACCCCCAATTAGCGTCTTCTTCCTTTCACTATGAATGAAATTCTTGCAATCCTTTAAAGTGTAGTTTAAATTTTCTAGGCCACCACATTGTACTTTCATAAGTCTAACACTATTGCATAGCCTGATGCCTATAATATCATTTGCTATAAGATTCCATTTTATGTTGGGACTCAAATTCCTGTGAGTAGCCATTAACCTACTCATGTTGGGAACAAGTCATGGTTATGTTCATTTTTAATTGAACTAACAACCCAAACCCATTCTCTCCTCACTAAATTTAAACGTGCAGGGCAACTTATCCTTTTACTTTTCCTTTTTGCATCCGATTTCTACCTTTGTCATAGCTTGTTATTTAATATATTCTAGCACCATCACTACCCTTCTGTCCTCCTCTCAACTTTGCATGCTTTTGATATGCTTGAACAAGTTTATCTAGACTTATAAAATGCATGCCTGGTTCAGGGCTTGTTTCGACGATATAGTTATTCGTCGAGCTATCTTCTATTTCATTGACCTCATCATTTGGATTATCTTCAATTTCAAGCACATCATCCATTGGACTATCTTCGATTTTTGGCTCATCATCAGTTGGATTATGTTCCATTTATGGTTCATTATCTATTGGACTATCTTCAACGGAAAAAACATCATTATTTGAACTTTCTTTATTTTTAACCACATCATACTCTTCCTCTCTTTTTACTGCAACATTTCTATTTAATAAATCTTTATATTCATGACCATCGCCAATTATCTGTTGAAACAACTATTTTTTCATTGACACATTATCATATAGAGTTTTTTATTCTAATTATGAAGATATCAAAGTTTTGCTAGTAATTAAACAGAGTATTTTGTGGCTAAATGAAAATGAAATAGTGCAATAATTTATACTCCAACAATATTAATTTCATCATGTCATATTTTAACTTTATCATTCTATTTAATTTACCATATAATAGTAAAGAAACGATAATCGATAAACTAAGTCGTTTAATCTTCCGTAACTTTTAAAAAAAATGATGTTTTATTATTACTAGGTTTTCTCTTTTTTATTTTACTGCTGAGTACTAGCTTTTCTATTTCCTGTTAAAATCTATTTCCTGGTCACAGTTATCTTTTTATAGCGATTAATTTTTTCTAGCCAAATTAACTTTTGGCTACATTCTATCTAGTTAGATTTATTGTTTTAGTTTTGGGTCGGTGCTGGCCCACCTTTTCCGGCTGCACAAACAGCTAACTTAGGGTCTATATCTCTATCAACAATCTCAATATACTTATTCCTCGTATCTTTTGCATCTATTAACCTAAAACACTGTGGGATCTTAAGAACTACTCAGTGCTCCAAATCATCAGGCCACCCAAATTCTGATCTGCCAATTCTTACATGTTCCAGACGGATTCGACGCGTGTTCGACATCATAATCAATTTCCTTATCCGGCTCACAGCGCCGGGTATTTGAGCAACCAGTGCTTCCTCCTCTTGCTGAATTTGAAGAAGAGCTTTACAAGTTAAAAGACACACGGGAAGCTCAATGTGAGGGAATTTAAGTATAGAAGTGTCTGCTTCGTATTGTTTAAAGCCGATACGGCGAGGGAGATTCTAAAGCGAGAGATTGTTACTGTTTGATTGATTTGGGAGAGGATAAAGGATTGGAGCTTTATTCTTGTGTTGTGCAGATGACAAAAGGGTGACTAATTGAGGTAAGTTTACTTTAGGATGTTCTGATTGCTAGCATTGCCTATGTTATGTTTATAAATTCATTCAGTGTGTTCTGCACTTCGTATGGTTTCTAACAAATAATTGAGTAACATTTCCTTTTTAAATTGTGGAGCTTTATTTTAGAGTTCATTTGTTTTCCAGTATATATTTTTTTTAATCTTTTTCAAGCTTCTTAATCCTTTAACCTGTGTACTTCTCATGTATACAATTAGTCTTTCAAGAAACTAGTAACTCATTGTGGTTAATGATTCTAATTTAGGTAGAATTGGAGAGAAAGTGTGGTCTTTTGCCATGTTGGGTATGGAAATTTGGTATAATTGATAAGCTTCATGATTGTTATTCTTATTGATGCAGTTACAATAATTAAATTAAAATTTTAAGTAAAATGAATCATAATATTTAGCTAACTACTGTGATGGAGATTCATAGAAAAAGAAGTACAATATTACAATAAACAGAATTTACTTTAAGGTCCATTGCACAAAGTTAGCTGCTTTGAGTCAGTGTTATTGTTCACTGGAATTGTGCTGTGGGATAGACCAGGCGTAGCTGCATTGTATCCTTCAAGAATTATTTGAAATGCCTGGATGCGTAGTTGAATGGTTAAGTGGGCATGTGCTTCTGCTTAAATGGACAATGAATTTCTTGAACTTCTTTCATCATGGTACAGGAATTTTAGGGGGTTTGAGATAAGAACTTGAAAGGTGTATACTGTGAGTAGTGAATAGGAGTTCCTAAGGTGTTGAACTATAGGGTAGAGCCTTTCAAGTTTTCAGGTGCAAAATTATATAGAGTATAGACAACATATTACCTTAGCCATTCAGGTTTCCAAAGGGGATATCGTGATGCATTTAGATTCAACAGAAGGAAGCAATTTATTCAAGTCATGACTCATAACTGTGAGAGTTTGTTTCAAGGAGCTTGTAAAAAATGCAAACTGACTTTGGGTCCCTGCTGTAAAGTTTTTATTGAGTAAAACTCTTGTCTAATTCCTCTTTCGTGAGTTAGAAAATCAACTAATTCCTGTTATTCTTACTCTCATAAAGTTCAGCTAATGCAGCCTGTTGTTGAGGACTTACCTTCTCTTCTGAACACTTCCACCATTATTTCTACAGTCTTTTGACAAATGTACACTACCTGGCTTGATCATCTGGTGGAAATTCTGGACCTTCTTGTTGAGTTGAGCGCAAAAACTATCATGTGAGACTTTTTGTAAAATTTGGTTTATGATGTTGTGTGTCATGGGGCTCCCCAAAATGCTTGCATAATTTTTTACTCCTGAGCCACTCAGTCGCCCAAAGGTTTTATGGGATTGCCACATGGTCAATTTTCTTACTACTTAATATGTCAAGTTAATGCCTATTGCTATGGATTACAACTGCAGTTAATTGATTAATGCAAACATGTTGCATTGTTACAAGAATTTTATTTGCTTTTTGATCCTCCACAATTATTTGATCAAAATATGTGCTTTACAACACTATTGCAAAATATGTTTTAGGTAAAGTAGAAGTTAAAATTTTTGATAGAATAGGAGAATGGTAGTTTAGATCTAATAGAATTAGAGTGTTTTTAAGATTAAATAGAAAATGTATATTTTAAAATAAGGAATATTTTTATTTTTATTTAAAAATATCATGAATTTTAATAATTTAACATATAAACTTTCGGAAATAAATGTTGAATTATGGAGGGATACTTTTTAAATTTTGGATTTAATGACTTTAAACCTCAGCATTTAATATATATATATATATATATATTTAAAAAAAGTGTCTCATGCAGTGGTTAGAAATGTCTTGCTAGGCTGCATTATATCTAAAGGTGTTCAAAATCAAGGCATCACTTCACTCTGCATTTTGGATTCAATCTAAACTCTTTAGCTGAATATCTTCCTCTCTGCATTTTGGGTCCAATCTAAACTCTTTAGCTGAATATCTTCCTCTCTATCTGGCATTTTCTCAAGTGCCCTCTTATCTTTACAGTGAAAAAGGTGCTTTTTTTTTTAAAAAAAAAAAAAAAAGAGGAAATTGAAACTTCTTTTCTTACTGTTTGAGTAACTGGTTGTTTACAGACTAGAATCACTTTCAATGGAGGTAGAGGACTGGGAAACTTCTTCAAGTGAATTAAATGATACAGCTTTTGATGCTATAAAAGACGAAGATTTGTACTATACACCTTGTTCTTTACCCAAGCTGCAATTTAGGTAAATAAGACCTCACTCCACAGAAATTGTTTATTTCTTCATTAATTTCTCATAATTGTTGTATTTTTATTGTCTTCTTTAATTTTTTGTGTTGTAGGAATGATATCTCAAAGGCTAGATGGAATTCTGAAATGTGTATGGCTGAGTTAGTGGAAAAGAAAGGGAAATTGTGGACAACAACAGGAATTGTTCGTGGTGGAAAGATCTATTGTTCAATTGAGGAGACTTTGTATGTTTAGTTTGGAGCTTTTTTGAGAAAAAAAAAAAATCTTTGCTTTTGTGGTTTTTTTTTTTTAATTTGTTAATGTTGTAGAACTTGTTTTGCTCTAGGTATTTGGCTGAATTGGGGGCGTTGGTTGTTGTAGATGATGAAGATAGGTGTCTTTCTTTAGAAGATTTGTATGGGAAGATGGGAGATGAAAAAAATGGGTGTTGCTTGGAGCTTTTTGAGGTTTATAGACACCTCAAGTCTTTGGCTTATATTGTTGGCCGTCAAGGAGTTCCTTGGTCTATGAAGGTCACTGAGGGTTATTGTGAATCTGATTCTATTCATGGTGTGCAAGAAAACAGTGGGGTGCTAAAAAATAGTGAATTGAAAGAGACGGCTGTGATTGTAGAAAGGCTGAGGAATTTGCAGTTTGAAGAACTGAGACTGGATTTTAATGTTTATCTTCCAAATAGCAAGTTTCGAAAGTCTTCACCTGGTGATCCAGCTTTTCTGTTATGCTTAGTTAGGTAACAATGATGACTAATACTTTATAATTTGATTGGCTTTCTCTTTTACATTGAAATTGGATTGGATGTTGTGCTGCTCCCACTGGATCATTGCATTTTTGTTTGTCATTCTGCAGAAATTACAACATTTTATGCAAAATTCAGTTTCTTTGTTAGAGGATTGAATTTAGAACTATTCTGAATCCTTGCTGAAAGATGCAAAAAATATTGAGTAATTATCGCATCATTGTAAAACAGGCTTTTAGTCCCTCACCTTAGAAGTGCAGAACTATTCCTAGACCTAGTTTGATGATTTCCTATTCTCCACTTTTGTGCTGATCTCTTTATATGTTTTGTACATTGTTTTATCCTATAGGGGTAATCCACCATCTAAATCAAAAATTGAAGCTGTCGAGAGACAATGTGGCGAGGTTCCTTTGAAGTTTTGTCATGTAGATAATGGCCGTGTCAGCATTTTTTCCTTTCAAAGAATAGAGCTCCCTGTGCTACCATGACTTTTTAAACTGGATGTGGGAACAGAAGCTTAAGCTGTAAAGAAGAAGTTGCTTTCATTAATTCCAAGCGGATCTGGTGTTGACTTGGATGCCTTATTGACAATCAAAATTAATGCAAATATACTTAGGCACAATGGTGTATAACTGTTGCTATCTAGTTACTAATTGCAAATGGCATTACTCCCCGTGTTTTTATTGTCATTTGAATGTCGTAACATTAAACAAGTTCGAAGTTAAACTAGTTACTTGCAATGACAGAAGGTGTAGAGTACAGTGGAGGCATGTCTGTCTGTCAATGGTTACCGGGCAGAAGGGGTGGCTGGATAAAAAGCACATGCACCCAAGGAATAGTTGGGGTTGAGTTCAAAAGTTGTTTGCGATTTTCTTAAGATCAACTGTATGACCAATATAATTGCATTGTAAAAGCTTGATGCCAAAATTTTGCGTAAATTTGCATCTCTTGCATAAATTTGTTTCTCAATGCTATTTAGATAATGGACTGCAATATTTATTTTTTCAGATTCAGTTGTTTTTATTTTTAATTTTTTTTTTTTTTTTTTTTTTTTTAAATTGCAATCTGCAGAACAAGTTCTGAATGCACTATTATTGGTTCATTGCCCTCATGCTTGATTTGCCTAATAACTGCAGTTTGTTGATAACCTGATACATTGCTTCAGCACGATTAGTGATCCAGCAACCAAGTAGAAACATTTTTGAGGATTTTTGTCAGCATGCTCCAATAAACTCTTTTGTTCCTTGGCTTGCTGATATGGTGGAAGAATACATTGAAAATGAGGGCAAAACAGGCATCAATATCATGAGGTTGAGACCCATGTTTTCCCATGCCAACGATTAGTAAGATGCTGAGTTTTTGAGGACATGATGATTTGTATTGTATAATAAAGCTTCAGCCTTCAACAGTGCTTGAAAGAGGACCTTAGTGAACAATTTAGTTTTGTTATGATTAGTGATTACACCCTTACCCTGTACGCCAAACCAAGCCAATTTGGAAAAAACTGTTTATTGCATTTGGTTTGCTGATTTTGTAGGAGAATAGAAAATGAAAAATTAGTTTCTATTTAGTGTTTTTTTTTCCCCCTTTTTACACCACTAGCACGTAGAAAAACTTACTTTTGAATATAATGATTTAATTGAAAAATTCTCTTAAAATGAGAATTTTTATTTTTGATAGAAAATTTTATAATTAATGAGGTGTTTTTATGGTTAATTTATTTTAAACAATTATTCTTAAAAATATTTTAAATTAATGAAAAATGATAGCAGTTTTATGAAAATAGTGTATTTTTATTTTTTTTAAAAAAATTAATATCAGAAAACATGTATTTTTTCAAAAACACGTTCAATTAATAATATAATATTTAATTATATAATATTGGCATTTTATAGAAAAACTATTTATAATTTTTTGAAAAAAAGTTATATCTTACAAAGCAGCAATTTTACAAAAAAAAAAGCATTAAATTAACAAAATAATAGCTAATTTTTATATTTAGGAAAAAAATTTCAAAAATTAAAATAAACTAGTCATTAATATACACTTTTGTGTGGAATGTAAATAATATACATACTTTAAAATAATTAAGAACTACAAATTAATCAACTATAAAAATAAGAGCTTAAAAAATTATTGTAATAATTTTATGTGATTATTTTTTATTAAGAGTATATATATATATTCTTAATATGCATAGTCGTGATAATAATTGAATAAATCAAATAAAAAAATTAAAAGTTCACAGATTTTTTACTTTTTTTATCTTGAATTGAAAAAAATATTTTTAATTGAGGGAGATTATATAGTTACCATGTTTTTGAAATATTTTAATTTTACTTTATTTTTATTACCATATAATGATAATTATTTTTTATCATTTAATGGCTATTATTGAAAAAATAAGTTTTACATAAAATGTATCTTTAATTGAATAAAAAATAATATTTTAATTAAAATAAAAGATATAATTTTCTATGAAAGGGGAGAGTAGTGATTTAAATTTACTATAAATATGTATTTAAAAATAAGAGTTTTTATATTTTTTTATAAAAAAATATTATAAATTTTAATAATTAAACATTCAGGTCAAATGCTGAATTAATATAATGAATCCTTTTTAAATTTTGAATTTAATAATATGTAAGCTAAACATTTAATTTTATATATATATGAAGAAAAACCTCAAAAACTGTGTAAGACGTTTGAAAAAAAAAAAAAAAACTGTATAAGACAAAAAAAATTTAAAAAGAAAACAAAAATTTCCATTTTCGCATTAGACTTTGCTCTTTTCTTCGTCTTCCTCAAAACAAACAATGTTGGACAACGATCAAGATCCATGGCTAGCACCAGACAAGCTTTATCATATCCTCTTTTGCCTCTTCCTTACCCTTTTCTTCTCTAAACTAGCTTCTCTCACTCGTTACTCCTTTCTTCGAAACCATTCTATTCGAATCGGTTCCATCCTTTCTCTCGCCGCCGGCGCCGCCAAGGAGACTGCCGACCACTTCAGTTTGTTCCCTTCCGCCGGTGCCTCAGCAAAGGATGCAGTTGCCGATGTTGTTGGTGTCATAATAGCTGCATTTTTACTCTCAATATGTAAAAAACGAAATGGACCTGACACGGGTCCGGGTCAGACCCGACGGGTTTTACCCGTTTGAGTAGATTATTGGGTATTGTTTCTATGTGGGTTGTGATGATTTATAGTTTGAATGGGTTGCTGGAGTTTATTTGCGGCTTTGAAAGGAAAAGGTTTGGTGTGTTGATGAGAAAGTGAAGGAAAAGATTGCAGCTTTGAGTATTGCAAAAAAGATTGGAGCTTTATTTTTTTGTGTTGTGGAGATGACAAATGGGTGACTAATTGAGGTTAGTTTACTTTTCTTTTTTATCACAAAATGTTCTGATTGCTAACATTGCTTATTTTATGTTTATAAATTCATTCAGTGTGTTCTGCACTTCGTATGGTTTTTAACAAATAATTGAGTAACATTTCCTTTTTAAATTGTGTAGCTTTGATTTTAGAGTTCATTTGTTTTTCCAGTAATTTTTTTTAATCTTTTTCAAGCTTCTTAATCCTTTAACCTGTGTACTTCTCGTGTGCACAATTCGTCTTTCAAGAAACTAGTCACTCATTGTGATTGACGATTCTCGTTTAGGTAGAATTGGAAAGAAAGTGTGGTCTTTTGCCATGTTGGGGATGGAAATATGGTATAATTGATAAGCTTCATGATTGTCATTTTTATTGACTAAGTTACAATAATTAAATTAAAATTTTAAGTAAAATGAATCATAATATTTAGCTAACTACTATGATGGAGATTCATAGAAATAGAACTACAATATTACAATAAACAGAATTTACTTTAAGGTCCGTTGCGCAAAGCTAGCTGCTTTGAGTCAGTGTTATTGTTCACTGGAATTGTGCTGCGGGATTCATGTCACCAAGACCAGGTGCATCGTATCCTTCAAGAATTATTTGAAATGCCTGGATGCATAGTTGAATGGTTAAGCAGGCATGGGCTTCTGCAGTCATGGTACAGGAATTTTAGGGGTTTTGAGATAAGAACTTGAAAGGTGTATACTGTGAGTAGTGAATAGGAGTTCCTAAGGTGTTGAACTATAGGGTAGAGTCTTTCATGTTTTCAGGTGCAAATTTATATAGAGCCTAGACAACATATTACTTAAGCCATTCAGGTTTCCAAAGGGAATATCGTGATGAATTTAGATTCAGCAGAGGAAAGAAATTTATGCAAGTCATGACTCATAACTGTGAGAGTTTGTTTCAAGGAGCTTGTAAAAAATGCGAACTGACTTTGGGTCCGTGCTGTAAGGTTTTGACCGAGTACAAATCTTGTCTATTTAGAGAAATCAAAATAAGTTTAAATCATTTGTGGATAAATTGAAGCAATTTTAGCTCTTAAAAATTGAACTAATTAATATGTTAAAAGTACAGAACTAATTCTAAAATGAACTAATTAATCATACTTTAATCCTATCTTTTTGCTGCGTTGCTTACCACTGATTGCTATCTTCTTTTTAAGTCGCTTTACACTTGTACTTACCCTGATGTCATGAATTCAAAGATTACCTACTATTGAAACCTAATAGAGAAAAATGCTTGTGGCTATTTGCTAACCTTAAGAGTAATCATACTAACTGTTTAATAGTTTCTGAAAATACATTTAACAGGACGGTACTGGAAGTGGCAGCCTATGTCACATAGATTTTAAGTGGCAATAATTAGCCTTATGAATTCTTGTTAGATTTACTGGCATATATGCTGTGAATCATGTTAATTTTTTCTCTTTAGGTTCAAGCTTCATTGCAAAGTTTTTAAGAACAATGGATTTGGATAAACAAGAAGCACTGAAATGGTCATTAAGCACTGAAATGGTCATTCTTAGTCCATCTTTACAAAATTCCGATATGTACTTTAGATAGATAAGGATAAAGTTCTTTGCATTTGATAGAACCAGAGTCTCAATCTATGTATGTTTTATTTCTCTTGCATATATATGTACCTATTGTACCTATAGAACTCAACGTGCAGTAATTTAATATTGTTTATATATATATTGTTTATATATATATTGATCTGCACTTTTTTTTAACAGAGTTTCCGGATCATTTTTATACATCTGTTGATGCTGTTGGTATTCATTCACCTTCTAAAGCTCCTTGCCGTTGAAGCGTTTTCACCTGCATCACCTTCTTCGTCAGGTAGTTTGACAGCAGAATAAGTTCCAGCTCCACACAGTGCGCCAATTATCGGGGCAGTTAGGTACACCCAGATAGCTTTGTAGTTGTTTGCAGCTATGGCTGGCCCTAATGTTCTCACTGGGTTCATTGATGCACCCGTTGTTTCCCTGTAACAGAGAACAAACGAGAAACTTCCAGCATGCTTACAGTGTTGTATTGAAATGCATCCTTTGTGCTTCACTGGTTTGGCCACATTACTCCGGGATGTAAAGAAAAGCTACTTCATTTTTATTTCAATGTTTCTGAAGTAAATCTCTAAGTTGGTGATATATATATATATATATATATATATATATATATATATATTGGAGATTTGTCTATTATAGGATGTAATGAATCACAAGCACATTTAATATTTTCATTAATTTTTGAAGAAGTATAAGAGGAAAAAAATTTGAAAAAGAAACTGAGAAGCAGTGAAATACCCAGCGATGAGTATGTTGAGCATGACAGTGGCCCCAACTGCGATTCCTGCCAACTCTCCTACCTGCATGCATGTGTTCATGAATTTAGCTTCAGTTGCCAAGTTTGACAATTTTATGTATCATCTGTTTTTTATATTAAAAAAATATGCATAAACGCCCAATTGCATGCACTGATTGCTCATCAACTTGCAATTATTAGCTTCAGAGAACCATACCAAGTTGATATATTTTTCTTTCATGAAAATTGTATCGTTTATTCGATCCAACAGCTGAAAGTTTCCCAGTAAATTTTCTAGTTTAAAAACTTTATGTTTGATTTTTTTTTCTGATTAATCAAATTAGAGGTTCCAAAATTCCAATGAAAATGACACAAATGCATTATTATTCATCAAACAAAATAGAAAATAGAGTTTTTGCACATTTACGTTAAATATAGAGCATAATCTATATGGATGGAGGCATATATCTCGATGGAACAGGAAGTGACGTAGGCATGTGCCCCTCCTAACCCCTAAGATCTAGAAGAGAAAAGAGAAAAGAGAAAATGTTCTTGATGGTAAATGGATGGAAGGGAGAAAAGGAAAAGGCATAAGAAAATTAATTAATTTGCAAGATTAGAAAGAACAAAGGACAAAGACAAGAGTACTCCTGTTCCCCTTGTGACTACTATTATTTGAATGGAATATGAGAATGTGTACGCTTATCCTTCATGTTTTGTCATCATGCTACATTGTCATGCTTCTTAAATTGACAGAAAATGATAAAATTCAATCGATAAACAACAAAAATAAAGAAAATAAAGTTGTTAAAATAAATAAATAAATAAAATTATTCGCATCATACATTTGTTGCCGTTTAATTTGATATAATTTATTAATTTAACACATCAATTTATAATTTTGTTATTTCAATACTTAAATTTATCTAAAATACACTAATTTATATTAATCTAACGACATAATGCATTTATCATCCCTATATTTGTCACTTTTTGTCAATTTATTATCTTTACTTGTAATTTTTTATCAGTTAAACTCTTATAATATGATAAATGCTGATTTACTATTTTATATTATTTATACTAACAAAAGTTATAAAATTATATTTTAAGCGAATTCATATGTTAAAATAATAAAATTATAAATTGAGATATCAAACTGACAAAAAATAACAAATATAAGATTACATGAATATATTATGCCAAAACCATTTTTCTTTGTATAATGTTTCATGTATCATGTTCATGTTTATGTGTGTATATATAAATAAAAAAGCTTGATCTTTTTTTTTTTTTTGGGCATTATATAAAAGCTTGATCTTGATCCTAGAAATATGGAACTATTTGATAAATTATCACTTTGTATTTATTTTATTCATGGAAAAGGGTGGTTGAAGGTATTGCCAAATGCCAACCATCTTCATTGACTCTTGTCTCTTGGGTTTCGAAAATGAAAAAAATATCTTTTAACAACTCCTGACTCCTGTCTCTTTGAAAGTTCCTCAAGAAGGTCTGTATCTTTCTGGCAAGTGATTTTGAAAAAAGGACAAAATTATAGAAAAAAAATTTCAAGATAATTAATTTATCTTATTGTTGATTTTCTTATAAATCAATGACATTACAGTTTAAATATAGCTGCAAACATATTTTTAAGTTTTTTTATATATAATTATTACGGTCACTAAATTATTAATGAATAATTATATAAATTAAATAAATAAAACCATTATAACAATAAAAAATTTTATGATTTCTTAATTCTGAATTTATGTATATTTTTTAATAGCTGAGAAATAAAAGAAAAAGAAGAAATCGAATTTGTTACATGAGTTATTCTAATAGCTATATAACCTCAATCTTATAATTTTTGCGACATAAGCTATTCTAATAGCTCAAAAGGAAAACAATCTAGGAAAAAGGTCCAATGAAATGGATCTCAAATATGAATTCTATATATATGTGCATATAAAAGTTGCTGGAAATGCATACTTACAGCTCTAGTGTCGGTGGCAACTGCAGTCACAACAAACATAAGATTGAAGCTGATAATGAATTCCAATGCAAAAGCTTGACCGTATCCTCCAGAAGGGATTGTTACTCCTCCACCCATAAATGGATGAAATACCACTTTCAATGCAAATGCTGCACATATAGATGCCACCACTTGAGCTCCAATATACACCGGCACCTGCACTCCATAGTTCAATGATCCAGAATATGTTTTTAAGGAAATATTTAAATATAAACTGGCATGTGCGCGCCACTGTTAATTATAATAGTTTAGCGATCGAGTATCTGCGAGTGAGTGCTTTATTTGTTACATGTGTTACTTACATGTTTCCATGGAAAGTGTTTGAGAGCAGCGAAACCAATAGTCACAGCTGGGTTGAGATGGGCTCCAGAGATGTGGCCTGTCGATAATATAACTATCATCACAGCTAGTCCGGTAGAAGCAGCCAAACCTATCAAAGTTTCTGTGCCTTGTGTCTTTTGGTTGACGATGGCTGTAGCTGTCCCTGCAAATATGAGAATAAGTGTGCCTATGAACTCCGCTCCAACCTGCAGGTTAAATTTTCGAAATGAACAATATTACAGCTCAGTAATACTGGATTCGTCTCTAAAACACAAGTAGTGGGTGATGATGTGTGTTAACCTTTCTTGCAAGAGATACAGGAGGAGGTGGAAACGAGCAGGAGACAGGAGGTAACCCGCCTTCTTCAAGAGACCATTCTTCAACACTGAAACATTTGCAGCTTTTAAGAAGGGATTTTCTCCCACCATTACCAGCAGCTCTCTCCCCTTTAAAACCACCAAAAAGAGGAGCACCAGGAGTTCCTGGTGTTGCAGGTGTTGAAGGTGCTGATGGAACCTCTTCATTGTCCATGCTAATTCCTGTAATTAAAAAATCTATAAAAACCAAATTAAAGAGACAAGTAAAGGGTATTATTATTATTACATATATAGCAACTGTTCTTGTTTTGGAGATCGGTGAGGTATTGCACTCTTTGTTTTGTCTCTATGTTTTTGAAGTGTGTGAGGTATCTGATATTTATAGTATAAAAGAAGTTGACTTGAGGGAATCCCAATACATTAAAGGGGAAAAAAAAGGAAGTTAGTGACTGGAACAGCCAGCCACAGCCAGACATGGGAAACAAAGGCTTTGTATCATATAATAGCCATGGAAATGCAAAGTGGAAGATGGGCCATTGCAAAGTGGAAAAGGTGACTTGGGACAGGAGACATCCATTTTCCCCTCTCCAATCCACTTGTTCAATTTTCTATTAATTTTTGGAATTTTTTTCTATTCGGACCTCTAAATATTAAATGGTAAGCAGCTCGAATTGGTTAATGTGATTTCACTTCAAATCTTATGCACGTCAAAACAAATATTGAGAAAATTTTGTACTTTTTAATAACGGAGTCTATTTAGCTGCATTTGAATGATTAGGAGTTTTTTTAGCTATTAGGTATTATAGAAACAAATAAGACTTTAAATGCAGGTAATTTTTTAAAAAAAAAATTTTGAGGTTTGTAGAGTTTTATCCCTTAATTATGAGATTTATTTGATTAAATTTAAATTAATTAAAATTTTTATAACTACTAAATATTAAAAATAATTATTAAAGTTGAAAGTTTTTAAAATTTTTTAATTTACAAGTAATCTCACAAGTGAATTTTTATGCATTATATTATATTTAATGTTTTCATGCAATTTCAATAAACATGTAAATTGATTTGAAAATATTTATATTATTTGAATTAAAAAGAAAAGGCAGATAAATTCACATTTTGAAGTGAAACAATAGAGCAGAAAACGGAAATACATGTATGAATATTCCTTTTAATTTCATATATAGAACACATTGGTTATTTCACTCCTTTACTATTATTATTATTTTTTTTTGTTTTTTACATAGGCAATGAAAAGAAGGTGAATAGATCCCAACATCTCGAAACGAACCATCCCAATACTCCTAAGACTTGAACCCATATAGGTATAGCCAAATATTTCACTCAATTATACAGTAGCTTAGCCAAATAGACATAGTAGACGGCTTTGCGGCGTATCTGCTTCTTATTAGAGTGAAACATTATCTTCAAGCACATCACGTTGAAAATTCACATAAAGGATTCAAAACCCTCAATTTAGGAGTAAAAGGCACAAAGAAATGTGAGGTACAACACTTCTACCACAAGAGCCATCACCACCATTCATTATTGCAGCAAGATCATGGACGGAGGCAGAAAAAATTTCAAACTTTACTTTATCTTAATATGCAAATTTTACTTTATCTTAATATACTAAAAAAAATGTTTCATTCAAAATAAACGTACTAACAAAATAATATATCAAATACACTAACAATAATTTAAATTAAAAAATATAATATACCCAAAAAAAATAATATCAAAGATAATTAAAATCAAAATGGATAATTAAAATCATGAGCAAAAAATAACAATAAATTTAGTTTTCTTCAATAAAAACTTTTATTTTGAGAAATTTATCCATTATTATGTCTATAATTAAAATTAAATAAAAAATAATTAACTATCACAATACCAAAAAAAATTATAAATTTAGTTTTTAACATAATAACTAATGGGCAAATTAAAGGAAAAAATATATATATTAAAATTGGACAAACCATATATGTGCAATAAAATAAAAAAAATTAATTGACAACATATATAATTAATGAATGGCTGAATGTTATACTAAATTATTATTCTTATCAAATTGCTTACTGCATAATTACTAATGGGCAAACTAAAGAAAAAAATATATACAAAGAAAAAGAGGTGAGATATGAATGACTGATTTAGGAGAAATAAGAGAAGATGAGAGATGAAGTGAGGTGTGAAGTGTTAGAGAAATCAAACCATACATTAATGATTTTTGTTAAAATTGATTCCAAAAATGCTAAGTGGACAATAAAGAGCCATGCCAACAACCCAAAGAGTAGACCCCAGGTCCACATCATCAAACCCAAAAATTAAATTTTAAAATAGTGATTTGGAATTGTTATAATTCATACGAATACTAAAAGAGAAGAAATTCTTAAACATGACAGAACCAGAAAGTTCTTATGTTCCCTCTTCTACTCCCTCTGTAATATGTGATTATAAGTATGTGCCAACTAAGTCTGTTGCTGTTACCCTATCACCCCCCATCAACCAAACCACCCAAAAAAAGACTGATTACTTGTATGAATTTACTTACCTTCCTGAAGACCAAAAGATTAAAGAATCAAAGTTTCCCCTGTTGAACCCTTATGATGCCTTTTCAAAATCCAAAATAAACTGGAAACAATCTTTTAAAGCTCTTGTAAACCGACCCACTTATTCTATAAAAGAATATGTTCAAGCCTCCAGCTTTGATCAACACCATATACCAGCCTCTCAAACATAACAATTCGTGACCTTAGAAATTCCTCCAGAATTTCTAAAAACTTAGCTTAACCAGGGATACACTCACATCCACTTTGGAGCTATAAGGTTAAGACTCTCCTACCATGGCAGAGCAGGGCAACCTGTTTTCTCTAGGATCGCTCTTTTGGATTCTAGATATAAACAGTATCAACATGTTGTAATTGGGACTGTAAAGACATCCTTAAATGCTGGCTCAGTATTCTTTACATTTTTCCAAATAATAATCTTGCCCTTTTTGATCCCCACGCCTTGATAGCTTTAAAAGTCCAACTCCATATCTTGGTGTTGAACAAATCTCTACAGCCAAAGTACCCATCCTTCATTACCAAATTGTCTACCGTCTCCAAAATCATACTATCAACCTGTCATTACCCTGTGTCCAAAATGATGCTTTGTTCATAAAAGCAGACTCTCATAATACTCAAACGTGTATCCACACACCTAAACAACTTTCTAGGAATGATTTGTTAAAATTATTCCGAGAAAAATGGATCACCAATTATGAGAAGTTGCATGAGACAGTAGAGCCAATTCAACGTACAGACCTAGTGCATATCAAAAGATCTGATGGATCAGTTGATAGATCTTTAGGAGAAAATAAGATACTCCTACAGTTTTTAATACACAGTTCATGATCAATCCTTGGGATCCAGAAGATAATATTCCTATAGCCTCTTTGATAATTCTAGAAGACCAGTCTATGCTTTTAAGTGTGATGGTCACTGTTATTTTGATTATTGTGACTGTGATGATTGTTATGATGCATCCTACTTTGATGATGAGAAGAAAAAGAAAAAGAAGAAATCTCCAGCAAAATATAGTGAAAAAGAATTCAGAAGAAGATATGAAGATGGAGATTCAAGCATTTGCACTCTGGGACAACCTTCAGGAAAATATGATTATCTTGTATCATATTCTCCTCCTGCTTGGTACAAACCACCAGCTACTCAAAATATTCCTCCTGAACCTTGCAAGCCTCAAATACCTCCTTTCCAGCCGAAACCTAAGTCAGCTCCTCTCCCATGTTACAAAAAAGCTTTGAAATGGGTAAGAAAAGAAAACTCAGCCGAGATTCAAAAGCCAAAGTCTTTACCCTAAATCTGTATGTTCCAACCCACAGACTTTCCTCCTTTAACCAAAGAAATAAAAAACCAAATTACCATGCATCCTTTTATCCTGGAATCAAACATTATTGATGCAGATGGTAGACCTAGACAAACAACTCCGGCTGAAGCAGTGGTCAACTGGCAGACACAGAATGCTTGCGCTCAAAATCAAAAACTGAAGCTTATTGAAGGCAAGATTAATGGAGTTGCTGAACATATGAAGTTGACAGAAAAAAAAGTTCTAGGCCTTTGAAAAATGAATGACAGCAGTTCATGTAGAATTATAAAGGCAGAGAGAGATGAAGCACCAGGAACTTATGCGAATTATCAGCAACAAAGGCACATTGAATAGCATTCAAATGAAAGAAACGAAAATTTTAAACTTGAAAGCCCAGGTTGACCAACTTGAAAAAGATCTTAAAAGAAAGAAAGAAGAGTTGTTTTCACAAACCTTTTCAAAATCTTTCTCTCCAGATCCTTTGGGTCTTTTGTACAGCCCTTATTCAATTCCTAGTTCACCATACACAGCCTCTTCCATCCAACCTTTATTTCCTGCACCAACAGCTCCCTTGAATATTCCTCTAAATTTTCAAGGATTTAAATCCTCATTAAAAACCCCCTCTCAAACACAGTCCTCTAATGAAACAACAGTAAAAAAAGGAAAAACAGTTCATTTCTCTTAAACTGAGAAACCTAAAACAACACCCTCTAAATCATTACCCAAAAATACCTCACCAACCTCATCACCAAAAGAGTCAAAACACCCTCTAATGATGATGAATCCCATCCCTTCCTTTTTGGAAAAATATGCTGAAAATGTCATACCCAACTTTTCAATTGGATCTATTTCAAAGGAAAGTTCATCTTCTGAATCTTCAAAAAGTGACTCTGATTCAGATTATGAGATACCTTACCAATTGATGGTTAATGATGCTACATCTTCTAAAGGACCTCAAGTTGAAGAAGTTGATAATCCAGAAGAAGAATTTGAACAACCCAGAACACCACATACAAATTTCCAAAAAAATACTAGAAATTACTTTACTCTGGATAATGTTCCTCCTTCACAATATAGGAATAGATTTCTAGAGTTTAGAGCATGGATAGCTGGATAAATGCTTATTCCTGGAGCAGAAATCAAGGTTGTTATTGAAACATTTCTTGCAAAAATGGTGGGAAAGCTGGCAAACTGGTATGCTTCTCTAAATGCTTATGCTAGAACCCAGTTGATGGATGCCACTTCACCAAAAGATTTTCTAGGACTCTTGCATTATGAGTTCTTAGGAAAATGGGATGATGATCTTGAAGTTGCACGAAAAGAGTATTACCAGATGAAATGACGTTCACTATAAAGAAAAGATCTAGAAAGACATTTTCAAAATATGTCTACTAGATTTTATCTGTTAGGAGGCATTGCTAATCTTGATTTAAAACAAGCCTTTTTGGCTTCTATTCCCGAGATCCTTGCCTCTCGAATGTTTTCAATCCTTCAATAATCAAATTACAAAGTTGGAGATGTGCCGATGGGACATTTGTATCAGATCATAATTCAGGCTCATACCCAGTTATGTGATCAAAGGAAGATGATTAAACTGTATCTGGGCAGTAAGAATAATCCTTTGGGAAAACTTTCATGTGATAGGCCTGATTTGTAGATCAAATGCAAAGATGTTGATGTTTGTGTTTGTCTTTCAAAGAAGAAGAAACACTTTTTCAAATTGAAGAAGAAAGGGAAAAGATCCAAGTTTAAGAAGTAGAAGTATTACAAGAAGAAAAAGTTCTGTGGCAAGAAGAAAACTGACAGATGCTACATATATGGGAAAAAGGGTCATTTTGCAAAAAATTACCCTTCAAAAATAAAGAAGACTGAGCAAATGATTCAATAAATTCAGCAGATCACTAAAGTAGACCTAAATGATGCTGATCTTGAGTCTCTTTTTTCAGAAGAAGAAGAAGCTTCACCAGAATGTGTTTTTGCTGTAGGCCAAGAGACAGACTCAAAAATTTCTAGCTCTGAAATAGAGTCCTGGAATGACCAGTTCTTAATTGGTGATGATAATAGAGACATGATAGCCCTAACTCATGAAAAACATCCAATACCTTTATTCTTTATTCAAATTTACCCAACCAGTTATTCTAAACCCATAAAACTTGTAGCCTTGATCGACACTGGAGCCAAAACTACCATTCTCAACCTAAAAGCCTTGCCTAAAGAATGTTGGAAACATCATTCTGAGTATTTCTCTACAGCTAATGGAGAATTACTTGAAACTGGTCTTAAAACCAGACACCCAATAAAGATCTAATTCTTTCCAAATTGTTACACCTGGACAAATGTTCTTGGATATTCTTTACCAGGAAAAGATATTGTCATTGGCTTTAATATCTATTGGAAGATGAAAGACTTGAGAATTCTTCCCAATGGACTCAAGTTTAAGAAATACTTTCAACCATTCACCAATATTTCATCTATCCTTTTTGTTGGCCAAACCGTTTCTCAACCAAACCTTCAAACTATTCATGAGTTTTTATTAAAAGAATGCAGTGCTCAGTCTCATACAGAGTTTCTTCAAAAATGCTTATTACCATTGTGGAAAAATGAGGAGTTCTTTATCTCCTTACCTTTTAGGCAAAATGAAGATGTCAATCCGACAAAGGCAACTCATCTAGGAATGACTCCCTCTGATCTTAAATTGGCAATTGAAGAATGCAACCAATTGGAAGACCAAGGTCTAGTTGCCCCCACAAAATCAGAATGGGCATGCCAAGCTTTTTATATAAACAAAAGATCATAACAAGTTCATGGAAAGAAAAGATTGGTGATTGACTATCAGCCTTTGAATTTCTTCCTCAGAGATGACAAATTCCCTCTGCTAAAAATTTCCTCATTATTTGCATTTTTGGCGGGAGCTAAAATCTTTTCAAAATTTGATTTGAAGGCTGGATTTTGACAAATTGGAATCAAAGAGGAAGACAGATACAAAACGGGCTTTTGTATTCCAAACAGACATTATTAATGGAATGTACTGCCTTTTGGACTCAAAGTAGCCCTATCACTGTTCAAGCGAGCCATGATCAAAATCTTTGAGCCCATCCTCTCCAGCGCTCTTGTTTATATTGATGATATTCTTTTATTTTCTGCAGATATAAAAGCCCATGAGAAACTGCTCCAACAGTTTGCTAATCTTATACGACATTATGGTGTTATGCTTTCACCCACCAAAATGTTCATTGGTCAAATAGAAATAGATTTTCTTAGAATGAGATTCAAAGAAGGGAAGTATCTTTCAGGTCCTCATATTGCAACAGAACTGGATAAATTTCCAAAAGAAAATCTTTCTGTCAAGCAAATCAGACAAGTTCTTGGCATTATCAATTATCTCAGAGATTTTATTCCTCACTTGACAAAAAAGACAGCCCCTCTCAGAGCTCTTCTAAGAAAGAATCCTCCACCATGGTCCTCGAAACAAACAGAAGCTCTTGAACAGCTCAGAATTTGCATAAAAAATCTTCCTAATCTTCAGATTCCCTCCACAGGAAAAAGAATCCTTTAAACAGATGCAAGTGATCAATTTTGGGGAGCTATTCTTTTAGAAGAAGATGATAATAAAAAAATACGGATTTGTGCTCATGCTAGTGGAAAGTTCACAGAATGAGAATGCCATTATCACTTAACCTTTAAAGAGGTCTTAGTAGTTAACTATGGCATAAAAAAGTTTGAATTCCATCTAATTGGTCATCATTTCAAAGTTGTGATGGACTACTCATCATTTCCAAAAATGCTTGAATTTAAAGGAAAGACTTTGCCCCATCCTCAACTTCTCATAATGAAAGAATGGTTCAGTAAGTATGACTTTGAAGTAGAATACATCAAAGGAGAGGATAACCTGTTACCAGATCTTTTAAGCAGACCACCTGTCGCTTGTGAAAAACCCTTTCAGCTAAAAGTTCTTCCCATGCTATACATGTACCAAACTATTAATGCCAACTTTCTTGAAAAAGGTATTCCTCCATCCTTACCATCACACATTTCCATGACCACCCTTAATCAAAAAGCAAGAACTCAAATTTTTGAACTTCAATCCGGACTAATCAGAAAATATGGGTCAGATTTCTTTCACAAATTAGGCTTTCATCCTATCTATCCTTTCACCTGTATTTCAGCTTCCTAAACCAAAGTCCTGAAAACCAATTTTATTAGCCTCCTGAATTGTTAATCCTATTTTGGTATCTTTATCATCTATACTGGATCTCATTTGATCTTCAACCATTAAAGCTTGCAAGGTATATCAGTCTGCTTGAGAAGAATGAAGATCTGAATCCACATTTGTCAACATTTCTCAAATGGTTCTAGAATTTGTCAAGATGGAAATCCTATTTGACAAATGAAGCTTATACTCAACAGGTGGCACCTCCTCTCGAATGTCATACTATCATCACCTTCAAAAGAACTTTCTTTAAAGCTAAAGGTGTTTTTACTGATGTACCATACTTTAATATCTATGGGACTTATAGACACTCAATGATGAACTATATTACCATAGATACCATAGATCCTTCACCATGGAGAGAGTTTCAAAGACACATGTTCAAGAAAAATGGTATTATTCCAAAAGAGATATGGCCAAAGATATCTGATGATGCCCCATGGGAAATATTTCCTTTTGATTATGGGAAATAGCTGTTAGTAGATAAGGAATATTGGGAAAATACACAAAGGACTACATCCATCCCATCTCACATGCAAATTGATGATCCTTATCAAACCAGCTCATCTGATCCTTATCAAGCCAGCTCATTTGATCCTTATCAGGCGGGCTCATTTGATCCTTATCAGGCCAGCTCATCTGCAGAACAGATATGGTTAAACTCTTTTAAATCAAATAATTCATAGGATCCACATATGCCACTAGCTGGACACTCACAGGATCCTGATGAAGATAACCTCTTTTATCATAGTGAAGACAATGCTGAAGATAAGAATCTATCTCCAAGTCATGAGCCAATTTGTAACAAATGGTTGTAATTTAAAGTTGTTACTTTTATCAGTGGATATCTATCCACATTTGTCTATAGTTGTTTGTTTGCTTGTGTGAGGGCCTCCTTGTATCTCAGCTCCTTCTCTATATAAGGAGCTTTCTATCTCGGTTGAAAGGCAGAACCCCTCTTGTAAAAATTTTCAGAAGCTAAATAAACAATGGCCTTATAAAAATCTTTCTTCTTCTCTAGTAGTTAGATTATGAATTATAATCATTCCACCTATCTAAATTAAGGAGTATGCTCTGTACTTGCCTCTATAAAGGATCTGGTACATCAAAAACTTAATTAAGAAGATGATCCAGTAACCAACTCCATTAAAATTATAATTTATAGTTGTATAGATTATAAAAAGGGGACAGACTGTCTGGCCGGAAATTGATTATGTGATGCTATAAATACGGCTTTGGTTAGTCCATGATATAATCTATATAACTATGAAGTATAGTTTTAATGGAGCTCTGGAAAATTGGTATCAAAGTATGGACATATTCTCAAAATAATATAATATATAAAATAATAATTTACATAATAATTTTATATAAAAATATTGAATTAGATTCAAAGTATGGCATACAGAATTGTGTTAAGTTAGTTGTTTAAAGATTTTTATCGTCTTTATGGTTCTATCTCCTTCAAGCTAAATTTAAAAAAAAAGTATAATAAATTCTAAATATTGATGGGTGAAATTCAAATGCCACTCCTTAAGACACTTCTAAATGTCATGTGTCGTTATACCATACAAGTGTTTTTTTCTTTAAAAAGTTATTTTTCTGATAAAATATATGAATTAGGAATTCAATATATGCATCCAGGACTAAACTTATAATTAGTGATAGATACCTCATTTATTGTATTATTTGAATTTTGCAAGACCTATTGCAGCTTTTCCATTCAATGTTCTTGCAGCTATTACAATTTCTCATTATTCCTCCACACACACACACACAACATAACTCAAACACCTTTGGCTTCGCAATTAGAGTAAGATGAGGATATCACTTGGAAAAATAAGGATATTACCATAATCAGGAGTGATAAAGATGAAACCATAAAATCCTCATAATTAAAATCAATTAATGGAGATATTTTCGGGCGATATGATTGACTAAAGTACAACGCATTCATAATTAAACAAGATAATATGGCTTGATTATTATTCGAAATATTATTCTCCAAATTAAGGGATTATAGTCATAGTTTCCATGTTTAGCTCAAAAATCTTTTTAATAAGATTCTTCTTAGTTTATATCTATAGGTTGTAAAAATTTATTTATTTGCGCTTATAAAATAAAAAACATAAGTTCCATTTTTCATTCTAAAAACTTCTTTATGATATTAAAGTTGTTGTAAGCAATATAATTATCATAATGGGATCTCTCTCTCACACTGTCAGTAACTTCATCACTCTCAAACTAAAATAAGATAATTATCCTATATGGTGTGAATCAAGACTTGATTGGACATCTCATCAGTGAAATAGTCAAGCCAACAACTGATATCACAACGATGATAATCTCAACATCAGCAATTGACTAAATACCAATATAGAGAAAATTAAATCAGCTTCTTTGTGGCTAGCTTATTGGCAATCTTTCTGAAGAAGTACTTGGTCTTGCCATTGGTCAAAACATAACTAAATCTATCTAGGATGCTCTAAAAAAAAGCCTATGCACAGGATTCTCAAAAGAAAGAATTCACTCTTTGTCAATAATTGACATACCTATGCAAAAATGACAACACAACCATTAGTGAAACACATTTGGAATTTTAAGAGTATCTACGACAATCTAGCATAAATAGGAAGTCAAGTGAGTGACAAATTTGAGGTTTTTTCCCTTTCTACAAGTTTAGGATCAAAATATAAATCTTCCACCATAACCATGTTAAAACCACCACGTCGATCCTATACCAAGTTGGTGTCTTTATTACAAGGGTATGAATAGTATTAGAATTGGTTCACATTAAGCACCAACTCATTAAACAACCTTTTATGGACAAAAACAACAACTTGGTTCTATGAATCATATATCTTAAAGCAATTTCAACCTCAATGGTCGTGGTGTCTAAGCACATAATTAGAATTTTAATAACTAAGAAAACATTAGCTTTAGTAAAAAAAAAAACAAAACAAGACCTTAAAAAATTAAAATCTCCTCCTCTATGACAGCATCGAATGACACCAATTAAAAAAGAAAAGTATTGAAATGAAACCTGGCAAATTTATGGGGTCATAGGGTATATTACAAAAATTTATGGCATTTGTATAAATGCACAAAAACTTCAGATGAAGTTCTCAAGACTTTAGTTGTACTCATCCTCGACAACATAGTCTTTAACAATGAATGGTTATCAAACACGAGCGCATCTCATTATATGATAGGTAATGATGTGATGTTAAATAATATACATTCATATTTTAGTAATGATTTTGTTATGATAAAAAATGATACACTATTAACAACTAAGTTTATTAAGGATGCTCATATTGAAAGTGATAACCAAGTTTTATATTTAAATGATGTTTTGCACGTACCAAATCTATATAGAAAATTATTATCCATATATCAACTTACTGATCATTATCCTATGAATTATGAATTTTCTAATGTGGATTTTTGTATTGAGGAATAAGAGATAATACATAAAGTGATGATATGATAAATAAAAAGTGATTTACATTGTATTTCCAACCCACATGAATAACCCTTTTTGTTACAGCAACCTAAGGGTAGATGTTTGGGGATGTCTTAATCGTTAATGCCACACTTCTAGAGTGTTCGATTTGAACCTATAAGAGTAGTATTTTTATGATAGTTATCACTTAGCTAAGCTTAGTAAATTACCATTTTCTTCTTCTAACAATTCTAATTCATCTCGTTACATTTGGCTCATTCCTCTCAAAATAAAATCTGAGTTTGTTTATGCATATCTAGCTTTTGAATAATATATAGTGAGATAGTGACAAAAAAAATTGTTAACTTAAGGCTTAGTTAAATATTCCATTCTAATGGTAGAGGAGAGTTTGTTAACTTAAGGCTTAGTTCATACTTTCAAGCATAGGAAATAGTATATCAAATGTCTTGCCCACACACTCTAGAATAATCACATATAATTGAGTGATATTATAAAATAATTTGTGAACTAGGCACGACATTGTTATTTAATTATGGTGCTTTTTTATATTTGTAGGTAAAAGAATTTTACAATTGTTGTGTTTCTTATTAATTATTTACCATAAAAAAACTCTTAATTATGATGCACCTTATTTTAAATTGCAGGGAGTGCATATAAATTGTTCCTTTTTAAGGTTGTTTGGTTCTCAATGTTTTCCATATACTTAGGATACTCACAAATATAAATTTGATCCAAAGAGAGTTCCATGTATTTTTTTTTTAGGCTATAGTGATCAACATAAAAGGCTACGAATGCTTTCATCCATCTACAAAAAAAAAATATTTGTTTCAAGACATGTAGCCTTTGATGAAATAAAGTTTCCTTTTAAAGATCAATGCGATTATGATGTTGATGTCTTAATGGATTAGTGTTCTTGATTCATGGACTACTTTGCTTATCTCTCACAATGGCTCTTTTTCTCAATCTACAGGTGTTTGTGATTCATTCCTCCTATCAACTATATTGCAATAATTGACTACCTCACTTGATGCACCTATTAAGTCACCACCTTCAATTATAGACTTAATATTAACCTTAGACTAAGGGAACTTGAATACAATGTCTATTGTAACTTCAAATCAATAAGGTTCAAATGCAGAGTCAACATCTTCTCATTCACAAAAGATTTTAAAGTCTATAGAGTCTTAACATAAAGAATCCATACAATCTGAACCATCACAACTTCAACATGGTAGCTTATTCCATGCTAAAACTCAAACCTGATGGCACTCTTGACCATCCCAAAGCACATTTTATTACTAAGGGTTAACACCAAGTAGACGACATAGATTACACTAACACATTCTCACATGTCATCAAATCTAGTATCATTCGACTTGTGCTTAGTTTTGCTTTAGTTCAACATTAAGACATTTGGTAACTAAATGTTAAAAATGCATTCCTCCATGGCATACTTACGGTAGACATCTATATGGAACAACCCTTAAGGATGGTTGATCCCAAATTTTCAAAACATGTGTGCAAACTTCAAAAAGCTCTTTATGACTTAAAATTAACATCTCATGCTTGGTTTGATCATTTTAGTTTTTTTTTATATAATATGGTTTCTTTTATAATCTAACTGATCCATTATTATTTATTTTGAATTATTCTCATGGGACCTTAATTCATTTGTATGTTGATGATATATTGCTTACAAGTTCAAATATATAACTTCTAACTACATTTATCCAGCTTCTGCATAGTGAGTTTACTATGAAGGATCTTAGTCTCATTCATCATTTTCTTGGGAAAGAGATCACATATACTTTTGAATGTTTTCATATGTCTTATTCTCATAATGCTTTTACCATTCTTAAGTAAAATAAAAATGGTGGATTACAAGCCTATGAGCACACTGCTATAGGCCAAAACTAAAAGACTCAATAATAGTATTGTAATAAGTATCCTAGCTATTATTGTGGATATTTAATGCTTTACAGTATCTCACTGTCACTTGACTTGATCTTGCTTAAAATGTTAATTTTGTCTCTCAATTTATGTATGATCCAACACATTCACATGTTAAAATGGTTTGTCGAATCTTACATTATGTTAAAAGGACTATCAACCTTTGTCTTAATTTCACTTCCTATACAACACTTGATTTATGTCCTTTCTTTTACTCAAATTGGGTAGGTTATCCTATAACTTATCATTCAGCTACCAAATACTATTTGTTCTTGGTCACAATCCTATCTCCTAGTGTGCAAAGAAATAACACACTATCTCGCATTATGGCATTTAGGCTAAATATCGAGCCATGGCACATATTACTGTAGAAGTCATATGATTAACTTTTATTCTTAAAGATCTTGGAATACAATAATCTAAACCTCTAGCTTTATTTTATGACAACTCAATGCACTTTATATAATTATAAATTAGGTCTTTCATGCTTGCAACAAACACATTGAGCTCAATTATCACTTTGTCCGTCAGATAGTTGCACTTGATTTTTTTATCGCCTGATATACATCTACATCACATGAGGTAGTTGATATCTTCATAAAGCTCATGTATAAGCTACACTTATTCTTTTTCATCTCAAACTTCACCTTTACGACCAAATTTGTAAGATGGTACTAACACAACTCAAACACCTTCAGCTTCACAATTAAAACAAGATGAGGATATTGCTTGGAAAAATAAGGATGTTACCATAGACCAAAAAAATAATTTTTTATCATCAAAATCAATTAATGGAGTATAGTACAACTTATTTATATATAAAAAAAAAAAAGATAATTTGACTTGATTATTGTTTGGATCTAATTCTCCAAAATCAAAGGATTATAGTTATAATTTTCATGTTTAGCTAAAAAATCTCTTTAAGAAGAATATCATTAAAAAGATTTTTGAGCTAAACATGAAAATTATGACTATTACAACTATATATATATATATATATATATATATATATATATATAGTTATTCATCCCTCTAATTGGAGACAAGAACTTTTTAAACCAAAAGTCTTCCCTCTCAATTTCAATTCTAAATTAGACTTTTTTCATTTGTTCTCATATTGAGATTATGAACAATCATGGTTTAATACCTTCTTAATCCAAAATTCTTTTAATACCCACACATGGTTATTTTTCCTTAGTGATCATGCTGACATCTCCAATTTCATTGCATGGTTCACTAGATGGAGGAATAATTATGAACCTATCCCTGATATCCTCCCTCTTGATATCCATTAGGACTTTAATCTTTTCTCTTCCCACTATAAACCCCCTCCAAAGAAAAAGTTCACCTTTCTAAGCTTTTATTGTTCCAAATTCTTTGTTCCTTAGGTCTCACAATGATATCTTAACTTCTATATTAATAAAGATATTATTGTGCTCCAAAGAAGATTCAAAGTAAAATGGTGAAACTTATATAAAATTTTACATAAGATTTCTAAAGTTACAGTCACTGAATGGCTCAAATAGCATGGTTTCCTTGGATACTATCGTGCTCAATCTCAAGCACAATTCAGCTTCTTTGCTCAAAAGTCTCATGCCAACACTTTCCTTGCAATAACCAAAATAAAAGAAGAATACTTTAAAGTAATGTAGCAACTACTTAATTTAAAACAATCTTCTTCTGCAACTTCCCAACCATCTCAGGACTCAGAGCCCTTTATTGACTTGGGTAATGAAAATGAAGATGATTGTTTTAGAATTTTTCCTTCTATAAAGTCCATAGGCTAGTAAGCCTTATATTATCTTGTATATATTTAATATAGTTTATTTTAGCATTAGATATTACTGGACCATCATAATTTGATATATATATATATATATATATATATATATATATATATATATATATATATGTAATCATCTTGATATTTTTTTTTAACAACAATTAAACTTCATTAGATAACATTATAAAAGTACAGTAAAGGTCTGAACTAGCCCAGTAAATACATATCGAAACTTATTGTAGCCCATTAGCAAATACATCTTCTTATTGGAAAGATTTGCTATTGCAAATAGCATAAAAATCTAGCTTCACTAAAATAGAGCTTAATCAATAGTCATGGCTATGAAGAAAAGGAAAATTATTCAAGTATGAGTTGCTGAGAACTCATCAATCCAACAATGGATTAGAGAAAATTATTATAGTTGGAGAACATACAAGCAAATACAATAAAGTATAGAAGAAGATGTGTTGATCTTGGATACGACCTAGAATTTGCAAGATCTCTATCCACAATATTATTGAAGCATATCGCTAATTGAAGCTTGTTGCAGATGGTGAGAAATTCATGGTCAAGGCCACCAAAATTACTGCTCCTTTATAACATCTGCATAAAAACATTTGATAGACAAAATAGCAAAACAAAAGCAAAGCAAAAGATAACAAATTGATATTAATATACAAACTAAAAGATCTGGTATTTGGATGGCTTTTTTTGTCAAAATGGCCAAAAAAAAGCCATCCAAAACTAGTAAGAGAAGTGAAGAAGACGTTGAACAGTGAAAATATCAAAGTTATTCGAAGCTATCAAGGGCTATCGAAGCTTCAAAAACCGTGAAAAAATAATAGTAATAATCATCTTGATATTAACTTTACTTGCATCTGTTTATAACATCAACAAATGCTCCCATAGCATTTTCAGGACATGCACTGACATGCCCAAGTAGCATTACTGGTACTCTTAGCTTGCCAACCATCAGTCCAGTGACAGTTCTTTCCCTGGTAGAAAAATTTGAGAATGCCATATTAACCATGGAGTCTCTCTTAGGTAATGCTTCCTCTGACAAACCTAAGGTGAATCCCTTGAGGAAAATTAGAAAATTCAGAATGAAAGACTTTGCTAGGTCTCCTTCTGCTCAGCAATCTTACTCTGATGGCGCTTCTGCATCCAAGTCTACTTCATTCAGCACTGTTTAAGTTTATGATTTGTTACTTTTTTGTTTTTGCTTCAGATACTCAAATTATTTACTTCTATCTATGATATCTGCTGTTAATTGTAGAGGTAAAATCAATAACTATCATACTTGATATATTTGAGTTGTTCTCCTGGTTTAATGACGTATGAATGTTAAAAAAAAATTATATACTTGTTAAAAAATAAGTTAATATATAAATAAGTGAACTGAACAAACCAAACAGTTTAGGTAAAGGTTTATATTATTTTATCATTAACCTTGAAAAACTAAGAGCCACCGTTCAATTATTTAGTGTTGAAATTCCTTTTTTTTAGTTATTTTAATACAAATTTCATTTTAGTTTCAATAATTTATCCTACATGATGTGATGTGATGTGATTGATTCCTTCAACAAATAAAGAAATTCTAAGTTTGAAAACTTTTCTCTATTGATAATATTGATAACATTTAATTTTTTTGTATTAAAATTATTTACATGTAAATGTAAATGAGTAGATTTACACTGAACTTAAGAAAAAAAAAATAGAGGAACCAAAGTTCGTAATATAATTAAAATGGCAATGTAATGCTAATGAGGATAGCCTGACTGATATTTTCATTTAAAAGACTTATAAAAATTTTGAATTTGAATTTTTACGGTTACCATTCACTAAAATGAATAAAAATTATTACTTATGTGATGAACTTTTTTGAACGTTATTGGGATCAATTTTATTTATCTATTCAAATCTAAACTCTCTATATATATATAGTTAAACTCTAATTAATTAAATGAAGTTGGAATATGGAGGAAATAATCAATCTAAAATGTATTAGCTAGACCTTAGACACACTTTATTCCATTGACACTAATGTGATAATTAAGATTAAATTAATTAGTTAGACTTAAGCAGGATATATTAGATGTGCATCATGCTATGAACACCTTCTTTTGATTATGAAATCACAATTGCATGTATAATTAAACATAACTTTACAATCATGAACTATATATATATATATATAGCACATATGAAGGATTCGATCATATAATTATATGGGGAATCTCGATGATATGAACCATCAAATGATTAATAATTAATTAGCCACATAATTACATACAGAGAGAGAAATAATATATCAGTCATTTCTTTTTGTGAAATTAATTTTACCTCATTTAAATAAAAAAAATTGTCATTTACTATATAGTTTATTAATATTTATATTAGTTTCATTTGTTACGACTTATAAAATTATTTTCAATGAATTTATATAGAAATTTCAGTTTTTATTATATAGTCTATTAAAATTTAAATTATTTAACATTTCTATTAATAAAATAATATATATACCTGTATAAGCAAATAATTGTTTAGAACACATCACATGCCTCCCCAGTCCCCTCTCAATTTCAATACTACTCGTGGGGTTAGCTAAAAGGTGGATTAATGGTGAGAGATCATACTAAAACTGCTAAAGATGACTTATTATTAATTATTAATATTACTTTCTTGGTTTGGTCAAAAAAAAAAAAAAATTACTTTCTTGGTTTTGCTGAAGCATCGAGATTATTTCAAGTTAATTATATACAATTAATTAATTTCAAAGAAATTGTAGCCAATCAAATAACCAATTATTTTATATCTAAAGTTCATAAATATACCTTTTGTTTTCTGCTTTAACTTAGGCAATAATATATATATATATATCTTTTTGGTTAATATGAACTCTAATAGCCTTTAGATAATAATCTAATGCTTTTATCTTTCTATTTTTACATTAAATTTGATTTTTTATCTTTAATATTGTTTCTTGTTTTCACTAGTTTTGAGTAAAGTATAGTTTATCTAACTTCTTTTTAAAGTTTGATTCCAAAAAATAACTATAAAAAATTAAAAATTAAAAATAATATCAATCGCAATGTCAAATTAACAAACACTTATTATGAAAATGAAAGGGTATATAGTTAAAACATTTTAATTTCTTTTCTAATGTTATCCTTTTGGTCTTGGAACGTGATTCTTAGACATTCAAATTATATCAATTCATCCCAAATTTTTCATTAAAATGTTACCAACAAAAAATTTTGCTACCTTATAATTCTTATAGTTACAATCTAACGAGTGTTGAATTGAATTAGTTATTGTTAAAGGTGAGCAATATTGTGATCAAATTGAAAAATTAAACAAAATTGACCGAACCAAAACATCCCAAACTGAACCAAAAACAAAATTAGTTCAGTTCAATTTACATTTTCTAAAACCGAGTTAAAATTGGTTCAATTTTGGTTTTCATCAAAAAATTTTGGTTTATCTGAACCAAAACGAATATGTATATATATTATATAATATCAAATAAAATATATTAATTTCAAAAAATTATACACAAATATTAAAATTATAAATAAAATTTTTTTTAGTTCTATAATTAAAGAATACATTTTAAAAATATTAAATGAATATATAAAAAATCATTTAAAATTAAAATGAGTAAACCGATAAACTAAACTAAGTTTAATTGAATTGGTTTGACCCAGTTCAATTCGGTTTGTTTTCAAATTTTATTTTGATCAATTTCGGTTAATTGGTTTTTATTTAGTTTGATTTTACCTCAGTTACAGTTCAACGGATTTTTGACAACAGTGATTGTTAAAAAATAAATAAGTTCATTTTTTTATCTAAAATATATATAGATCAACAAAATATTAGTCTAGAATTTAGAAAATTTGGCTTTTTTGTGTAGTAAATTTCGAACAATTAGGAATATGAATTCCTCAATTCCCTTTCTTCTAAAACAAAAATAACAATCCAATAGTAAATGCATAAAATGGTGCTTTTGAAAAGCACACTTCTCTTCTCTAGCTAGCAGCGAATATGTTCTTGATGATAAAAGAATGATCAGTTTTCTTGGCAATGAGCTTAAGATGGTATGTTTTGGTTCTTTTTCTTTTCCAGTAGCCTGGAAACCTATCCTATAAAAAGTAGAATTCAAAAACCAAAGTGCAGGCGCTACTTCAACAAGGTTTTTGAACGAATAATTCATGAATAAAGTTTGACATAAAGTTTTCGTGGAAGAATTCTGATGATTTCTGGATATATAAGAATAAGTTTTTTAATATTTCTAATTTATTTTGGAGTTACTGGAAGATCAAACGAAATTGATCATATAGTACTAAAATAAAATTAAGAAATTTAAATAATAGATTGAAATTGGCATAATTTAATTAATACCCTATAATTTATAAACTTATTATTAGAATTTTAACTGCAACTCGAACTTATATTCATACACTTCCTAAAAATAATCACCATATTAATAAGTCAAGACTCATATTGTCTTCTTCAACTATTTTTAAGCACCGTATTTTAAATTTACCTGTAATTCTTCTAAATAATATCATTATAAAAAGAACACGTCAGTATTGGTAAAAAAATTATCTAATTAATGGTCATTTTCTTCAAAAATATTTAAAATTGAAATTTTATTATCATTAAATTTATAAAATTAATTTTTATCCAATTTAAAATAAAAGAACCTTTTTTATGGTAGCTAATATTTAGATACCTTCCTGATAGTTAAAAAATGTTAGTGTTTTTTTTTTTTTTTTTAATCTTTGAAAATGAAACATAGGAGTCGTTACAGATAAAATTGGAATAAATTCTGAATTTCATGTGCGGAAGTGTAGATGGGTTCTTATCCCTTTTTTTTCAACCTTCTCTTTTCAGGTGGCTCTCTAATTTTGCCTGTCAATTCAATGATGAGTGCATTTGCAATGTGTAGGTTGGGTGGCTATGGCTACGTTTTAAGTTGTCGCATACGGGCGAAAAGGCAAAACGTATGGTATCCTTTTGACATGTCTACTGAAAATTCTAAGTAATTTTTATAATTTTTTTATTAATAGAAATACAAAATAATTTCTGAAAATCAATTTTATAAATTAATGCTTGTAAAATTTCATCTATTTATCTTTGGTTGAAGGCGACATTCAACCCTCAACTATACCTTAAAATTAACATTCAACTTTAAAATATTTTTTTATTTTAACAGAATTTTTTTTAAAAAAAAATTAGATTATATTAAATGTTATCTTAAAAAAATTATATTAAATTCTATAAGTCAATAAAATTTTAATTTTAATAATTAACCAATGACAATAGTTAATAATTAAGGAATATTTTACTGTTACTTTATTTTTATCACTTTACTTGTATTTTATTTTGATCACCATTGAATGAATATGTTTCTCATAATTTAATAATAATTATTAATAAAATAAAATTTACTTTTCAAAAATTAAAGTAAAAAGCACCATCAATTAAGTAATAAAATATAGTGTAATAAAATTTATAAATTTTAAAAAGATATAAGGTACGTTTTGGCTCTTAATATTTATCTCGGAGTGCACTTAAGCACCTTATCTTTTTTTGGGCTCAATTAAATGAAAAAATCAAGTTTTTTTTTTTAATTTCATGCCCTTCTCCTAATGTTTTGCTACTAAACCCTGTTCTAATATGTTAGTGTCCTTCAAGTTTTGCCATATAGACCAACCAAATTCGTCTCTCCTTCCACGTACATAGATTGAAACTCAAGAATTCACTTGTCAGCTCCTATCCATTTCCTTCATTTATCTCCTTTGTTGTAATTAAAATACAAGAGGCATTCACGAACTCAATGGGAAAACTCATATGGCTTCTTCATCATCTTCAATAGCAAGCTCAATAAGGCGTTCGAATATAGAGAATAATTACGAAGGAGCACCAAGGTATTGCAAATGTAAATACAAGGGAATGAAAGTGAAAGCTCCTAAATGGACATCATGGACGAATGAAAATCCTGGGAGGAGGTTTTATGCATGCCATAACTATGAGGTAAGCAGGTGAAATTTTCGTTTATAATGTTATTTTCAGTGTAATGTTAGGGAAAATTAATTTTGGTGTTTGGGTTTTAAACTTTGGTTACACTCAAATTTCAGGAAAGAAGTTGTGGATATTTTAGATGGCATGACAAGCCTTTGAAAGAAAGGGTGAAGGATTTGATAAATGAATTAAAATAGGAAAATAGAAAATTGGTTATAAAGAATAGGCAATTGAATGCGAACATAAATGGAGAACAGTGTTCATCAAGAAGTTGCTGTTGAAATTGATGATCTTTGGGTGGAGTTAATAAAATTGAAAAAGGAAAAATTGAAGTTGAATGATTATAAAATGATAAGGAAAAGGCTCAGAACAACATATGTTGTTATTTGTATATCTTGGATGGTGTTTGTACTTTTCTGTTTTATGGTATAGTTGGTTAGCTTTGTTAGTGTTGCTTTTGTAATTGTAATGGAAGCATATTTTGAAATTATAATGGTTTATGTCTGTAATTGCAATTGTAATGAAAATTGGAAGTTAAAATGTCTACATTTCAGGAAATAAGAGTAAATGGTATTTAACAGCCATATGGAACGAACCTGACCAACATCATTACAATAGGTAGGATAATGATAAGCTTAAAAAAAATCCATCAATTGAAATTCATTATAACATGGACTTGTCATTAAGTATAAGGAAATAAGAGTAAATGTTCTAAGCCATTGATACATCCATAAGTGAACTACATCGCATGTATTAGTGCACTAACAAAATATGAGCTAAGTTGTATCAGGTTCCTTGTCAACTTGATTCATGGTTCATAAGTTCAAGTTCATGCATAACTTGATTGAAACCCTGCAAAATGTTAAAGCTTGACATAAAGTATGGCAAACAAAAAAAATTTCCATACAATTACTACCTTAATTACATTCTGTTAATGTCTAGGTTTGAGGATTCTTTTGCTTTTGTCTCAGTTGTATTTATTGTTGTTGAGTTTAAAGATTACTTGAGCTAATGGTATGAGCTCCTCTCTATAGCAATCCTAGAGGCTGAAATGGCAAATCTGTTGCCATAGTTAAATCTGAGCCATCTTTATGAAAAGCAATTGGCCTTGAAGGTGCAAGTGTTGTATGTCTCACTTTACTCCTCCTTAGATCTCTTTCATTTAGTATTGGACCTCTCGTTTCAGGATCAGAATTCATCTTAGAAGTAGGTGTATTTCCATTAGATATAAGCACTTCAGTTGAAGTCCGTAGCTATTACAAAATAAATATTTGTATTACCATTATTCCAATGACACAATTATAAATAAAAATTGATCTTAGCAACATGTATGCAAAAAAATAAATTTCATTGACTCACATTTAACATAGAACTCCCTATATCCAAATTCACATAGCAACCATAGCCTAGTGTTCTTGGCATCCGCATTGAAGTTGCCTTAATAAGTGGGATGCTTATTGATACTTGAGGAAGAGTGGATGGGTTAGTTGCTACTTCAGGTGTTGTTTTTGCATGTGCACCTATTCTAAAAGTTATTCTTGGTACTTGTCCTATATGTTGGGTAGTTGCAGGTGCTGTAAATGTGTTATCCACCGAGGATTACTGAGTTAAGTCCTGTGTTACTGAAGGGTTCTCCACTAACAACTACTGAGGTGTTGATGAAGTCCCCTGCCAAGGCTATCTCAATTTTAGTTATTTAAAGCATAATTGCATTATTTTAAAATTTTAATAATTAGAATTTTGTAACTTGGTTGCCTTTATTAAGGCATAATCTTCTATTATGACTTGGAGATGTATATAGTCCACAATGTTGTTTGGTGCCTTTTTTGGACAGCTTACTCATCGATATTGTCTTATTAGAAGCTCTTATTCTCTTCACTCTTGGTCTACCAGGCATCTTCATTAGAGGAGGAGGTTCAATTGCCTAGTACTCATAAGTTTTCATGAACTTCTTTCCAGGGACAGGTTATAGATGAAACTTATATGTTAATTCATAACAACACTTGTGGTACCAGTTTGGGATTATGGAAATTGGATCCACTTTTGAGTGATATAAAGCACAAATGGCATGTGCATATAGGATCCCAGAAAATTCCTATTGCCTACAAGTGCATAACTATTTATCCAAGTATACTGTGTGCTTGTCATCCCCTTCCCCTATTTCATAACCCGTCTCACCATTAAAAATAACCTGATAGCTACTTGCAATATCCTTATTATCTTATAAAATAGCCATGCATGATGGACTCCAATCATTAAACCACCTCTGAGATTTAACTTTATTATCCTTAATCAAGTTCATTGTTTGAAGTCGAATATCATTTAGCATGCTCATTGTGGGTTATATTCTAGCATCATTAATCTAAGAATTAAAACATTTTAAAATGTTGTTATCAACCATTGTGGACTTACATTTAGAGCTAAAATAAGCTCTACACCATGTATGTAGGGGGTACCTAAAAAGGTCTTCTACAGCTTTTGAGTCCAATTCACCAAGTTTAAATAAATTGTCTTTAAACTCCTCTTGAAAAGTGCTCCAAGCACAAATCCAAAATTTCTTCTTCATTTCTCCTCCTTTATACTTCTTGGACCAGTTTGAATGAATATGGCATGCACACTAACGATGCTCAGCCTATAGTAAAATATTGCTTACAGCATCGATCAAACCCTGCAAACATTAATAAAAAAAATTAAAATATTAATTTCAGATTAAAAATGATATTGTAGGCAGTAGGGTTTAATGCACACCCAAGTGTTTGGCAACCACAGAACTGTGTGGGCTCGAGGTCCACTTGGAAATACGATATAAGTCTTAGGCCTATTCGGAGATTGAGTCACCACCCGGATAAAAATTGGGACACACTATACAACAATTGGATTCCACGGAGGTTCTCAGAAGCTATAATTAGAGATCGGGTTCAGAAACTGGGTATGAGCATTTGAATGCTCACCTAACCTTGCGGTTGGCCTCTGTTTATGTTTTGTATTTTATTACCTTTAATTATTTAATTATTTCCTTATTACCACACGCATTCTAATTGTCTTCAGATAATTGCCAAATTTTATAATTAAGTCCAAGTTTGCACATTAATCCAATTTCATGCTTTTAAGTCATAACATTCAACAAAAATAAAATAAGTAATAATTTACAACCATACATTCTAATCAAATAGGGAAAGGGATTAGGAATTATAATGCTTTTAGGCAAAATAAAAGAATAATATATAGAAAATAAACTGTACATATACCAAAAGTAAACTAGTAATAAACCATTTACACAAATGCAATGATCTAAAGGGTTGGCTAATGGAGGTGACTACTCAATGATGAAAATCATTAAGTAATTCTTGCAATAATTATACTGTTAATTCCTTCTTTCAAAACACGAAATCATATATAACAATATTGACAAAGGAATATTCTAAAAAAAAAAGGGTTTTCATGTCACAAACCAAAGAAATCCTCAAATAATCAAGATAATCGCCATCATGCAATGAAATAATTATGCGTGAAGATAGAAAGAATATGTGAAGTGAACATTATGCAGAATCTTATAAAGGAAGAAGAACCAAATAATTGGTCGACCTGTTAATGTGGCGATCGCCTTTGTGAAGAGGCAATCACCTCATTGACAAGGGGAGGCATCGCCTGATCGACAGGCTAACTTGACTCTCAAAATGATTAGACTTCTATCCTAAGCAAGCAATACATGCATCCAACAGGTGCCAAATTACAACTACATGCAATAGTTTAAGAGATCAGATCAATGAGATAATATAAAAAATGAAATAAACCTAAAATATACCTAAAGTATACTAACAACTTAGTCACATACAAACTAAACACACAAATGATGAAGTTATGAAGATATTGAGTTAATAATTTTTGTATATAATATTGATATTTTATGAGTTTGTTATTTAATTAAAGCTTATTTTAATTGTTTATATTATTTTAAGTACTTTACATAAAATTTTCTCGGGACTTGCATTTCCGGGGAAATTGACACGTAAATTATTTATTATTAATTATTTTAAATAGATTTTCACATTTGCATAAACTCATATGTATTTTAAAAGTACTAGATAGAGTGTATATATGTGTATTTATTTATTTAACTAGGGTTTAATTAATTATCCTAATATTTTTATTATTTATTATTAGTTTTAATATTATTTAATTAATTGTTTTTAGTGTATAAATTATTTAAAAATATTAAATTATATGTGTGTGGTGTATATTTAATGTGTGTGAGTTTATATTATTTTAATATATAGTGTAAAAGTATATATATATATATATACATATACATTTATTATTTAAACAAAATATAAAGTTTGATAAAATTACAAGATTTGCCATCAACCTCATTTTCTTCTTCCCCGATCGTCCCTCACTCCTCTGACATCTGCAACTTCGTTCACTCACCGTCGGTGTGCCTCCCGGCATGCCACCTCCTTCCCCAGCCTTCCCCGCCGCCAGCAGCTCCCTATTCCGTCGTGGTTTGGCCGGAATAAACTCAGGAAGCCGAAACTTGAGTCACCGTCGTTCACAGCGTTTCGGCCATCGTTTTTGACACCGCCGATCTCTTTCTTCTCTTTGAGCTCTGGTGAGTATGATTCCAACCTTTTTTTCACTTAAAATGGTCTAGATTTGCCTAGGTTTCGATTTTGTAATTTCGGCCATTTTAGGGTTCTTGATTTTTTTGAACTTTGAATTGATTGATTCATGAAAAAATCCTTCAAAACTTTTGTTCCCCTTAGCTTAATCTACATGTGTGAATTTTTGTAGAATTTTTGGAATTTATTTTGATTTTTGGGTATTTTTGAATATTTTATTATTATTTTCTAATTTTCGAAAATTAATTAAATAAATTATGAAATTGTATTTTATGGTAATTATAGGTGTTGAAATGAATTATATAAATTTATTTTGAATTTTTATGAATTTCTATGTATTTATTTTGAATTTAATTAGTTTATGTAATTTTGGAAAAGTAGGGTTAATTGTGTTTTTAATTGAAATTAATCATTTAATTGAGTTTATTTATTGATATTATTGATAAATATGTTGAGAAAATTAATTTTGTGCAATTATATTATTTTCGATGAATTTTTGGATTAATTTTAGTATATTTATATATATAGGGGTATTTTGGTAATTTTATCCGAAATTGGCTAAAAATGTAATTAAATTGGTTTTAATAATTATTTAAGGTATAAAAATGATTTCTACAAATTATTTAGTATTTTTAACTAATTAAAACTATTTTTCGTGAATTATTTTCAAATTATATATATAATATATGATTTTTCTAAATAAATGAGTTTTTTAATGTGTTTTAAGGTTAATTATGTAATTTCTACTTATAAAATGTATTTTTGGTATATAAGGGTATTTTCGGTATTTCTGTAGCATTCTATGAATTGTGGATCTCGATCAGTGATTTGTAGTTTGGAGTCCGACCGAGGGATTTTGGTTGTGTTTTGTGTTTATTTTCGAAGTATGTTTCTTTGTAGGGCCGACTCTATTCTTTAAGTAGAGAGATTTCCATTTTACAGGGGAGGTTCTGCCGGATTTTTGGTAGAATTCTCGTAAAACGTGATGTCCGGTCGGATTTTGATTTAATTATGTGACTAATATTCTAGATCGAGTTTCTAGGATTTTCTGTTAGGTTTATTTTGATGTCTGTTATTTCTGTTTGTTTAGTTGCACCAAGACCGAGGCCTAGTGGACCAGGCCCATCGGACCCATCTTGTGGAGCGCACTAATTGTGAGTTACTATTTTATATATATATGTTTAGGGTGCATGATTTAGAAACGTATGTTTTATTTTGATTAACTATGTATAAATAATTCAATTAGTATTGAAGTTTATTTTTAGTTTATTTTGGTTTATCTTTGGTTTATTTTTGGTATATTTTAAATTATATGCATGCTTTATTAAACGTTTATATTTAACATGTTTTTAAATATATATTTAGTTTGTTTTACGATTATATTGGATTTATTTAACGTATATATACTCAAAATATACCTGGTTTACTCTTGGTATATTTCTAGTATATATATGGTTTATGTTGCTATTTTATTCAATTCATGCATCATTTAATTTTATGAATGTATGCTTTATATTTTAATGAAGGATATCAATAGAACGTGCTACTTAATGGGTAGCACTAGGACCGAGTACGTACCGGTACGCCGATAGCATTTAGGCTACATTACTAACCTGTTTGAGGATATTGATTGGATTTGATTTATCTGATGTGTGATATGATTTGGGAGTGTGATTGCTGGAGCTCGGTTGACCAAGTGTCTCGGGGCCAATCACACTGACAGTCAGAATGTTGGAGCTCGGTTGACTTAGTGTCTCGGGGCCAGTCTACTGTCTAAAAGGAATAAGTGAATATATTGGAATAAGTGAGCCTGTGTGGCTAGAGTGTTGTCTAACACTATTTTGAGGTTGCGATTTTCTAGGGTTCTATTCGATCCTTCATAAACAGTGATTTTCAATAAAAATATATAAAATGATTTTATTGCATCTGTGTGTATTTGCTTGTATACATACATATTATATATTTTTTGATTATGTGCATTGGCATTTAGTATGCATGTATATATATTATAGTAATTCACTCAGTGAGGTCTGACTCCCCACCGTTGACTATTTTTCAGGAGAGTCATCTTCATCAGACCTCAGTAGCAGGCCTGTACACCGGATTTCTTCTGCCTAGGCTTCTTTGTGTAAACTGCTTATTTGAGTTTTATTTTATGATCTAGACACTGCAGTAGTCGTAAAATTGTTAAAAGATATTGTATCATATTTGTATGAATTATGTATTTTAAGAATTTGAACTGGATTTGTATTAAAAGAGTTTATTTATATATATGAGATGAGAATTTGATTTAAATCCTGTGATGGTGGATTATTATTTTGATATTTATGATTTTATTCAGCTGCTTAGTATTTTACTTAAATGTGCTGTTATTATTACTAATGCATGTTTTATTTTATTTGAGACTTGCTACGGGTTCTGGATTCGAAAGAATTCCCATTCCCTAGCGTCGGTCATGGCCCCTGTTTTGGGTCGTGACACCCCCCCCCCCTCTTTTTTTTCTAGTCCCCTCTCTTTCTCTCTTCTTCTTTTTCTTTTTATCTCCTTCCTTACCCATTCCCCTAGGCTCCTTAGCCCATCATGAACCCCTATTGCCTTTCTCTCCCTCCCAAAAATCTCTTCCTTATGCAAAATCAGGTCTGAGGGTGTGGGGCCTGCACTTCCTGTGTTAGGCCAACTAGGCCTGGGTTAATCTTAGACAATTGGGCTAAGTTTTGGGCTTTTGAGGCTTTTAGGCTTTCAAGTCCATTTCCAACTGGAGATTCATGTTTTGTTCTTGTGTCTAAGTTTTATATTCTCATCATTGGGCTTAATAATGGGCCGATCAAACTGAGCGTCCCTAATTCGTCCCCTAACACGGGCCAACCGAATCGAGTGTCTACAATTTGTCGCCTAATTTTTTTAAAAAATAAAATGCATGTAATGACCATTTTTTAAAAAATCACATGCACAACAACAAATAAACAATAAGATAAGCGACATACCTGACCCTCGAGTTTCACCCGAGAGATGAATCCTTCAATTCTAAAATGTGACTGTGATCCTCGGGTTTTCCTGGCATGATTAGCCACTCATTAATATTTAATAAAGTATTTAAATATTGTTAACCTTGGGTTTTCCTGGCCTGATTACTGTTTCACTAGGGACATAGACTTATGGGTTTTCCTAGCCCAACCATCAGTCATCTGAAACGTGATTCTCGAGTTTTCCTGGCCTGATCATCACCACACCTAAAACATGATTCTTGGGTTTTCTTAGTCCGATCATCACTTAACCTTGACTTCGGTTCTCAAGTTTTCCTGGCTCGATCACCATTAGGGATGTGGTTTTCAGATTTTCCTGATCTGATTATCACTTCTCCGAGGACATAAACTTTTGGGTTTTTCTAGCCCAGTTATCATTCATTGTTGACCTCAGGGATACTACTCAAATAGTCACCTTGGTCTTCGAGCTTCGGGGATTCAAACCCAAATAGCCTTATCTTTAAGGTTCAAGGATTCGAACTCGAACAACCCTGTCTTTGAGCTTCAAGGATTTGAACCTGAACAACCCTATCTTTGAGCATCAGGGATTCAAACCCGAACAACCCTATCTTTAAGCTTTGGGGATTCAAACCTGAATAGCCCTGTCTCGTTGTAGTATAAAACTTGGGTTTTCCTGGCCTATACATATTCATCTTAAAATGTGAAGCTTGGGTTTTCCTGGCCCGATCTTCCTGAAATTTCATTTAGGCGACTTTCATCTCTGAACTTTGATTTCTTATCACACGAAAATAATGACCCCCTCTTTTTTTTCAAAACCCTAAATTTTCACCTATTATAAAAGGTAACTTCTCTCCTCTCTTTTCCTCTTTTCACTTTTGTCATTTTCCCCTTTTTCTCATTTCTTCTTCCTCTTATTTTCTTTCTCTACACTTTTTGTACTTTTGTCCCTTTTTTAGACAATGGAAGATGAGTGAACACCTCCTATACCTAAGTGCGATCACATCCCACCCTCCGTTAGCGCCTCTCAGAGCCTTGGACTGACACGAGGAGGCTCGATTCCCCTCCTGGCAGATTTAAGGTCCTACATCTGTTCATTTGCATCTAGAGAGGTTAGTACTCAAATTTTCTATAAAATTGTAATGGGTCAGTGATTATCCTTATGTATTTATCATTCTAGAGCATGATTAGGTTAAACAACTATGAAATTTTCCATTTTGAGAAATTGGGAATCATCATTATTTGCATTTTATAGAGGCGATCGCCCCTTCAATGCAATGATCTTCTCATCAATGAGGCGATCACCTTATCGATGAGATGATAGGCTTCTTCTAAAGAGGTGATGGTGCCTTCTACAGATTGAAAGATTGTCACCTCTGTGATAAGGCGATCGCTTCATCGATAGGGCGATGCACGTCAGTTATATGCTTATTTATTCTGAATCTTTCTGTAACAATAAAATGCATAAATTTAAATTCCCCCTTTTCTTTTCTTTTTATAGTACGATGCTCAGACATTTAAGGGTGCTAGGAATTTTTATAAGGCTCGAGTCTTCTATGGCGAGCTGACTGACGATCAGAAGGATCAGATCCAGGAGACTGGATTCGAAGAATTTGTACTCTTACTTCCTTCTGAGCAGGGACGCACAAATTATCAGCCATTACATGCTCTGATGGAGAGGTGGTTTGACACGACCCATACCTTCCACCTTTTATTCGATGAGCTCACCCTAGACCCGGTGTCATTTACTGTTATTATAGGGATTACTTATGTTGGAGACCCTATCCCCCTTGACGTGAGCTTACACCAGCTGTCTCCAGACAAGGCCTCATACATCGAGCAGCTTTTGGGCATGACTCTTGACATGAAGGGGACTCATACCCTCAAGCTAGACTCGATTAGGAGCTTCTATAATCGAGAGCGAGCTACAGTTATAATCACTCCTCTCAAGGTTGATCAGGTGGTGAGTGCTTTCCTGGTCTACTTGCTCGTCACCACCTTCTTTGCTGATACATACAGCTTGATCGACCTGATGTTCCTTCCAGCTCTTTGAGATATTGATCAGGTATCTACATTCGACTGAGGTAGTTGTGCTCTCACATATCTATACTGAAGTATGGATGAGGTGGTATGAGGGGCCAAGAGATTTTGCAGCTTTTGGCATGCTATTCTGGTAAGTCATAACCCTCCCTTTTCTTAACTTGTTTTAGCCTCCACTTGCTTATACTAGTTAATTAGCTTCTCTCTTCTTCTTTTTTTAATAGGTTTGGACTTTGGAGTTGGAGCTGCTCGTAGGTGTGCTACAAGTAGGGGATCACCTTTCAGCTATTAGCAGATGGGATGCTAGCCATGTCTTGAAGAGGCATCTTGCCCGAGTGCATATCCATAGGTAGCACCTGAAATCCCTGACGTAAGATGTGGTACCTGCAAAACACAACCTTTCATTAGCAAATTATGTAAATTTAATCTACTTACTTGCTGACATTTCCACTTTTTTCAGATCCGGAATGACTTATGAGGGTCTGAGGATAGCTAGACTATTGAGATGACTCGCTCTAGGCCCCTAGCCCAGAAGAGGGTACTCTTTTGTGGCCCTAGATATCGAACTTGGTATTTGGGCAAGCAGGTCTTAAACTGGAGGGGAGGCGTTAGAGCAAGATATGTTCCCAGATCTCCTCCTGATAATATTCTTTGGACTCATGAGCTGGAGGGCAAAGACCTCGCTCAGGCTATTGCAGGCTCATTGGTTGTGGATCACACAGTCCATGTGAATAGCTGATATGTGGAGTTCGTTCGAGCTTACCTCTTGCTAATAGTCCCCTTACATGTCACTTCTACCTCTCAAGTATATTCTTGTCACCTTTTCCCCACTTTAAGAATTAATTGTGTTCTTATATGCTTTCTTTGTCTTGCCTTTAGGCTACACCCGCTAGGCTTATGCCCTAGGCTAGATCTCAAGCACGAGAAAGAGAGCCCCTGAGGCATCGATTAAATCCAAGTAGGGAGGAGACTTCGGTGGCTGCAAAGCAGGCCAGGCTGCCTATTGCACCTAGTTCTGAATTTGTCTAGGCAGCTTTATCCATGTCCCTAACCCCTGAGCTTGATGTTAAGTTCCTCTCAAATAGTTTTCTCATCAGTTTTTGACCTTAGACGAGGACCTGACACCTGCATGCACCCCTAGTGTTGCCACTCATGTAAGCTCCTTCTTGACCTGCTTTCATTATGATTCTCAAGCCACTCGTTAGTTCTAACATTCATTTGACAATGTAGATTCCTCTAAAGCAAGGCCTATACATGTACCATATGATAGAAGCCCAGAGACACTACATGTTGGAGGTCACTTAGCAATTGAGGGTAAGAATCTTTTTATTTCCCATATGTATGCATGCTTGCATGATTTACTAACCTGTGATTTGTCTGAGCAGGATCGAGACAAGGCTAGCAAGGCGAAGATCGCCACTCTTGAGCATTAGATTGATGTGTTCTAGATCAATGAGGATAACGAGGACACAGATGGGAGTAGCAGGGCACTGGAGGAGGAGATGACCCTGAGGGTGCCAAGTCAAACGCTTAATTTATCAGGGCATACAAATTGTCATTTCTCCCTTTTGACTGATTCAATTAGCTTAGATAATGAACACATACATTATTTTTATATTTATTGATGAATTATTTATAAAACTCAACTTTTATCTCAATTAAGTTTATTCTTTACATGAAAATTAATTTCAATGATTACATGTGTGTGTGTCTGCCCCACTACATCCTAATTTACACTTGTCGAGACTGCACGATTTGATAAAGCCTAACAACTGCCACTGTTGAAGAGGTGATCGCCTATTGGCTTCCTAATGAAGAGGCAATCACCTCTTGCTATTGAGGTGATGCCTCATTAGCAAGATGTCTTACCCCTTTAAAAACTTAAAACCCTTGTCCAGCCTTGCTCTTAAGTCACCTTCATCCCTAACCTCCAATTTCTCTCTCCAGGCACCCTTGAAAGCTTGAACCATGAATGAACAAAGTCTCAAAATGCTACAACCAATCTTAAAAGGTTTAAATAATAAGTTTTGGGCTAGGTTAGAGCCATTTCACCTTTCGGTCTTCAAATCACTACATATTATGAGGATCAATTTTCCCTTCCTCCATACCATGGTTCAATTCTGGGACCCCCATAAGCATGTTTTCCAGTTCAACAAAGCAAAATATGTCCTCTACTGGAGAAATTCAAAGCAATTCTCAGTCACCATGTAGATTCCACTTGCTGACTTGCAATTCCTGATCTTGAACACTCAAACCCTCACTCCATTCAATACCAGATGGCGCGTATGTTCAACCTTCCACCCTGATCCTCTTCTCACTGTATTCTTGGTTCAGAAATCGTATTGGAATCCTTCTTCGAGATCACCATGGGTGTGGATAAAGAAGAAATTTGTTAGCCCTGCATAATGGCCCTCTATTTGTATGCCCAATTTCTATTGGTTTCTATTTGTAGCCCTGCCTAATCATTTGTCAACTTATAGATGTGGCTTTATGAGAAATTGAGTCTACTTGAACCCCCTCAAGTCATCAGGCATTACAAGGCCAAACATTACCGAACAAGAAAGCTACATCCCATTCCGGCAGATGGTCACAGTTGGCTATCAACATTCCTGACACTCTGATCAGCTGGATGTGCCCTTAATGGGGATTGCAGAATGTGACCATCCGATCTTATACATATTGCATTCCACTTGCCAGTCTTCATTTTTCCACCTTGTATAACCCAGCCTGCCCCTGTCGTTAATACGGTCATAAACAACCAATTGTAGAATTAGTCCATGAGTTCGAACCAAGCCCCCTTTCTCAAAATTTCCTAGATCACTTGGTGGCAACTTCGCCTCAAAGAATCATTGAGAGAAACTTAGACTACAATGGAGATTAGACTACTGATGATCATTATAAAGTACGAGTTTACTTACAACAGACGAAAAAAGATGAATTTATTAGAAACAAGAGAATAAGAGAATTATAAGTATTGAGCTCTCGGGGTGACCAATAAAAGAAAAGAAAACACAATTAGCTCATAAAAGTAAGTCGTCATTTTCCTTTTTGTTAGATGTAGTTTCCCTTTTGTTGGTTAAACAGCTTATAATTGACACTTTATGCAATGTTTAATAGTAATTGAAGCAATCTAATTTATTTAATTTAAGCACAATATGTATATACATTTTGCTTCTGATACATTTAATGTTGTTAGTTGGCTTACCCTTGCAAGTTTTCCAACAAACCATTTTGCATCTCTCTCTCTCCTTTTACACGTCCTTAACTTTTGCTTGGACCGCCTCCTTTAAGGTTTTCAATCCAGCATGACTCTTTTTTTTCTGGTCTCTACCTTTTACCTAGACAGCCTCTTTTCAAGGTTTTCTCCCTAGTGAGACTTTTTATAGAAAGTATTTCTTAAGTTTGTCTAGGTTAATGATCTCCCTAAACTCGTTTCCCTCAATGTCAGACAAAATGGCGATGCCTTTCAAAAATAACTTCTTTATCAGATACGTTCCTTCCCAATTGGATTTGAATTTCCCTTGAGGGTCAGTCATGATTGACTTTGTAAGCTTCAACACCAAATCCCCTTTTTGAATCTTCCTTGGCTTGATCTTTTTATTATAGGCATAGGCTATTCTTTTTTTAATACAGCTAAGAATGATACATAGCTTTCATCCTTTTTTCATCCAGCAATGTCAACTGAGCCAATTGACTCTCCACCCACCGATACTTAGGGAGTTCAGATTCTAGGAGGACTCTTAATGACTTTATCTTAACCTCCCCCGGAAAAACGGCCTCACATTCATAAACCAAAGAGTATGGAGTGAACCCTATTAAGGTTCTAGCAGTGGTTCGGTACCCCCACTACGCGAATTGTAAGTATTTCGCCCAATCTTAGTAATTTTCTAACATATTGGCCAAGATCTTTTTTACATTCTTATTGGCTGCTTCCACCGCCCCATTTGCTTATGGCCTATATAGAGATGATCTGTAATGCTCGATTTTATAGTCTTTCAGCAGCATAGTCATTTCTACTTGAAATTGAACCACATTTTCTATAACTATATGGAGCAGTAAACCATATTTATAGATTATGTTCTTTTGGATGAACCTCGACATCTGCTTCGAACCCACAATAGCATAATATTTAGCCTCAACCCACTTGGAGAAGTAATCGATAGCCACAATAATATACTGATGGCCATTAGTTGCTTTTTCCTTACCTCTCCTATGATGTCAATCCCCCACATAACAAACTACCAAGGAGAAGTCATTCCTTGAAGCTCCATAAATGGTAAATGGCTAACGTTACTATAAGTTTGGCAGTTGTGACATTTCTTCACAAATCTAACACAATCTGCTTCTATGGTGAGCCAAAAGTACCCCTAATGAGCTATTTTCTTTGCCAAGATTATCTCATTCATGTGTAGCCCACATATCCCTTCATGAATTGCTTCTATAAGCTTTCGGGATTCATCCTTATCGACACATCTGAGGTGTACCCCAGTTGGCATTCTTTTGTACAGTATCCCATTGTGACTTATGAATTGTTGAGATAACATTTGCAAAGATACCCTCTCTTTCCTATCAGTGTCATCCAAAAATTACCCAATCTCTAGATATCTTTGTAAGTCATAAGACCAAGGTTTCTCAGCGATATCGACTAGTGTCACCCTCATCTCTTTATAACAAGGCCTCGAGATTTTGTCAAAATTAAGGGCCTGGCTTTTAGTTGTTTCCCATTTTCCCATATGGAGGCCAGTATGGCTAAGGCATTACCTATCTGGTTTCCTTCTCTCGGTAAGTGAAAAAACTTACACTGAGTAAATGAGCATAAGATAATAGCTAGATATTCCTAATACGGGCGTAATCTGTCCTCCTTATCTCCCACTCTTTGTTAGCTTATTTTATGACTAATATGGAGTCCCCATACATGGTAACATTCTCTACCCCTATACTATGTAGTGCCTCTAGATCGAAAACACAGGCCTCATATTCTGCTTGGTTGCCTCAAACTTCAGTCTTTTTGCCATTGAGATCATCTCTCTCTCTAGCATAACCAAAATCACACCTATTCTGGCCCCTTTATTGTTGACGTCTCCGTCAAAGTATATTTCCCAACTTAGTACCTCTATTGCCCCTAGGTTTTCGTCAGAAAACTTCAACTTCCATTCTTAGTCAACATCCACTAGGCTCTGTGCCAAGAAGTCCACTACCGCTCTTCCCTTCACCGTCTATTTAGTTATAACTTGTATGAGTAGAACGAGCCACCTAGCCAACTTCCCTGTAAAAGATGGGTTTACTGGAGATACCTGAGGGGATCATGTTTGGAAACTACCTGCAATTTATAAGACTAAAAATAGTATCAGAGTTTTTTCATAGCCCAAATCACTGCTAGGCACATTTTCTCCACAAGGCTATAACTAGTTTCATAAGGCAGAAGTTTCTTACTCAAGTAATACATAGCGTGCTTTATCTTCTCTTTGCCTTCTTGTGCCAACATTGCCTTTATTGCATCTTTTTTAATTGCTAGATGTAGGATTAAGGCTTTACTCGGCCTTAGCAGTTGCAGAATAAGAGGATTCATCATATAATCCTTGATAGCTTCAAAGGCTTATTGACACCTTTCATCCTACACCACAGGTTGATCTTTCTTTAGAAGCTTAAAGATAGGAATGCAGACAACTATCAATTTGGCTATAAATCTGCTGATATACAGTAAACACCCTAGGAACCCTCGGACCTCTTTTTCCTTCTTTGGCGCAGGCATATCCCTGATTGCCTTAATCTTATCCGGATCCACCTCTACTCCTTTCTAGCTGATAATATGTCCCAATAGTTTCCTAAATGTAACCCTAAAAACACACTTCTTAGGATTCAGTCTGAGATTGTACTTTTCCACCCTTGCCAGAAACTTATCTAGCGCCTCGAAGTGTCCTTCCCTGGTTGCAGACTTCACTATCATATCATCCACATACACTTGTACCTCCTTATGGATCATGTCATGTAACAAAGCGGTCGCCATCCTCTAATAAGTGGGCCCTACATTCTTTAATCCAAAAGGCATCACTCAATAACAATATGCGCCCCATTCAGTAGTGAAGGATGTCTTTAACTTATCCATCACCACCATTATAATCTGATTGTACCCTGAAAATTCGTCCATGAAAGAGTAAATTATGTTGGAAGCTGTGCTATTAATTAGCGTATCAATGTGTGGTAGCGAAAAGTCATCCTTAGGGCAGGCCTTATTCAAATCTCGGTAGTCCACACACACTCTGACCCTTTTATCCTTCTTAGGAACAGGAACTATGTTTGCTAACCATTGGGTGTCCTCCACCACTTCTAGGAACTTTGCCTTCAATTATTTTTTGACTTCTCCTTGACTAGGAGAGCCCATTCCGGCCTTAACCTCATTTACTTTTGCTTTATTGGCGCTATGTGAGTGTATATGGGGATCCTGTGTTTTGAGATCTCCCTGTCGATTCCAGGCATGTCTTCATAACTCCAAGCAAATACTTTTTGTCTCTTTATTAAGATTTTTTTTTCATTTTTTCTCTCTCATTATGAGTTAGACCAGAAGCAAGCAATATATTTTTAGGATTATCATTTGTACCCAAATTAAATGATTCAGTTTATGTGGAATTAATGTCAAATATATGCATGAAATGATCATCACAAACAGAATAACCATTAGGGGACACATCACATAAATAAACAAATTCAAACTTCATTGCATTCACTTTCAAAAAGAAAATATCATTAGTTTCAAATAGAGAAACAAAAGAAATATCATAGTCATCATAAAAGACATCTATGATAGAGTTGAGGACGTAGGCTTTAAAATCAATTTCTTTGCTTTGATCATCAATGCCTTTCAACTCTGAGGTAACTTCATTCTCTTTAAATTCTTATTTAGCAAGCACCAGCTCCTCAGTAGGAGCTTCTTCAATAGTAACACCTTTGGCTCTGTTCATAAATTTAGCAAAGATTTTGAACCCTGGAATAACTTCCGTAACTATTAAGTTAGGTTCTGAAGTCCCATTATATAGGTACCTGGTGCCTTCCTTTATAAAGACCTCATGCAAAGCTTTCTTTTCAGCCATGGCTTCCTTTTCCTTTTCTTCAAACTGGCCCCATATATCTATCTCTCCCTTAGCTCCATGAGCCTCTTTGAATCCTAGCCCGTGCTTTAAAACGGGCACCTTATTTTCCATAAATTCTGAAGGTATACTCTGATCTCTTCCCAACCCCATGCTAGGCATAAACTTCATGTTGTGCATCATTTTTAAAACCTTTTCATCCATCTCATCCTTGTAAATTACACAAACTTCAAAACTGGGACTAATGGAGATCTCTTTGGGGGTTAACTTCAATGCAGCCACAATGACTTCGATTTCAGCAGAGATGGTGACAACCCTTCCTTCATGAGGGAATTTAATTTTTTGGTGAACAGTGGATAGGATGCTGCCCAGGGGGTGAAACCATAGCCTCTCTAATAAAATGGCAAATTTCATCGAGATATTAATCATGTACAAGTCAACCCAAACTTCTATAGGTCCCATTTTAACCAATGCCCTAAATGTTCCTTCCACGGACCTCTTTGTGTCATCATAAGCCTTGATAACTACCTCAGAAGGCCTTAAGTCAGCCATCGTCAACCCTAACTTTGGTAAAATCTTCAATGGACACACATTGATGGCAGAACCATTGTTGACCATCACGCAGTAGGTCATTTTTCCCTTCACCTCAGCCTTGATAAATAGAGCTTTATAGTGATCCCTCCCCTCTATAGTGCTGTAAAACCATTTGTTAGAATGATGCATGACGTGTATGCATGATATGCAAGTCCATTTTATTTTAGGAAAACTTAAGAAACAAATAAACAAAAAGATACACAAAACTAAAATGCAAAGCTTAAATGTGCAAACTTCCATTATTATTTGTCCCACACATGTATTCAGTGGCGAGTATCTTGCCCTATAATTTTTAGCCTGGGTTTTAATTATCAACGGGGGATAACAAAAATGATGTATGCAAGATAACTCTTAGAATGATTCAGACAAGTAATGGGTCCTTTAAATAAAGCCTGAGTCCATTTCCTATGAGCCAAGGTCCTTAACACCATAAACTCACTTGTCAAATCCCACTTGAAATGGGTTATGAATAGGCATGAGAGGCCCTTATTAACTTAGTTTATTTATAATGTGCTTTGGTTGGATACAAGGGCCCATTTTACCTTGGATTTCTTATTAATGGGCTCAAGATTCATTTTAAGGGTCCATTATATGGCATAACACACATGCATGTGGGGCAAATTCCTAAGGATAGTTACAAGGTCATTACATGGGCTTGAGTGTTGGGTAAAAAGGCTTCAGCTCCCACAACGATATACATCCATATACATCTCCCTACTCAAGGGTCAAACAACGTGGATTAGTACGTGTCGTGAGTGACAATAATCAAATATTCCACCACCAGGTTTAAGTGAAATGTAGGTAGTGAAGTACTGGCTATTGCCATGTTTATTTGGGATTGAAGTGCTCATTGTGTGCAAAATGTGCAGTGAATGCATAAATGTTAGAAGAAATAAGAAAATAATTAAAAATGATAAAACATAAAATGCTGAAATCAGTTTCTCTATCCCTAATGCAGTCGCTACTATAGGCAGTTGGGTTTACCGCTCATCCAGGTGTTTGGCAACCATGGCACTGTGTGGGCTCGAGGCCCATTTAGAAATACGATATAGGTTTTGGGCCTATTCAGAGATGGAGTTGCCACTCAGATAAAAATCGGGACACACTATAAGCAACTGGATTCCATGGAGGTTCTCAGAAGCCGTTATCAAAGATTGGGTTCAGAAACTAGGTATGAGCATTTGAATGCTCACCCAACCTTGCGGTTGACCTCCGTTTATGTTTTATATTTTATTACCTTTAATTATTTAATTATTTCTTTATTACCACACGCATTGTAATTGCCTTCGGATAATTGTCAAATTTTATAGTTAAGTCTAAGTTTGCACATTAATCCAATTTCATGCTTTTAAGTCCTAACATTCAACAAAAATAAAATAAGTAATAATTTACAACCATACATTCAAATCAAATAGAGAAAGGGATTAGGGATTATAACGCTTTTAGGCAAAATAAAAGAATAATATTCAGAAAATAAATCATACATATACCAAAATTAAACTAGTAATAAACCATTTACACAAACGCAGTGATCTAAAGGATTAGCTAATGGAGGTGACTACTCAATGATGAAAATCATCAAGTAATTCCTTCAATAATCATACAGTTAGTTCCTTCTTTCAAAACACGAAATCATATATAACAATATTGATAAAGGAATATTCTTAAAAAAAGGGTTTTCATGTCACAAACCAAAGAAATCCTCAAATAATCAAGATAATCGCCATCATGCAATGAAATAATTATGCGTGAAGACATAAAGAACACATGAAGTGAATATTAAGTAGAATCTTATAAAGGGAGAAAAATCAAACAGCTAGTCAACCTGTTAATGGGCAACGCCTCCATGAAGAGGTGTCACTTGATTGACGGGCTAACTTGACTCTCAAAACGATTAGACTTTTATCCTAAGCAAGCAATACATGCATCCAACAGGTGCCAAATTACAACTATATGTAATAGTTTAAGAGATCAAATCAATGAGGTAGTATAACAAATGAAATAAACCTAAAATATACCTAAAGTATACTAATAACTTAGTCACATACAAACTAAACACACAAATGATAAAGTTATGAAGATATTGAGTTTAAATGCAGGTTTTTTACCAAAATGATAGGCCCTTAGAGATGTGTCTTTGGTTATGATCCTCACTAGAGTGTGATGTCCACTTTAACACAAGATTTCCTCCTTCCTCTCCTAAAGAAAATGAACTCCTTTGGCTTGGACCTTTCCTCTTTCCTCTTTCCTCAAGAATGTCTCTCGTTGTCTTTTTTTTTCTTTTTAGAGCTTCTCCTTTTTTTGTCAATGGTTTTTCCCCCCTTTTTTTTTCTGGTCCCTCTCTCTTGCTCTCTTCTTCTTTTTCTTTTTATCTCCTTCCTTGCCTATGCCCCTAGGCTCCTTAGCCCATTATGAACCCCTATTGCCTTTCTCTCCTTCCCAAAAATCTCTTCATTATACAAAATCAGGTCTGGGAGTATGGGGCCCGCACTACTTGGCCACCATGGCTGTAGCTGCAAGTGGCTTATTACAAAGGTGGCACCTCTACAATGAGGCAATCGCCTTTGAGGCAGCTACCAAAGAGGTAATCGCCTCATTGCATTGAGGCAACACCTCTTTGGCCCGGGCTTATGTTAGGCAAAGCGGGTCTGGGTTATTCTTAGACAATTGGGCCAAGTTTTAGGCTGTTGAGGCTTTCAAGTCCATTTCCAATTGAAGATTCAGGTTTTGTTCTTGTGGTCAAGTTTCACATTCTCATCATTGGGCTTGATAACGAGCCGATCAAACTAAGCACCCCTAATTCGTCCCCTAACATGAGCCAACCGAATCGGGTGTCTATAGATATTAATAAAGCATAAATTACAAATGAAATAAATGTTACCTTTTGCATATATGAGATTATTTTCAATTTTGATCCATCACCCATTTTTAATTCTTGAACAAGCCAAGAAAGAAACCATCTCAATTGGTTTTGTTCTCTTTATCCACCACTGCCTAAGCAATTGGGACCATTTGATGGTCCTCATCTTGTTCCATAACTATCAGTAGTTAACCTTTACAAACACCTCTAAAAAAGCATCCATCGAGCCTTAAACCCCTAACCAATTCCTTTTGCATACATCAAAACAGATAAAATTTCTTTTAAACACCCTCCTACCTTTTTTTAATGATGCCTTATATAGTTTAATTTCAGCCTTTGTCCTCAGGTTACTCTTTTTCAAAGTTGCTGCATAGGCTTCAAGATATCCAAATTACACTTGATAGCTCCCATTAAGTTCTTAAATTATCTTTCTTTTTACCCTTTTGCATTTTGCAAAACTTACATTAAGTTTCATGTCTTTCTTTGCATCATTCACCATGTATGCCACCCCATACTTAGGGTTCTTATATATCTTCTCCTTAAAATGCTTTGCTAAAAAAATTAAAAAGGCACTTGGAATGGAGTAGTGCCTAAAACATCGATGTTCTTCAACAAGAGTCTTCACTGCCAACCCCACATTTTTTTCGTCCTTACAAATAAATAATGTAAAATGACACCCTCCCTCATTAATGCACTTGGCTCTTATTCTTAGAGGCTCATTAGGATTTATTTTTAATTTAAAACCATATGTAATAACATAGTTAGTAATTGCTACCCTAGCCTCCTTTGCATCTGTAAAGGTCATACCAATCCTGAAATAATTTAAACTTATACTGCCTTCATACCATTCCCTCTCTTTTTCTATTGGTGCAGACTCATTTTCATTGTCAGCATTGTTGGAGCTGTCACGATCATGACTTTCTTTATTCAACTCAATTTGCCCTCCTTCTCCATCACCTTCGTTTACATATCCATTAGGGACTCCATTTAAGTTGTCAACTAACTCACTTTGTCCAATGTCATTTTGCTCACTTCCATCCACTCCATCCATAGGTACAACAAATTCATGGTTAGTATGCCACTTAAGAGGCAAAATAGTAGGCTGAAACACAAGCTTAGAGATTTCATGATCTGCATAAAAATAAATTTCTTCTACCCAACTATATTTTCATATATAATCCAAGACCTTTCTAATACCTTCAACATTATGAACTAAAAATAACCCATCATTAAGTTATTTTTCGATTCCAAAACAAATACATTCTCCAAATTTGCAAAGCCAAGCAGGTTTTGAAATCTATATGATATGTTTTGATAACACATAAAATCTAGATCAAAATCATATACTACATCCACCTCACCATTAACATACCTCAGTTTACTGTTTATATATTCCCAAGAACCTCCATAATTGAATCGGACATCAATTGTTTCAACCATTCTGAATATATAGACAAGAAAATAATACAATAAAATACAAATGCACCAGTTAATCAAAGACCCAATATCAATGCATGTTTAATAAAACCAAGTTTCAAGGAATAGATAAACCCTATGTCCATACTATATCAATGCATCTAACTAATGCATGTCAAAATGCCCTAAATAATAGATATCGCACATATTCAAGCTAAATCTCTTAGTAAATTAATATTTATTTTTGGTTGATGCATCATTGATGAAGTCCCTGATACCCAACACCATTTTTGTTAGTATACAATAAAAAAAAAAGGAAACACAGTGCAATACATTTTCCAAAAGCGACGGCTTTCTCCAAAATCATAGACAAATCCCCAAATCACTTCTGGAATTTCACTCACTTCATATGCCTTCGTCTGTAAATTTCATCTCTTCAAGGGTGTTACAAAGGTAAAGCAACGAAAAAGAGGACAGTAGCGACAACAACTTCTTCTGGATATTTTTTGTCTCTCTTCAGATGGTGGGTGGATAAGTTTTTAGTGCGTATTCATTTTTTAGTCTTTATTTTTTAACCTTACATTATTGTTTTTTTTAGGTTTATGCTTTTTTGTCAACAGACAAATTTTGTTGGTCTATGTCGCAAAACTTGAAGAGCACTAACAAATTAGAATGGGGTTTAATAGCATAACATTAGGAGAAGAGCATGGTATTCAAAAAAATTTGATTTTTTTATTTAATTGAGCCAAAAAAAAATAAAGTGTTCAAGTTCGCCTCGAAAAAAACATTAGGAGCCAGAATGTACTTTATCCCTTTTAAAAATGATGTGCGAAAAACACAAATCACAAAATATAGAAGCACATCAATCATGGGTGCTTTAACAAATTTGAGAAAAGCATGAAATTTTCTGGGGTCAAATATAGTGTCATATTAAGCATCATTTTGTCCTACACTACACTTGAACAAAACATGCATTACCTATAGTCAACTTACTACAGTGCAATATGAATCACCAAGTCAAAAACAATTTATATATATATATATATAATATCATTTTCTTACTGAAACATTGTTACAACAAAAAACCAAATCAAATATTGAAGCGGCTCCACACCCTTATCAATAGTTATAAAAACCTATCAATTACTGTCATAAGTAAATAATTTTCATTGGAGTTTGTAAGCAATTATTATTTGCAGTTGTTTCAAAAAAATTATTATTTGCAGTTGCAGAAATGAATGTTATGTTTGCTAGTCGTATAGAATAAATTAATGAGAAACTTCCTTTAAACTTAATATTTTATATTTGTAATAAATAAGTGATTTATTAACATATATTGGTTGAAGTGGTAAAAGATATTAATTTTTTTAAATAGAGTATTGAATTGAAATTTTATATATAAAAAATAAATATTAAAAAACTTTTTAAAAAAATTCGCCCTTTTATAAATTTATCTATCTCAAATTTTAAAATAGTTAAAGGTTATGAGGCTGCTACATACTAAATACATTAAATGTAGAAAAATAACATATATATTTTAAACATTTTACTTTTAAAAACCAAATAATAAACACATAGATTTATTTACTATGTATTAGTTAATAATAATGAGGGAGTAATCAAGTTGCAACTTCTTTTTAAAGATATATTAAAATGTAAAATTCAATTTCTATTATCGTGGATTTAAGAGGGAAGAGTTGCCTCTAATTTATTGATGTTAATATTATATGACTTTCTAATTTACCAAAAAAATAATTATGAATGAAGATATATCCATAAAATAAAAGTATTTAGGAGAAGTTTGACAATAAAGTACTCTAAAGCTGTTTTAAAGCTAAAATCTATATTCTATTTGTTAGGATTATCTTTTCTGTTATGACATTCTTTTTTTATAGTATAATATCTCATATAATAAATATTATAAAATAAAATTATAGGTATAAAAATTATAAAATGACATTATGAAGTTGATCCTCTTCCTCTTTAATCTTTGAATTGTTAAAAAAAATATTTTTACTATGACATCATTCAAATAAAGAGAGTCCCAACCGAGGGGGAACTTATGATCTTTTGGTTCTTGGGTGGTTGCTTACTCTACAAATGTTTTTGAATTTTAAACCCCTAATTGATATATGGTATGGCCCATATTCTCAAAGACAATGTAGCAAGCATATTATATACAAAGATCAATAAATATTCATTATGAAGTTGTGTGTGAATGGAGACAGCCACTTTCTTGCAATCCACATACTCAAAAAGAGAAAGTGTTGCCTCAAGCTTCTCCATTCCTATTGCCCTAATTGTGCTTCCACAATGCACATGCTTCCACAGAACTCATTACTTAATAATGAGTTCTCTTTATTGGAGCATTATTCGTGAAATGGTCAAGCCCCTCATGGCATCAATAGATCTCAAGCCACTCGGTTAAATATATTTACAGTAATCAAAATTATCATAAATTCTTATTAAAAGATTCAAATTTCATTTTATCATCTAAATTTTTCCAAGTGTTTGCTTGGATTCACAAAAGTATTTTCTCACACAAAATGTATCCTAATTGAATATGTAGAATATACTAACTAAAAAACAAAATGTATCTATTTCATCTGTATTTTACAATATCAAAATACATACTTCATCTGTAAATGCATTTTGTATAAGGAGACACATTTGTTGGACCCAGGTGAATACTTTGGAGGTTTTAAATGACAAAATAAAATTTGGTCTTTTGATGAGAATTTATGATAATTTTAAGTACCGTGGGTGTATTAACCCCAAACCACCCCTGTAAAAAAAAAGAAAATATATATATATATATATTTTAATATTTAGGGTTTATTTGGTTGAAATAAATTAAATAAAATTTTATGGAATTGATTTGCAAATTCAAGTAAATATGTTTTATTTTAAATAAAACTTTGTAAAATTCATTTTTAATTTTAACTTTTTAATTTTGTGAAATTGTTTGAAAGTAAATCAATTTTTATTAATGAAGTATGTTTGATTAAAATGAATTTGGAAATTAATTCTATTTGAAATTCATTTGGAAATAAAATGAATTTTTTATGAAATTAAATCAAATGAGGGGTTAATGTTTAAAAAGTTAATGCTATAGTTTTTTTTTTCTTTTAAATGTAAAATTTTCATTCATATATATATATAAGTGAAAAAGAAATATTGACAACATATTACATTAAAAAAACAATTTTTTTCAAATATTATTTGATTATATTGATAGAGTATCTAAAATCACTAAATAAATATGACTATACTCAATTGACATTTTCGTTGTTTTTTGTTTTTATATGACTATGATCTTATGAATAAATCGGATCGATTATCTCTCAAAACTTCCACAAATGAAGATTGAGTAAACCCAATATATATGATGGCGATTATAACCACTTTTACAAAAAAAATTCACACATTCTTATTCAAGTAAATGATTTTAAAATTAAACTAAAATATAAAAAAGAAACTTATAAACGAACCGCATACACAAATTTAGAAATCTATTTGGATTATATAAATTAAAAAATCAACAATAAAATAAATAATTAATAATAAAAAAAAAGATGGTTGCCATCACTGAAGAAAATTAATGAACAAGAAGAAAATAATATTAAAAAGAAAAATACATTTTGTATCATTTTTGAACTATCTCAAAACATTTTAATCGCCAAAAACTCTTAAATTGCTACTATTTTATTAATTTTCACAATGTGATAATGGTTCAATAAATATTTAATAATGCAAACAAATTAAAAGTTTAAAATTTATAGTTAGTACAATTGAAAATTCAACATTGAATTTCAAGCATATAATATAATGTCATATAAAAGTTTAAATAGTAAATGTAAATAGTAATTTCATAATTATAATCATTGAACTGAGCCCAAAACGTGCAAAAGCATCTTATAGACTGATACATGCCGAAGTATATGAACCTCAACAGCACCATTTACACCACCACCTTTTTAACGTTGCTGAAACTTTCTTAGTTGACTTCTTGTATTAGTCTCTAATTAATAATTCAATATTAACCCATAAAAGCCTAAAAAATTTCTTCCTTAGGCTATTTTCAACCCAAAACGGTAAATTATCACAAATTTTATAGTAAATTATTGTACCTATAATATTTTATCTACAATCTGTAATATTAATTTTTACATCAAATGAAATATTTTCTGAATATTCCTTTATATATCTTATTATTTATTATTTTCTTACATTTTATTATCTTTACAAATTGCACCCACATTTTTTATTTTTTACATATTCATATAATCTCAAATCATATAATTTACTAGTAATATTATAGAAAGTTAAATTTTTTTTTGGGTGATTTTGGTAGTAATTTAATTTTGTTGAAATTGAATTTTGATAATGTGACGATATTTGTATAATAATGTATGGGTTCAAACAAATAAATAATTATAATCAATGAAATTTATTAAGATTTTTCACACATATTAACTTACTATTTTTAATAAAAAATAAATTAGATATTGTCATTAAATATATTAAAGAAAAATTTTAAATTAAATATTTTAACTTATTTCAATTGCTTTGAAAAAAAATTAGATTGAAACAATACCTTCCAAAGTTCCATCGACATTAGCATGTGCTTAACTACCCCATTCTCCACTCTTGAGCTCATAAAATTTTATAATGGAAATACACTTTGTTATATACATTCATTGAGGTCTTCTATTTCATGTGTCCCTTTTTTTTAATCCTATATATATATATATATTTACTATACGAAGTTAGAGTGCATAAAACATCAAAGTTGTCGTCATAGGGTAATTTATTTGTCCAGCAAATCCATTAAAATAATCCTTTTGATATATTTTTTGGTAACTTATTATTAGATCCCCTTATTTTACCGTACTATACCACTCGACATTTTAAATTCTTATTTTTCCTCACCATTTACCTTTTTTATTAAATTTTCCATCAAAATTACTATAAACTAAATTGAAATTATCAAATAAATACTATTTAATTTTTTTAATTTAAATCCATTATATTATTTACTATATATATATAGAAAGAGAGAAAATCATTCGTTCTATCATAAACTTTGAATCAATTATCAATTGAATCATATTTTGAAAGTCATTTCAATTTACTCTTTTAACTTTATGAATTATATTAATTTTATCCAATTTTATGTGAATGATCTAATTGTATTTTTAAAAAATTACTTTTAGATTCCTATAAAATAAATTTGACACGTATTAAATTTTTTTATCTTTTTTTTCCTTTAAAAAATAAAATGTAAGAAAATGTTTTTAAATTCTAATTTTGTTAGTCTTGACATGAATTTAAAAATTAATTTTTAAATATTTTCATAAATTTTTAATTTTTCACTAAATCTTTAAATTTTTATTTGAAATTTTACTTCTCAACTTTCAACCACATTATCTAGAAATTTTTCTAATATAGGTCAAACAAAAAAGTATTAGATAAACAAAAGAGAGAATTTTGATCATACTAAAAATATTAGTCAATAATATAAAAATATTTAGCTTTTCTAAAAAATATGAAAAATTAAAAAATTAAAATTTTATTACTATTTATAGTGATAGTTAAAAGTGCTTACTTTATTTATTTTATTTTTTTAATATTAGTCTATATAATAAATTGATTTACAAGTTATCACTTTTTTTGTTATTTTTAATTGATACAAAAAAAAGTTAAAATTTTATGAAAAGAATTTTTAAAATTTATTTCAAAAAATGTTAAAATTAAAACTTGAAAATGTTTTTAAAATTTATTTTCTTAAATAATTATGTCCTTTACAAGGATCAAAAAGTAATTTTTATTTTATAAGAATCTAAAAATAATTTTTAAAATTACAATTAAATCATTTAGATAAAATTTGACAGATTTGATGTGGTTTGTAAAGTTAAAGATGTAAATTGAAATAACTTTAAAAGTAAAATTTAATTGATAGTTTGTTCAAAGTTTAATAAAACGGATGATTTTCCATAAATATATATTAAGCATTTGGTTGATTGGATTGATTGACATAATTTTATAAAATTGTAAACTTAAAGCAAACTAATTTTTATAAAGCAATTTTAAATTAAACTAAAATCAAATTTGCCAATTTGTTGATTTTTTTTTATTTATTTTTGAAATTTTAACCGGATAAGATTCTTAAATTCTTTTTTTTTTTTCATTTTGTTTATAAATTTTTATTTTAGTGCTATAAGTATTGATAAACTTTTGTTAAGTCATGAGTTCTCATTGATTTGGTGAGTATGTGTTGTGATTTTTTTGTTATTTTAGTTTTTTATTATTATGTTTTTATTTCCATTGGATTGACTTGAAAAAAAAAAGTATTATTTGTTATTTTATTTGGTTGTTTCAATTATTTTTGCTATTGTTTTGGTAGGTGTAAGATTTGATTTATACCATTGTTAATTTAAAAAGGGGACGACTGCCCCTTCTTATGCTGTCAATTGAAACATAGGTCATATGACTTTTCTATTAACCAGAAAGAAAAAAACCATTGTATTTTTAAAATAATTATTGTCAAATAATATGTTTTTAGAAGAAAAAAAGTCAACCATATTTTTTATGTTTTTATTTCTGAAAAAATCCATTTTAAAAGGGGAAATTTACAAAAATAGGCTATTTTAAAATGTTTTTAATAAAAATACCCCAAGGTTTCATTAATCATAAAACTACCCCTCATTTATTACACGTGTGCCCTTTTCATTTTCAAAAATGCACCGTCTTTTTTCTTTTATGTTTCATCATCTTTCTCTCTCATTTCTTCTTTCTTTTGGTTTATTCAAGTTTTGATTTTTTTTCCTTTTCTTTTGTGTTAATTGTGCATATTTTCTATCAAGTTTCTAATGTATTTTTCATATTTCTCTTTCATTTTTTTCTTTCTTTTGGTTTCTTCAAATTTTCTTTTTTTTTTTGTAGTAACTGTTTATAGTGGTATGTGAAATAACTGTCATTTTATTTTTTGCAGTTATTTTTTAACAATCGTATGGTTAAGACACAATTTCAAAGGCTAACTTTGAAAAACATAGAGAATATAGTGCGAGAGAATAAAAAAATTTCTGAGTAAAAATGGTGAAGAAAACAATGTGTAAGAGTGAGACAAAATGACATTCAAAGAATGATGTTTCTTCTAAGAGAGATGGGAGTAAGAAGATGGGTGTTAAGGCTACTGATGTGGAGAGGAAAAAAAAGAAAATCAAAAGTAACATTGATGAAGGATCTAGTTCAAATGTTGCTCCTTTAAAGGTATTTTTTATTTTTGATTTTGGTTTTGTTTATTTTTTATTTCTGATTATTTTTATTATTCTTTTTCTAGGACTGGGAGCCTTTTTATTGACAATTGATGATTACTTTACTGCTAAAATTGGTTGTAGCTTGTCTAATGGTGCTATTGATTTGATAAAACAAGTTTTAAATTTTGATTAGTTGGATCTTTTTCATCAAATTTGTTTTGAGTATTTTGAGAAGAAATTTTAAATGATATTTTAAATTTTAACAAATTAATCCCAAGTTTTAATTGATGTTTCTTATAAGAGAGGTGGGAGCAAAAAGAGGACTGTTGAGGCTATCAATGTAGAAACAGGGAAAAAAATCAAAATAAGGTTGAAGCCAAAAGAAAAAGGTTATTTTAGACTAGGTGGAGTGATTAGATTGTTTTATAAATCTTTGTAAACTGTTTAGTTGTTTTTTAAGGATTTTGGTATGTTATTTGATTTTAAGTTGTTCTTGTTTGATTGTGAAGAGGAATATTTGGATTAATGAATTTCAATTTGATGTTAATTGTTGATATTGGATACTTGGTTTTATAAAATATTTTTGTTTTAAGTTCACTATTGCTTTATTTTATTATTTTTTTAAGATTTTGTATGTGATGGGAATTGATTTTTTGATTAGAAGAAGTTATTATTATGTCAGGCTTATTATAACTGTATCAAAAACCTAACATAAACCAAAAGTATTCGAAATGTATTGTGAAATTTAATGAAAAGTATATTATTTCATATAATAGACTGGTTGAATGCACTTTTAAAAATTATATTATATTATATATCATTCATTTTTTAGCAAATGTAACTGCAGTTTAAAAAAATAAAAATTAATTAATTAATTTTTTTATGCTTGTCAATTGTTAATATATGTGTAACAAAGCATTTCAGAAACAAACAAGAAACCGAAAGTATATTATAATTTATAGTGAAGTTTAATGGAAGTATATTTATTTTATGTGGCAATTTGAATGTCCCTAAAAAAAATTATATTACATATCATTCATTTTGAGGACACATGTAATTGCACGAAATTTTAACAAAAAAAATAAGAAACTATTTTCTTGTTCTTGATAAATGTCTCTATAAATGTAAAAATGATTTTTAGAAACTGAAAAGAAATTGAAAATATACAAAACTATTACATGTTTGGTGGATTTCTACAGGTCTTCCTATTATGTCCAAGTAACCCACATCAACCACACATGTTTTCTTTTTTGATTTGTCCATTCTTACATTAGTCCTCTTAGGTATTCTAGTAGTGTTGTGACTAGTAGTTCCTTTGCATTTCATATTGTCGAGTTAAGGGATTCATCATTATTAGATGTTATGGTCCTAAATCTATTTATTTTTTAAGTGCACCTTCATCCACTTTTCATGTCCAATATTATTCAGGTACTCATATACTCTTGTATCTATATTTTTTATGTCAAGCATTTACCTCTCAAATTCTTATAGTTTGTAATTGTTTGCAGCTTATAAAAATGGTTCTTTAATATGCACTATGCATTTTTTGAAGTTTGTTTTGATGTCATTAAAAACCAAACGTATTCTAAAATGAACTTGAAACATATGCCATTGAATTGTTTTAGAAACCAAACGTAAATTGAAAGTATTCAAAATTCAAACAAGCATATACATTATTTTTTTATTTTCCAAATAATTTGAAACAGATGTCATTGAATTATTTCAGAAACCAAACGTAAACTAAAAGTTCTCAAAATTCAAACAAGGACATACAAATTTTTTTCCAAATAACTTGAAACAAATGTTATTGAATTGTTTCAGAAATCAAACGTAAACTGAAAGTATTTTAAAATGAAGCGAGCATTTACAAAAAGTTTTTACTTTAGAAATATGTCTCTGCATATCTCTTTTTTTTTTCTATAATTTTTTTACATATTATGTATATTGTTTATGTCATACATTATCTTTAATATCGGTTAATAATTTGAAGAAAATGTAGATATGAGTTTTGAAGAGAACTAAGTTTAATATATTTTTTGAATGGATTGTTTGAAAAAAATATTTGGATTTGCATTCATTAAATGATTTAATAAAATGATGAATCTGAATCTGAATTCTTATGAAATAACCCTATTTTTTTTAAATTAATTTATTTTAATATGAGATATGTAGTGTTAGTAAATTCAAAAATTTATATTTAAATTATTCTATTATATGTGATTTATATATTGACATTTTATGCTAAATTGTATATTTTATGCAAATACGTATTTTAAAAGTTAGAAAACTTACATTAAGGTTATATTATTATTATTTTGAGAAATCATATTTTCTATAATATTAAATATTATTTAACTATTTCATAAGTATAATTTATTCTATATTATCTTTATTATTTTCAAGGCTATTATATATATATATATATATATATATATATAAATAAATAAATTAGGGTTTAATATTAAATATATGTTTATTAAAGTAACATGTGTATGTATATATATATAGATGAGGGTGTATATATACATATAAGTGTATAAATATATAGTATGTATAAATTGGGGGTTAATACACATATCTATATATATTAAATTATTATAATATATATATATATATATATATATAACACCAAAAAAAAAAAACATCATCCCCTTCCTCTCCTCCCTGTCGCACAGTCGAACCACTACCCTCACTGTGCCTCCCAGCCCTCTGCCTAACCATTGCCCTCCTCCAACGTCTTCTCCCTCCCCTTACTGTCTTCCCTTCTCTTTCATGGCGTTGGTGGAGTCCATTTTGCAAAGAAATCGAGAGTTGGCCATTAAAACCGGCCAAGCTTCATCTGGCCACCATTCCATGCCATTCTAGTGCCATTCTCCTTCTCTTGCACCGATGAGACTCATTCCAAGCTTAGTTTAAGCTTTGATTTCAGTTTGGTTGAGTTTTTGGTTGATTTTTGTTTTGAGCTATAGGGTTTCAATTTTTTTTCGCTTGATATAGCTTGATTTATGCAAACTCTCTTTACAAATATGATTCCTAATAGCTTAATATACCTTTATGAATTTTTGTATGATTTTTGGAATTTATTTTGATTTTTGTGAATTTTTGAATATTTTATTATTTTTTTATTAATTTTCTTAAATTAATTATTAAAATTATAAATTTGGTATTTTTATAAGTTAATATTAATTTTAGAATAAAGAAAATAATTTTTAGGGATATTATATAATTTCTATGAATTTTTAGAGTTTATGTGAAAATTAAATAATTAGGTTAGAATTGGATCTTTGTTGGAATATTGGTTTAAATATGTGTTTTAATTAATATTAATAATATATATGTTGAGAAAATAATTTTTTAAGCATTTTTATAATTTTTAGGGAATTTTTGAGTAATAATAGTATATTAGGCATATTTTGTATTATAAGGGTAAAAATGTAATTTTGTGCTAATTATAGCTAAATAATATATTTTGGTTGGTTTTAATAATATTTAGGGAGTTAAAAGGATTTTTACAAATTATTTAGTATTTTTGACTAATTAACACTAATTTTCAAAAATTATGTTCAATTAATATATTATTTATTACTTTTGGGTATTAGGTGAGTTTGGTTATCTAATTCTCAAATAATTGATATTTTATAATTAGTATATATTTTTGGTATATACGTTTGTGAAATTTTGTTTTCAAACTTTAATGAGTAATGATTTTCTAAGTTATGGATATTTATATGTAATATATATATTTTTGGAAATTAAATAATTTAATTATTAAATCAAGTTTATTATAAAGAAAATTGAAGTGTTTAATTTGATTTAATTTCTATAAAAAAATTAAGTTGCCTATTTTCACATTCTTTTAAAATAAATTTTGTGATGTTTGGTTGCGTTTGCGATCTCAATCGGGGCTAAATGTAGTTTTGGGAGTCCAACTCGAGTGTGAATAACTGTGAATATTAGAAGTGCGTTTTTATACAGGAATGACTCTACCTACGATTGAGAGATGTCCGTTTTACAGGGGAGATTCTGCCGAAATTTCGATAAATTTTCTTGTAAAACGTGATATCTTCCATAACTTTCTAGCATAAATTAGGGTATTTCTGTCTCGAGTCTTATATGGTTTTTCCCGATTCATTCTAGAGTCTCATAATTTTATTAATTTCCCTTTTTATTCCATAAATATGATTTAAAAAAAATATGTTATTTTTTTTAGAGAGTTCCAAAGCGGGAGTTTCTGGTTTGAGACAGACGCACGGTCGTTAACCATCTCACTCACCTTGTAAGTTAATAAATTAATCTGTGTATGTATTTTCTTTAAAATTGCATGCGCTTATATTTTTAGTATTGTTTACATTATCGAGAATTTTCATTTCAATGTATTTATTTATTTATTTATTTCAAAATTAGTTTTGAGAAATTTTGGTAGAACGTGCTACCTAGTGGGTTTCACCAGGACCGTGTGCACATGGTGGAGATTGAGAGATGGATCCTAAATATGAATGATTTGTGGTTATAAACTGGGACGGGTGCCTCGATAGAAGCTTTTGCTCTCAAGGACTGCCAGTGATGTGGAAAAGTTAAAAATGGACTGGGATGGGTGTCTCGGTGGATGCCTTAGTTTTCGGGAACTGCCAGTGCCATGTGTTTGGATTAAGTGGATGACTGCGGCTTGGTGCCTCGGTTGATGCCTCTGCTCTCGGGGATCGGCATTCTAGTTGGATTAAATGGGCCCACTTGGCCATTTAGAATTGAGTTTAGGATTCTACCGAAATTTTTCAAAAGCTGTATATATATATATATATATATATATATATATATATATATATATATATATATATATATTATAAATTATTTTTGATATATCTATATAGTTTTCAAAAAGGCTTTCAAACCGTACAGTTCTTTATTAACTTATTCAGTGAGATCTGACTCTCCTTAATTTGTTTTTTTAGGAGTTTAGGACTTTTCCATTAGGCCTACCTCTCTTCGCCGGGTAGCATTGTCACCGGTTATTCTGCGTAGGTCTACCTAGTTATGTTTTGATTACTTTTGTGTACTGCAGTAGATAAAATTGTTTAACTGAATATTTTATTTGGGTGTATTATGTACTTATGATATTGTATAGCTGATGTGTATTTGTATTATGTACTACGATGTTATGATTTAAATTATATTAAGAAAAATTAGTTTGATAATGTGTATTGTAATTTAAATATTTAATGTATGGTTTCAAAGTTTTTTTTTTAATTTTATTCCATATTTTCTTTTAAGGCTTACTACGAGATTCGATAGCTTTATGTTTTTTCATTCTCTAGTGCCAGTCACGTGTTCTGGATTTGGGTCATGACAACTTACTTTTGATTTTAGATTGTTGTTGAATTTTTTTTCTTTTCTAAATTGCTGAAATCTTATTTTTTATTTTTTTGAAATCTCCATGATAATGACAGAGATTGACTGTAGGGAGGTTGAACTTAGTTTTACAATAATTTTGGTGAAGGTTTATTTTTAAGAAATCAAGAATTTTTTGGAGAAGAGAATGAAGTCATTTTTTGAACAAATCAATTTTTGAATTTTTTGAGTTGATGGAGATCAATTGCTGGGGAAGAAAAAGGATGAGGGATATTGTCTTGAGCTAAGGAAGACGGGTTGGAATTGAGGTTGAAGTTGCATATCATTTTTTGAGCTAAGGGACAAGATGAAGGAGAAGGATGCTGTTTTTGGAGTTTGTAGCATTTGCGTAAATAAATATGGTTAAAAGGGTAATTAATAAAAATTTTAGATATTTTTATTGTTTTGGACATTTATGAAAAAACCCTTAAAAAAAAATCCAATATTCCTAAATTTTGAAGCTTCAACCCCATTTCTTTATGTAAACTGGGTTAGCTCAAACCAAGGCCCATGGGCAGGTTCAGTGAGATAGAAGAGTAATGTTGAATTGGGCTGACCCGAAACATCCACCAATTATTTAAATCCACGTGGCTGTTCTCGTCATTCCCTCAACATCAGCGTCACTAAAAAGTTAGAATAAAACCAGGAGGTCCATTATCCTATACGATCACACGCACCAACACCCCAACCACAACTCTTCCAAAATTGAAACAACCAAACAACTCATGTACATAACCCAACAACAATCAGACGCGTGTGATCATACAGTAGGTCCAAAAGCAGCTGATTCTGCCCTTCTCCAGTGTCAGGCATTTTTCATCGCTGTTTAGGAGAGCTCGTGCTCAGTAGTCCCTTCGCCATTTTCTTCTCATTTCCCACTGCAGCCAAACACACTCTGGTGACAGGAGAAAGAGGGAAAAAAAAAAAAAAAAAAAACAGTAACCGATCAGAGTAAGAATGGTTGATTTATTTATTTATTTTTAGCTGGGAATCAAGTTATAGTTTTGTTAAGATTTTAGCTGAGAAAACCTAAAATGTGAGTTGATTTGATTTCTACGCTCAAATTTTGTGTGTTTAAAATGAGGTTTTTGATTGGTTATTAGGTAGGTTTTTGGTGGATATTAGGTTTTGATTGTGGATTTTTTTGAGTAATTTTTTTTCCTTCGCATGCATTTTCACTGGAAATGAAGCGAAAATGTGTGTTGAAGTTGATATCTATGATTCGGTGTATTTTTTTTTTTTGAAATAAGGCTGGTTTCGTAGTGGCTAGGTTTAGTTGATATCTGGTTTTAATTATGGATTTTGCTGGAAAAAGTGTAGTATTTTTTTAGGAAATATTTATAGTTATTATTTGCATGCATTGCTTGTATTTAGAGGATTTTATTTTTTCTTTATTACTGGAAATGAGGCTGATTTGTGAAAGAATTGAAATGTGTTTCTTGATTTCTGTGATTTATTGTGTGTTAATTTTGAAATCAGCTTTGGGTGGTGGTTAGTTCATATTTTGCACACACTGCATGTATTAGAGGACTTCTAGTACAAATTTGGAATTGGAAAATATCTTGTGTATATGTGCCTTATTCTTTTGTGATTAGAAAAGGTTCAATTGGCGTTCATAGCCAGAACATGTGGTTTTTCCTTCTTGAGTGATTTTCTGGAATATTTTATAATAGTTTAACCTCTGTTTTTTTTTTTTTTTTTCATTTTTTTCAGCAGATGGACTATAGTTCTGATGAAGAATCTGATATAAGTGATTCAGAGATCAACGACTACAAGGACAAGCCGTATGAAGATTTGAAGGCCGGAAAATACAAAGTGAAAGTAAATGGAACCTTAAGATGTCCATTCTGTGCAGGGAAAAAGAAACAGGATTACAAGTTCAAGGATTTGCTCCAACATGCAACGGGGGTTGGTAAAGGTTCTGCCAACAGGAGTGCGAAGCAAAAGGCAAATCATGTTGCCTTGGCAATATTTCTGGAGAATGACCTGGTTGATGAAGCAGATCAAAGTCAACGTCCAGTTATTCCGCAACCTGTCAATCCAACACCACAGCATACCGATCTCTTTGTTTGGCCATGGATGGGAATACTGGTCAATATAGTGGCTGAAGGAAAGGATGGCAATGCCACGCATGACAATGCATACTGGTTTAAAAAGTTTGCTCAGTATAAACCTGTGCAAGTTCTCACTTTCTGGAGTGAACATGAACAAACTGCGCAAGCTGTGTTGAAATTTGATGATAATTGGAACGGATTTATGAATGCAGCTGAATTTGAAAAATCATTTGAAACCTCGCATCACAGTAAAAAGGATTGGAAAGCCCAAAGAGCAAATCCTGGATCGAGTGTTTATGGTTGGTGTGCTCGAGCAGATGATTATGAGTCTGAGGGGCCAATGGGAGAGCATCTTCGCAATGTAGGGAAGCTGAGAACTATTTCTGGTGTTGTTGAAGAAACCACTGAAAGCAGAAATATAGTTGTGGCACACTTGTCCAACAAAATTGATGAGACCAATGAAAATTTGGATGAACTCCAGTGCAAATACAATGAGAAGAACATGTCCTTAAGTCGGATGCTTGAAGAGAAAGACAGACTGCACTGTGCTTTCCTTGAAGGTATGTCCTGTTTGTGTCTAAAAGACTAAAAAGTTTTGCTTAGTCTATGCTAGCGACTATCATTGCAATTGCTTTTGGCAAAAGTATTCCCTTGGCTACTTGGGCTGGTTTGGTCATAGGCATCCAAAGAGGTGCTTCTGCCAAAATTAATTTGAAGAGCAATGCTAGTTGACGATTAGCCAAGCTTCAAGATATATGACAATTTTTCAATCCTTTGCTAGAAACAAAGAAGATGCAACGGCATGCACGTGATAATGTTCGCAGAATCTTGGAAGAGCAGGAAAATCTGAATGATGAATTGGAGTCTAAAAAGAAGAAACTTGATTACTGGAGCAAACAATTGAATAAACGTGAAGCATTAACTGAGCGTGAGAGACAAAAACTTGATGAAGAGAAGAAAAAGGTAACCAATGTTACTGATGAATTCTTCATTAGGAAATTTCAACCATTGAATGCCCACTTGCTTATCTTTAGCTGTTTGTTTTACTCTGTGCACAGGCAACAAATTTTCCAGCTCATATTGCCAATGATCTGACCTCAGTGTTCTTGCTTTTAATTCTTTTATTTTTGCAAGCTTTTTATCAGTTATATATATATATAACTTTGGAGACCCATCTTGTTGAATCTACTGCCCTTGTTCTGAGGAAATAAATTTGCTGGTCTTGACTTGCCGGCCCAACTACAACAAGATCAGTTTAGAAGAATTAACAGAAGAACAAGTTCAGTAAATGATTAAAAGAAATAAGTGTACGAGTCATGGGTGATTAGAATGCTGTAGTTAAAAAAGGCTGCTGTATTATTTGTGTTTGCTGATGTTTTGTGCCTAGCAATGACAAGTTCTTCTGTTTTTTCAGAATGATGATCAAAATAATTCACTCCAATTGGCATCTATGGAGCAGAAAAGGGCTGATGAGAATGTCTTGAGACTGGTTGAAGAGCAAAAGGTCACTGCATATTATAAAGCATATTGGCTCTAACACTACTTTTTCATGTTAGAATTTCTGTTGCTTTAACTGATGGATGCCTAAAAATTTTCAGAGGGAAAAAGAAGAGGCCCTCAATAAGATACTTCAGTTGGAAAAGCAGTTGGATGCCAAACAGAAGTTGGAAATGGAAATTGAAGAGCTAAAAGGAAAACTGCAAGTGATGAAGCATCTTGGTGATGAAGATGATGCTGCTGTTCAAAAGAAGATGAAAGAGATGAGTGATGAGCTAGAGCAGAAAGTGGATGATTTGGCTAATGGGGAAAATTTGAATATGACTCTTGTTACAAAAGAGCGCCAGAGCAATGATGAGCTACAAGAGGCACGCAAAGAATTAATTGCAGTATGTATTTTTTTCCCCTCTTCCTCTCCTCTTTAGTCCAAAAGGAAGAACTAGGCCTGGTTCTTATCTCAACTGTGGAATTTTGATTTTATATTCATTGATTTGAATTTATTCTGTTGCTGCATGTCAATTGAGCCTAATGGTTGAGGATGGTGGTTAGCATTGTGTGACCACAAACATCTCTTAGGAACTAGATTTTAAGGGCATGGAACAGATGGTGTCCATGTAGTTGATGAGATGGCTAAAGCCAGTGCTTGTTGTCAAAACATTTTTCTTTTTCACACATAAAGTGAAATTCTTGATTCTAGATTGAGACAGAAGGGGAGTAAGAAATTTCTCAGATCTAAAGCAATGGTGAAAGAGAAATTAGGAACCCAAAGGTATTACATTGTTTGAGTAATTGTTCTTGTCATAATTGTTAAAGAGGTGTGCCTCAAATATTGAAAGGCTGGCAATGTTAATGGGACGCACATCTTATTGTCTTGCGTGCCTTATATAAGGTGATGCACCTGTACAATGTTTTAGTTTACTGCTGTTTTTTACCAATTTTTTTATTGTTTCTTCATTTACATATCTCTAGCATTGATTTGTATATGCAAATGACCATATAAACATCTTAATCATGTCAAATTAAAATAGATTTTATAATGTTTTTTTTTCTTCTTTTTTGTGCCTCATGTCATTCTAGCATGCAAAACTGCTCAGAGCTCAGCTCAATAAAAATTCATTCAAGCTCGTATATTGTAGTTCATTTAATAGACAAACCGAGTTCAAACTATGCAAAGCTCGTGAAGTTCACAAATAAGTTCTAATAAGAGCTCGGGAGCTTGTTCATAGTTTATATATATTAATGATTTAATTTTAGATGTATAATATATAAATTTTTATTTATAGTAAATTTAAATATATTTAAAAAATATATTATTACAATAAAATCATTATCTTATGATAACTTAGTTAATAAATAATTTATTTTAAATTTTAAATGAATAATTTTAATTTATAATTTATATTTTTGAAAATTTCTTTTAACTCGTTTAGGCTCGTTTAAGCTCACAAACATCAAGTGCCATATTAGACTCAGCATGATTATAAATGAACTAAGCCTAAGCTAGCCAAAGCTCAGCTCGACTTGTTTACACCCCTACTTGTGCCTTGTGCCTCTAATAACTATAGTTCTCGACTAACAGGCAAAAATATCTAGAGATTAATTAGATCAATTTAAAAAAGTAGCTTGAATTGTCACTAGTTTGCATGTCTCTGTTGACCCTCATTTGAAATGCAAGGTCAATGAGACATTAAATTATCAAAAGCTAGTAGCACTGATCTTGTTTAAAAAAGAACAATTCAGAAATTGATAAAAGGATATGATAAGGAGAGTGAGAGTTGCAGATCTACAAGAGGATTTTTACAAACAAAGAAAATGATGAGATGTGTGACATCTACGGTGCTTTAGATTTGGTTTTGTTGTGCTTGTGAGTGAGAAAAAAAAAAAGGAAGAAGAGAGTAAAGAAGAGAAGATAAAGGATAAGAGATAAGCAATAAAATTGGGAGGGATGAGGGGAGGAGAAAAAAAATAAGAGTCCATAACACCGTCTGTATGAAAAATTTAATTCCGCATCAGCTGACCACGCGGAAAATGTAATTGCTGTTTATGGGTAACTAGAAATTGAACTCCAATATAACAGGAGTGCTTCTTCTTACTTTCCATTGTCTCTTTCAGGGTCTGGCAGATACCTTGTCCTCAGTGGTTCGGACGAATATTGGAATTAAGAGAATGGGAGAGATTGATCAAAAGCCATTCCTTAACACCTGCAAGCAAAAATTTCCACCTGAGGAAGCTCAAGTTCAGGCCACTACCCTTTGCTCCTTGTGGCAGGAGAATCTGAAGTATTCAGACTGGCATCCATTTAAGGTCATCGTTGATGCTGGAGGGAAAGCCAAGGTAGACCTTTATATTTCTCTTCCCTTCACTGGCTTTCAAAATCTCATCAAACGGATGCCATATGATGCAGGAAATTATAGATGAAGAAGATGACAAGTTACAAAATCTCAAGCTGGAGTGGGGAAATGAGATTTATGATGCTGTTGTTACAGCTTTGAAGGAGATGAATGAATATAACGCAAGTGGGAGGTACATAGTTTCAGAGCTCTGGAACTTCAAAGAAGGAAGGAAAGCCACTTTGAAGGAGGTGATTGGTTATATTGTGAAGAATATCAAAACGCTCAAGCGCAAACGATGATATCATAGGTTAGCATTCTTTTAACTGTTTTGTTATTCTTTAAATTGCATGTTCTATATATACAAACATAGTTTTGTTTCAATCCTTTTAAGTAGTATTATTAGAATAGACCTGCAGTTCTGCACAGATGATAGTTAACATGTCCTGAAATATTTATTCAGGTGACTTGCAGTTTGAACTTTATATTGCATTGTTCTGGTCAGTATTTCCCTCCCTCTCTTCCTAAATGGAAGAGAAATATTTTGGGTCTTAAAGTGGTTCTTGGGAAATGCTGTTTCCATTCTTCCACTTCTTTCTTGTTATTGCTATCAAAAGAAAGAAAATGAGAGGAATTTCTTTTGTTTTCTTTTCCTTTCTCTCCATTTTCTTCGAAACAAGCAAAGCATTAGTGTCCTTGTAATTAGATGGTTGGTTGGATCTTCTTTTATGTGGCATCATTTGCCATGGAATTTTTTTTTTTTTTTTGTTCTCATTTGAGGCATATCATATGCCATTTCACATATAGGTGATTGGCAGAATTTATTGTATTTGCTCTAATGCTATAAGCAGTCCATATATGAATATATGCTGAATCACCAGCCTCTTTTTAATATTTTATGTAATGTTTTCTAATTAGGTTCTGGTATCTGGAATTTACTGTTTTAAGATTGTATATAAGCATTAGCTAGGTTTGAACTGAATCTGTTTAGTTGCAGTTAGAGGACTGTGAAATCTTTGCATTTTATCTTAAGTTTCGTCACTTTTTTTCTAAATATTTGCTATAGGTTAGAGAGATGGTACAATTCCAGTTCTCACATAAATGTATGCATACGGACAAGCTCTTTAGTAGTGACGATTTCTTTTTGTTCCCCCTCGCTCCCTTTCCCTCTCCCTCTTTTTCTATTGCTGTTCTTATTTATGTTTCATTTAACTGAAATTGATCGTTCTTCATTTGAATATTATAGGTTGGTCGCTAACCTTCCACCGACAGAACCAGAAGCTATGGCCACCCATTAATCTCCAGAACTGTTTCATCTGTCCCGGCTCCATCTGGATGCTGCAGATAGTTATTAGAATGGAACTGTCTTCCCAGTTAAACCATGAACTTAAATTCTAGTAACAATATCTCTTAAGGTCTCCTGAACATCTTTAAGTCTTTAACTTGCATGTTTATTCTCCGTATTCTTTTCTGCTATAGCCTCAGTCTCCAAGCATATTGAAGTGACTAATTTATTATGTGGATGTCTTACCTGTTGGTGCATTTCAGTGGCATTGGTATCTGTACTTTTATCAGTTCTTATTATGCTGCCTGTGCCAGGTCTTTACAGTTCTTCCGGAACTGCTTTCAGCTTTCTATTATAAAATTTATAATGCCATGGTCCAGATTAGGAGCTTTTAGCTGCTCCGATTTTTGGTATTCAGTCAATTTTATTGACCTTCGCGTGAATTAATCTTGTGATTGGATGGGATTTATGGTCAAAAACTATATGATTAATCATCTGTCAGCCATGACTAGATTGATTCAGGTGATTTGTCGAGGCTATGTAATAAAACTTGTTGACGTGGCAGCTTTTTACACTATTCACGTGGACAAATGTTAGCAACTAATATGAGAAGCGCACATATATAGCAATAATGAAACTAGATTCTTTCAAAATCTAAAACGATGATAATAATAAAAATAACCACGATAAAATATTTATATTTTCTTTTTTAATTACAAATAACAGTAATAAAAATTTCTTTCTCTCTTGAGAAGGAAAAAAACATTGATTTTTTTCTTTTCCTCTTCTTTTTTTTAGTATTTTTCTCGGGAATTTATATCCATTTTTCCCTGTAAATAAACAAAACAAAAAAAATATAATACAGACAAACAGCGAATTTACAATAGCAAGAAAGAAAGAAAAAAAAACTCATCATCATTTTTGACCTTATAAAAAAAATTGAAAAAATATCTCCTTCGCTATCTACACGCCTCCTCCTTTAAAATTTAAACCCAAGAGAAGAGAAAGGAATTTAATAATAATAATAACAATAATAATAATTTCCTCCTTTTCTTCTTCTTCCTCTAAACAAAATTTTGATTTTTGATATCAGCCTGAATGTTTATTGCTCTCTCCAGGATTTGCAGGTTAAGATCTGCAATCATATGCTTTAAATCTTTATAATTTCAGGTCAGTTGCTTTTCATTTTTTTCTTCTTTTAATTCTAGATCTATATTCATTTCTTTCATTTGCAGATTTCATTTTATTGCTTTTTTATTTTTTTGCTATTGTTAATTATTAGATCTCTGTGTATCTATGTTTAGGGGCTTTTAGCTAAAAAGTTTTCAACTTTTGGTTGCAGGTTTGTGTGATATCATCTAGGTTGGCTATATATTTAATTATTAAGGGTTTCTTGGAATTGGGTTTTGCGAGCCCTCGGGTTTGAGCAATTTTTGGTTTGGTTTTGATCTGGGTTTTAGTTTGTTTATTTTTGTTCTGTACTAGGAATGTCTCTGTTGTTAAAAGGCGATTCTATTCAGATTCGCGAGGTGTGGAATGATAATCTTGAAGAAGAATTCGCTCTTATTCGTGAAATTGTTGATGATTATCCTTTTATAGCGATGGATACTGAGTTTCCTGGTATTGTGTTGCGTCCTGTGGGAAATTTTAAGAATAGTAATGATTATCATTATCAGACTTTGAAGGATAATGTTGATATGTTGAAGTTGATTCAGTTGGGTCTTACGTTATCAGATGAGAAAGGGAATTTACCCACTTGTGGAGCCAACAAATATTGCATTTGGCAGTTCAATTTCTGTGAATTTAATGTGAATGAGGACGTTTTTGCAAATGATTCAATTGAACTTCTGCGTCAGAGCGGGATTGATTTTAAGAAAAATAATGAAAAGGGTATTGAAGCTATGCGATTCGGTGAACTCTTGATGTCATCCGGGATTGTTTTGAATGATAGTGTGCATTGGGTGACTTTCCACAGTGGCTATGATTTTGGTTACTTGCTCAAGCTCTTGACATGCCAGAATTTGCCTGATACGCAAGTGGGGTTCTTTAACCTGATTAACATGTACTTCCCAACCCTATATGATATTAAGCATTTAATGAAGTTTTGCAATAGCCTTCATGGAGGGTTGAATAAGCTTGCAGAGTTGTTGGAAGTGGAGAGAGTTGGGATATGCCACCAAGCCGGTTCAGATAGTTTGCTCACAGCTTGTACATTCAGGAAGTTGAAAGAGAATTTTTTTAGTGGCTCCTTGGAAAAGTATGCCGGTGTTTTGTATGGTTTAGGTGTTGAGAATGGACAGAGTACTCATTAATTGGGAAAATAAAAATAAAAAATCTGAAAAAAATTATTAGAAAGATGGTCATCCAACTGTATGTGTGTGTGCTTAACACCCACAGTTCTTGTACACTTTTGTCATCAAGTTTTCTTAATTTATAAACATTTTTATATCCTACCTATTCTCTTGCTCTTGTGCACAACTATCAGCCTCTGGTATGTTTCTTGTGTTTGAGTATATTTTAATAGCATTTTTTAATCGTCATTCGTCAATTAATGCAAATGATAGTGCAATGTTAAACATTTTTTTGTAATTATAAGCAACAAATTCTGGTTCTTCCATCCATGACCTACTATTGCAACTTTTTTGACAGGCAAAGTTCTGCTCTAGAGACTAGGTCCATGTTTCTCATTGTTTGTTTCAGTAATTATTGGACTCAATATATCTTTCTCTCCTTCTTCCCTTGGCATATTATCGATCTCATATGTTCTGCTTCCTTTGTTCTGAGTTGTCACCAGATTCTTTAGCGTGCTGAACTGCTGCAGTTTGAATGAAGTGTTAATCTGTGGATTTTGCTCTGCGTTGCAATGAGTAGTTGATGCTTCGCAGATTTGGTTCTTTATACTGATCAGTATAATTCATCACACTATCAACATATACAAGCTTCAAGAGTACTGTTTGAAATTCTCTTGTTTCTGTGGCCTCTCTCTCCTCTGTCTTCTTGTCAGGTAGTTGCTGTAGTAGTTTGAGCAATGAAGAAAATTTTCATGTTTTAAGTGGGGACAATTTTTTGCTCATTGGTGTATGTAACTTTTGTTTTGGTCCTTTATTAGGATGATGACTTTGATTGCGCTTAGGCTAGGCTTCTTTTTCTGTGTCATATTTCATCCCTTATCCACTTTGACTGCTAAATGATTTTATCACTTACGGCATTTTTCATATTTTCACATTTTTATGATATCTTATTCATCAAGCTTCACGCTTTATGAATAATGTCTGCATTTTGTAGTTGTTACTTTGAATACAATACATGTCTGTTTCTGTCCACGTGTTCATTGGGCGGGGCTGCTTTTACATGCAGTTTATTTAGTGATTGTATGAATGTTCATATTTTTCATCTCCATCCATGCTTCCACATTAGGATTATTTTAGGCACTAATTTCTGTATTTCATTTTTCCTGGGCAGATTTAAGTGAAAAACCTGGATCAATCTTGTGACAGTTTTTGTACTTTGCAATAATGCTGGATTAAGGTGCACAATTATTATTGAAAACATCAGTGATTTAGAAGTGTATTTAGTTTCATGGCTTTGAACTGTGGAAACACCTGTTTCCGAGATTTTGTGTTTAAAATTTGTCCTTACCCTCATTGTTCTTTCCATTCTTTTCCACCTCTCCATTCTTTCTTTGTAATAAATCAAGATAATATGTTGCTCAAATTTTTATATTATCATTGAAAAGGGCTGAGTAAAATGGATGGTGATGGTTACTCTGTTAAAGGCAGAGTTGCCTCGAATCTTGGAGCTGTTCAAGTAATTTCTGGTCTAGGTTACTAAAGTATAGATATTAGATGCTTGCATAATTCAATGAGTTGTGCTTCTCATATAATGGATACACTGTACTATATATCACTGAATCACCATTCCTTTTGTACGTGCAGAGCAAGTGGATGTTTTTTAGCTGTTAAGAAATTTATGAGGTTTTTGTTGAGATAATTATGTCATGCATCTGCTTATATCAATAAACTTTCAGCCGCTAATTGCTGGTCAAAACCTTGTTTTGATTTTTGTTTTCCAGATGTTTCATAATGTGTAGGCATTTCTAACTTGATAGCTAATTAATCTTTTGATTTTATAAGTTTCTCTGTTGATGCTTGTTATTAATCTATAACTCCTTTTTGGAGGGCAGTTGTGAATTGATTTTGGTGCATCATGTGCATAAGGTATCTCCTGCATTATCCTTCCTTTTTTTTTCCCTTCAAAATGGCTTGGGATGTGCCTGTTATAAAACAATGGATAAGAGGCAAGTATAGACATCCTTTCTGCAGAATGCACATTGCAATTGCAGCACCCAGCTGTGTAAAAGTGATACCACCGAGATCAATTGTAATTAATGCGAAAATCATTTATATTTATCTTTATCTGTATGCAAATTAGATAGATGTCTGGATCTTGTTATATTCCTCTGAAATGAAATTGTGATTTCCTAAAAAATTTGAAGTAGCTTTAAATTACATTTCATAATATTCAGAACATAAATGCTCTGTTCTTAACCATCAAAGCAACCCAAATTTCTTTGATGGAAAGTGTGTGGACTGCAAAGATTATGTGGATTTAGATGCACTTTACTTGAACTAAAATGACTGATCAGATCAAATTCGGCGACACCAATTAGGCATTGAGGGATATGAGCCGCTTTTAAGATGACAGGATCCAGTGATCCTAATTAGGCATTGAGGGATATGGAAAGCAGTCCATGTAATTAGTGCCTCGAAAAATGCATGTACTTTAATAACGATATTATTAACAATTTAATGGTCACAAGGTAAAGTATCATATGACCACAGGCCTAAACAGATATTGTCGGAGTTGCAGAGCGCTACAAAATTTATACCTACTTGAGAAATTGTTTTGGAGGCACATTATATGTTGCATAATCTCATGGTAAAACCCAATATGCTTAAGCTAGAATTTCAGCATAATGGAGATTACTTGGTTATGATGAAATGCCATTCAGACTTGCAACGTTGTGTAGTACTAGTAATATATCAAAACCTCAAAATGTTGCTAATTTAACACTTCACATAAAGAGACAGATGACGTTCCACCACAATAACAATAAACAACTCAACTGAAAGTGCAACTAGCACACAATCCAAAATCCCATAGGCGGGTATCATGGTAAGAAAAATAGTCCCTGCAATAAAACTCAATTAAGACTCAAGTAAAACCAGATCCACTGCCACTCAGTGTGACTTGATGTGTTGCTGAACAACATTGAGCCCTTCACTCTCCTCGCCATAGTCCTGTAAACGACAAAGAATATATGAGATCAATTCTGGACATTTAACCTCAAACCCCAAATAAAATAGGCATGAGAAGAAAGTATAATCAACTATGCAAGCAGACAAAGTGACTACAAACAAAAGTATTATCATAGGTAGTCTCGCACCTTCACTACAACACAAGAGCAGCCAACAACCTTCCTGGCCTTGCCTTCAGAATCAATCTTGCACAACTGCATCAAGAACCCAATCACTAAATAAATACCATGGGATCATGAAGTTCAAAGCAAAATATCAAAAAACATAACTAGAGCAAAATACAACTCCAGCGGGGCATGAAGAAGCAATCTACAAAGTTATGATTGACTTCAGCAAAAAGCAGATACGCAAAGCAGCACAAATACTTTAAAAACAAAAAACCCTTTTACCTAACAAAATAAATGAGTGCAAATTTTAAAAAAAAAATCTCATATTATGATATTATATGCTCTAACTATGATGGCTTAGCAGAGGCCTTTGGACCTTAAGGTCCCAAGTTCAAATCCTAGCAAAAGCTAGATTTGAAGTAATTAACAAAAAAACCACCCCCTCCCCTGCTAACCACTAACAAACTAACCCCATGTGGGTACTACCAAGCGACACACCGATCCCAAATAAAACTGTTTCTGTTAAGTCAAAATTCATAAGAAATTGCACAAAAACTAATACAGAGATTTGCTTGTATATTTTCACTATTTCTAATTTTGTACTATCAGAAGTCACAACAAAATCAAACTATAATACCAATGAGAAGTAAACATTAGCTGCCCATTTACAATTCAATTAAGGTTTTAGCTATTCATAACATAACAGAAGCTCACATAGGTGAAATAAGTTTTGAAGAAAGAAACCGATCGATTTAACAACAATATGAAGGATAAGAAGAATACTCACACCAGCCCATTCACCAAGGGTTTTAGCACTAGGAACAGTTAGAAGGCCACAACCATGATCAGCACAAAGACCTTTAACAAGCTTAACGTAATCAGGCTGATTACAATCCTCAGCTAATACACAGAGCTGAGCAGCATTCTTCTCTATCACTTTTGCACCTTCATGTAGTCCTCTTGCTAGTCCTCCATGTGCCAATGATTTCTTCAACACTAATTGCAATGCTGTCATTAAATCCATTGGCTCCCCAAGTGGCTGAGCTGCCGTCTCTACCGCCACGGCGGCTGCTGCTCCCTCTTCACTGCACACAAACGTTTCACATCATTTTTTTCCTCTTAAAAATGGAACTTCATCAATTTCCTTTTTTTTAAAAAAAAAAAGATTGGAACTTTATGAATTAATTGAAAGAAAATCCTTACCCTGACATCGTTGTGGCTTGTGGGTTCGCCGGAAAAAGAGACAAATGAGATCTTGTGATCGGAGGTTGCTAGGAGGAGGAGATGGCTGCGTCCGTGCAAATAGGATTGTTCAAAAAGAGGGTGATGCTTATATAAGGCAAATTAGGGTTTTTGTGTTTTGAGTAGATTTTTTTTTTTGGGCTTTTGTTTTGATGATTTGTTGTTATTATTGGATGCCTATATAGTTCTTGGCCCAATAAGGTTGTGCAAATTTTCAAGCTTAGCCTGGAGGATGAAGCAAACGTGGAAAAAAAAAAAAAAAAAAAGGTTCAGAGAAGGGTTGATATATGCATTTGGAATCAATCATCTCGAAAATCGTCTTCAAGTTTACAAATAACTCAGTCTAACAGTTTCAACTAGGCTGTATCTGACTCCATCAGATTCATGACTTATTTGAAATTGACTCAAAAATTTTTTTAAATTTAATTCAATTATTTCTTGAATTTAAATTATTTAAATAGACTTGACTTTCTAAATATATAACTTAATAGGTCTATAAACTGTAATTAAATTTGTATACATTTATCATTTTATCCTTTTATCTTAATATAATTATAAATATATATTATTAAAATTGAGTTGAGTTCATACTCAAACTTTAGATTTAAAATATGAGTTAAATTGATTGTATCTTTAATTTTAATTAAATTTTACTAAAAAGTAAAAAGGTAAATAATAAAAAAATAAAAATATATGTCACGAGATTTTCTTTTAACACAATAAATTATGTACCGTGATACGCGTGGTAGTAACAAAAAAAATAGAATTTTTTTATTTTACATTTTTATCCTTACAATTTTTAGTGCTGAGCAAAAAAATTTTTTTTTTTACGTGCTGCAACAGTATTATTCATGTAATGCGTTATTTTCTGGTAATGGAGCTAAAATCATTGGTCGAAATCCTATATTTAAAACTATTTGATTCATATATTTCTAAATTGAAATTAAAATAATGAATTTTAAAATTTCAAACTGGAATTATTTAGATATTTTTTGAACCAGCCGTATTCATATAGTCCACGTACGGGATATATCTAACTTTTATAATAGTTTTTATTATTAAATGAATAGGTTTTTTCATTTAATAATGTGGAAATTATGAGTTTAAATACTTAATTAAAGAAGCAATCTATCTATTTATTTTTCTCATTAATAAAATTTTCATATTCAATTTGTTTGTTTGACAAGTTTTTTTTTTTTTAAAAAAAGACGACTTTTGTACTAATGAAAAATAAAGCATGGAAAAAAGAAAGGACTAAAAATTAAAAAAGAAAAAACAGGTCCTTATACTTTCCACGTTGAACTTTCCAGGAAAATTTCAAGAGTCCCGCGTTGATAAAGAGATCATTTCAAGAAGAAGCAGAGAAATATGCCCTCTAAAAAATGTGCATTGACTTGAAGCTGACAAGTCAAGAGGCAAGATGTAGAGACCAATAAAATGGCAATGGCAAGAAACAGAGTTCATTTTTTTTTTTTTATCATTTCTTTTCTTTTTCTCATTTTTCAGTTTTCTGCTACTGATTCTGCCTGGAGACTCATCAAGAAAAGGTAAATTTTATGTTTCTTGCTTCCTTCTTTATTTGTTTCGGTTGTTTTAGACGAAATTATCGTACCCAGTTCAGCTTCTAGTCATTTTAGCTTATGGGTTCTTTTGATTCATGATTTTTGCTTTTGGTTACGGTGTTTTTTTCTTTTTGGCATTTTCTCTTTGCCATTAAGGGCATTAAGATTCACCAAAGAATTTTGCTGCTGCTTTTGTTTTTTAGTGATTGTTAATTTCAGTTTCTGTATATCTATAGACTATAATATTTGCATTGTGGATGTTTTTTATGAACTGGGTTTGTGTCTGTTTTTAATGTGATAGCTGGAATATCTGCTTTCTGGAGTCATGGTTTTTGCTTGAATTTGTTTGCATAGTTCAGTTTACTCGGTTGGTTGAAATGAAATGATGTCTATGCCACTAGTGGAGCTAGTGACGATACTTTTGGGTCAATAAGCAGCCTTTTATTATGCCTAGTCTCCTAGACTGAATCCATACTTTTATATATATCTAACACAAATACCTTAGGAGAGCTCATTAGATATCCAATTTATCATCTCCAAACGTAATGAATATATATATATCATTAAATCCTGAGAAGTGAATATATATCACTTCTCAGGATTTATTTTTTCACTAAATCAGTAAATATTGATGCCTGTATTTTTGTTTTTTTTCAAGATGCCTACATTAGTGTGATTGTAACAATAAAAAAAAAATAGTTGTTACGTCTAGTTCCTAATTGATGGAGTTGGATTTTGCTATATATTTCATGCCTTGGTAAGAGTTAGGATGAATAAATTACAGTTTTTTAATGTGTGAAACGTTAAAGTTCATAAATTTGTAAAGAATAGAAAGAATTTAGTAGATATACAGCAGTTCCCATTTTTCTTAGCTGCAAGGTATTTAAAAAAAAAAAACAAAAATCCTTATGGAAAGTTAATGGAAACCAGGGAAGGAAGAGAAGTTGCTTTGCTTTGTGACTACTGGCTTTTTGACCTCATTGTTAACCTGTCCTTACTTGGTGCATCTTCTATTTCTGGCTCAATAAAGTCATTAGCGTCCATGAGTGGTATAAACTGCACAGGCATTTGAGTTTTAGCTATATATATATATAACTTTTTCCTCTACGGCTTATACAGTACACATGCATGCGGCAGAAAGAATTTCTTCAAGGTACAAGATTTGCATTATGTCAATGGACAACTAACACCATCATTTTTGGTTGTGGTTTCATTAGGGGACTGAAATAAATGGCACTGGAGCTCATACCTATAGGAACCATTTTGGCTGTGCTGACAAATCAGGTCCTTAAAACAGCTCAGGCTGCAAAAGATGTTGTAATTGAGACAAAAAGTTTCAAGGTTCTGTCTAAGCATCTGTTTGACATTGAACCTGTGCTAAAAGAATTGCAGCTTCAGAAATTGAATGATTCTCAAGCCGCCAGGTTAGCACTTGAAGCCCTTGAATCAGATGTCAAGAAGGCAAATAACTTGGTAGAGAAGTACAAAAATCGAGCCCGTTTCTACTTGCTGTTAAAGTGTCGGCACATTGTGAACGAAGTACAAGAAGTAACAAGGGATATTGGGAGGTCTTTAGCTGCATTATCCCTTGCAAACACTGAAGTGCTTGCAGGGATATCTGACCAGGTGAATAGGCTACATAATGAAATGCAAAGGGTAGAACTTGAAGCATCATTTTCTCAGCTTCAAATTATTGACAAGTTAATTCAGGGTCTTCGTGATCAGAAGCTTGATCAGGGTTTTGCAAATGACATGCTTGAAGAAATAGCCAGGGCAGTTGGGGTACCTGTAGAACCTTCAGAGATTAGCAAAGAGCTAGCAAGCTTTAGAAAGGAAAAGGAAGAAGCTGCCAACCGGAAAGAAAGGGCTGAAGTTCTCTTCTTGGAGCAGGTTATTGAGCTGCTTTCTCGAGCTGATGCTGCGAGAGATTATGAAGAAGTCAAGAAGCAGTATTTTCAGAGGGTTCAGGTTATAGAACGATATGATGAGAGGGAGGAATATATACCTCCTCTCACTCCTTTCCTTTGTCGTATAAATGGGAACGTAATGGATGATCCTGTTAGCCTTTGCACTGGTACTACATGTGAGAGAGCTGCCATTGAAGCTTGGTTTGACCGTGGAGACAGAACTGACCCAGAAACTGGTGAGATTCTTGCAGATACAACTTTGAGGTCTAACCTTCCTCTTAGACAATCAATAGAGGAATGGAGAGAACTGAATTACTGCCTTAGAATCAGAGTTTGTCGGGCAAAGTTGTTATCAGATGTGGACTCTTCAGTGAAAGATGCCCTAAGTCAGATGCAGGATCTTATGAGAGAGAATTCTATAAACAAGGATTGGATCTCAATTGCAGGCCTAACGGATATTGTCATTTCTATCCTTGGGAGTTCTCACAACAAAGATGTGAAGAGGAAGATATTAGTTACTTTAAAGGGTGTTGTTGAAGGGCATACACGAAATAAGGTAAGCACATGATTGTATACCTGAATAATACTGAGGCATATTTGAATCTTCCAGCAAAATTAGTTCTCAGACATGCTCCCATCTTATAGAACATTCTTTTAGTTTATTGTGCTTAAACTTGTTGTGCTTCATGATCATTTTAACAATGTGATGCAAAAAAAAAAAGAGTAATTATAGATGTAGAGAAATGAATTAACTGAAATTTTGCTTTGAATACATGCCTGCATTGTCTGTTCATTCTATTGCTACTTTCTTATAAGCTTTATAATCATTAATAACCTGAAGTTCCAAGGTATTCGTTTGTATTTTGTAACAATAACATGTGCTTTTATCTACTCTATTTGACAATATATATTATTCATTCATTAAGAATGTATAACAAAGACAAAAATTAACCTTTGGTGTACTAAATTCAAAATGTGAATCAAATGTTGTAGGAAAAAGTGGTCAACTATGAGGGATGGGATCACATTGTTCCATGCTTAGCACGTGACACCATCATCTCAAAGGCTGCAGTGGAATTGCTATTTGAGTTGTTGCAAGACAGATCTGATTGGAATGTGTCTGTGTGCAGGAAACTTTCTCAACAATCCAGTTCAATACTTTTCCTTGTCACCCTTTTACATGGTCCTGTCAGGGAATCTGCTGTTTATGCAGAAAAAATAATGAATAAACTTTTTGAAGTTGATGAAGAGAATATTTCTCGTGCTGCAAAGTCAGGCTGGTATAAGCCACTTGTTGAGCGGATTGTACAAGGTTAGAAATCTTTTCCTATCTATTCTTCTTGAGATGCTATCTTCTGTTCGATGCCAAATGTAATTTAATATAATGTCATTTCCTGCTTGGAGAAGGGCATAACTTCTTCCCAAGTCTCTGACCCTGACAATATTGTAATGTGGGACAAATTAGTAGAGTCTATCTTTTTGTGTTGTTTTGATGGTGTAGGACTAGATTATTGAAAATTTCTTTTGGCTTTTTGAGAGCAGAGAAATTAGGGATGTCAAAGTACTTGGATGGAGCAGGCCCAGTAACTAAATCTCCAAGTTACAAGTAGTGACATATTCGAATGCTTTATTTGTTTGTCCACCCTTTATATATTGTAGATCAAAAAAGGGAAAGAGAGCGGATAAGAGATACTACTAACATTAAAAAAATACCTCATAAACGAAATTCAACATATAAAATATTCCATTATCATAAGTAAAAAGAAATAACTACAGAAGCCACTAGACTGTTTCTTTGCCCTCTGAAGTTAGGGCTCATAGTTGGCTAATACTTTATCTTCTTTGAGTTCTCCTTAGTCATGAAAGATAAAAGGAATACAAGAACCTGAATATGAATAGAAAAACTAAAATAATAGATGTGAAAGTATTTACAAACTAAAATAATCGGAAAACAATCTTTAGCTGTTTCTGCAAGTTATCAACTGTTAAAAAATATGCTATCTGTGAGAATTCATTAAAGTGCCAAATTTCATTAAGCAATAGTGTCTAAAAGAACAAAAAGAAAAAAAGAATCTACAGAAAAAGAGAATCTACTTAGGCCATAATTTATGGCTCATAACTGATCTGAGCAGATCAATTACAAAGATCTTCCATACAGGGTAAAGTGGTGAAACAACCATGTCACTTGTTGGTTAATGTAAGTTAAATAATGAGGTGCCTATTACGTACAAGCCACTTTGTTATAGCTTGTTGTATAAGACATTTCTTAAGTGTAGGCTATGATGCTGTAAGATCTATGAAGCTACCCCCTACCGAGAATATCCACTCAAGACTACATATAACATGACTCAACAGTGCTTGTAGTTTTTGTTCCATGGACGTCTAACTATGTCTTCCGCTTTTCCTTCGTTGTTTATCTGTTTGTAGCTTGATAGTAATTGACTGACTATTGTCCTTGGAGTGAAAAGTTAATCATATTTTTTTGGTCCTCCTAAAATTTTTAGGTCCTGAGTCTTCAAGGATATCAATGGTCAGAGCTATAGTTAATATGGAACTGGTTGATTCAAATTTAAAGCTACTCGGTGAGGAAGGGATGGTACCTCCTTTGCTTGAAATGGCGGGTTTGGGCAATATTGAATCAATAGAACTTTCCTTGTCTGCCTTGCTTAAGCTATCTGATTGCCATGCTAACAAAGAGCTTATTTCTTCTGCTGGTGGGCTTCCTCTTGTTTTAAAACTAATGTTCTCTCCCCATATACGGACAATTATTATAGTAAAATGTGCAGAAATCCTTGAGAAATTTTCTTCTGATGATGATGGAATTAAATTTCTTGTTGATGAAAACGGAAACCGGCTGGAGTTAGAACCAATTATCACCAATTTGTTAGCTTTGCAACAGGTCCCAAGCTCATCCCACAATGTTCGGAGGCCTGCTTTACGTGCACTTCTTGGGATATGCAAGCTTGAGCCAGGGTTGGTTAAGACTGCAGTTCTCACTGCCCATGGTGTTTCTTTAATACTTCCTCTTCTTGATGACACAGACCCAGAAATTCGTGAAATTGCCATTAATCTTCTCTTCCTCTTCTCCCATCACGAACCGCAAGGAGTAGTGGAGTACTTGCTTAAGCCAAAAAGACTCGAGGCATTGGTGGGATTTCTTGAGAGTGATGACAAAAGTGATGTGCAGAAGGCTGCCGCGGGCTTATTAGCCAATCTCCCCAAATCTGAGTTAACTCTAACTATGAAGCTAATTGAATTGGAAGGGCTCAATGCGCTTGTAAATATTATAAGAACAGGGGCCATGGAAGCAAAAGAAAATGCTCTAAGTGCACTCTTCAGGTTCACAGATCCTGCAAATCTCGAGTCACAGCAGATTGTAGTTGAACAAGGAGCCTACCCTTTACTTGTAAACTTACTGGGAACTGGTTCTGTAACAGCAAAGGCAAGAGCAGCTGCTCTTATCGGCGATCTTTCCAAGAGCACCCCGAAGCTCGTTGTTGTATCCAAACCAACTGGATTCTGGTGTTTTCAGCCAACACGTCCTCATGTATGCCCAGCACATGCAGGCATCTGCAGTGTGAGAACTACATTTTGTCTTATGGAGGCAAATGCATTGCCTGCATTAGTGGAGCTCTTACGCAGTGAGGTTCCTGCAACTGCTCATGAGTCAATTCAGACACTTTCCACACTGGTTCAACAAGGTTCTCCTAACAGAGGGGCCAATGTGCTGCATGAGCATGATGCCATAAAGCCTGTGATAGATATTTTAAATTGGGGAACAGATTCTTTAAAAGAAGAGGCATTGGGATTCTTAGAGAAGGTATTTCTGTCAAGGGACATGGTGGAATACTATAAATCAGCAACTAGGTTGCGTCTTATTAGTCTGACAGGCCAAAATGTTCACGAAGATAATAGCCAGATTGGGAGGAAGGCTGCAAGAGTTTTATCACTCCTTGAACGCTATTCAAGATCATCAACATCTCTGCTGCCAGGAATATTTGGGTGAAGAAAATCAGTAGCCAGGCCTGAACTGATCTCTCTACTCATCAGGACCAGGATTGCAAATGAGTATCAACATTACCTAATGTAGCACTGATATCTTAATGCAGGATCTTAGAGTAACTTATTCCCTTCTATTTTTCTTAGATAAAGTTGTACAGACACCTCATAAACCAATTTGAGATTTGTTAAAAAAAAAAAAGCAAATAAATATAGGTTGCTATTATACATCTCAAACTCTCTTTACAAGTTTTTCTTTTTGTTGACACTTTCAGTTTCAGTCATCTGAATTATCCCATTTGCTGTTGAAGTTATGCACTGAGCATTTTATAATTTTTTTATTTTTAATGATAGAATATTTTTCATTTCATACATGAAGCATAGCTTGCCTTGACAAATTGTAAAAACGCTTCAAACAACTTTAAGCATATCCATTAAAAAGAAATGTGTATCCTAGATTCATTCGTAGAACTGTTAATGTAGCAGCCCATGCTTGTGCTCAGGCTGCTTTGGCTACAAATGATATTCAAGAATGGCTACTTCCTCCTACTAATCTCGTTTCAATTTTAGCTCATGAGAGCTATTTTTCTCAGGAAAACAAAAAAGGTTTGAGCCTTGTTTGGTGCATCTCAGGTTTATAGCATATTACATTTTACGACCAGATTCAAGAAACATTCTAAACTTCCATTTTAGAATTATTTTGCAGTTTTCTAACTTGTAATGCAGAAAGGGAGCGAATTAATTATTCAACTTATAGACAATTGAAATAAAAGTTGCACCAATTGGTGCGAGAATTGCATGTTTTGCAAAAACTACAATATTTCATTGAAGCCTAATGCAACTACAACTAAAACTACACACCTATCTACCAATTTTTATTTGTTCAAGCCATAAGAAATCATAATTTTTTTAAATAAAATTTCAAATTCTAATATTATATATAAACAAATATGAAAAACGTTCTATTTATTTATTTTTTTGTTGCTAAATTCACCTTATTTATATTAGTTGAAATTTTTGCGGTGATTAATATGTTTTTATTTATCCCCATCAAAATCACATATTGAACTGATATAAGGTTTTAAGTTGGCGTCCTAAAATTGCCGCAAGTTGTCCTCGAAAAGATTGGAGGGGCACCATATAAACCAATAGTCCGACAAGTATAAAATAAGACCCTGTACCTTTAATTTTTTTAACATTTCACTTCTTCACTTTTAATTTTCTTCACATTGAACTCTTATTGTAAAATTAAGGGATAATTAGTTTTTCAGATCTGAAAGCAATATACTTCTATTATTAAGTCTTGAATGTTTAATTTATAATTTATATAATTAAAGACTAAAAATTTTTAAAAATTTAACCGTTAGTCTTATGTCATTAACTCTAACGGATTGAGCTTATATGACACTAATTTTGCCCATGTGGCATCCATGTCAACACCTCAGTAGCTACATTAGCCGTCTATATTAGCTCCTTCTTCTTCTTCTTCTTCTTTTTCTTGCATCTTTGTCTTTCTTCTTCTTTCACAAATATGCTTCTTCTTCTAAACAATACTAAAATCTTCAACCCTTTCTTCTTTTTTCTTTTCTTCTCCAAACGGAAGGATCTTCTCCTCTCCTCCTTATCTGTTGCTTCACCCATGGCCACCATCATCTGCCATCACTTACTGCCACCATCCAACACCAACAAACACCATCCATAACCATAGACGCTACCATCAATCCATAACCATGGACTCTACCATCAATCACCACCACCATCATCAACATCATCGATAAAATTAAAATCAACACCGCCAACAAAATAAAAAACAATAAGATATAAAATTAAGAAATTAACAGAAACCAAGAATAATACATAGTATGAATATAAAGAAGTTTGAAATTCATTGCCATTTCATCTCATTCTCATTCTCCTACTACTACTACAACTTTTTCTTCTTCTTCTTCTTACATTTGTTGTCTCATAATAGAAAAAATTTGAATGTGAGAAACTCCACCAATTGAGAAGAACATGCAAAGCTCGGTATCAAATGGCATACCATAATTGTTGAAAATTGATGCTAGTGCTGCAATTGCCCTCTCAAAAACCACAAGCTAGCAATAGTAGTAGCACCACCATCACCAATCAGATAGTAAAAAGAAGAAGAGTTAATTGAGGGAGCTACAGAGAATAGAAAACACCGAAAAAGGAAGAACTCAGCAGTTGATAACAAAATTTGGTTTTATTTAACTTACATCTGTATCATAAAAACCTTTAACAAGTTTAACGTAATAAGGTTGATTACAATCCTCAACTTTAATGCACAATGCTAAGTAGCAGAGCTTTTCTTATCACTTTTGCACCTTCATGTAATCATATTGCTAGTCCTCTATGTGTTAATTATTTTTTCAACACAAATTGTAATATTGTCATTAAATCCATTGGCTACCTAAGTGGCTAAGCTACTATCTCTACTACCATGGCAAATATTGGCTTGTGGGTTTGCCGGAAAAAAAGATTAATGAGATTTTGGGATCAAAGGTTATGAGTAGGAGGAGATGGTTACATTTGTCATTATAATTTAAAAGAAATTCAGCCAAAAGTTTCAAGCCTATAAAACCCATAATTAAAAGCAAAACAAGAAAATCAAATGAATCAATTAACGAAAATCGAAACTTTCCTCTTCAAAATCTCACTATTGATTTCAATTCATGAGGTGGATGATTGATGTGGCTATTGAGGCGCTAACATGGATGTCACGTGGGCAAAATTAGTGCCACTTAAGTTCAATCTGTTAGAGTTTACGACATAGGACTAACAGTTAAATTTTTAAAAATTTTTAGTTCTTAATTGTTATAAATTGAACTTTAAGAACTTAATTGTAAAAAGTATATTACTTTCAGGCTTTAAAAAGTCTTTATCCCTAAAATTAATGATTAAAAATATATAAATTAGTCCCTATAATTTTAAATTTTTTATTTAATTCGGATAATATTTATTATTAATAATTAAGTCCATACAAATACTAAAATAATTCAATTAAATCTATTAAAAATTTTAAAAATTATATATTTTTATAAAATTAAGATGTCAATCATCTTTTCTAATAGATTTTTAATAATAAAAATATATATAGCCATAAAAATTATGACATGCTTCAATAATGCATTAAATATTTATACAATTAACACAAACATATAAGGAAAATTAATACATAATAAAATTTTGAATCAATAAAAAATATATGAGTCATTTAATAAATAAATATTAATTAAAATTTATAATATTTGTCAAATAAAAATAAATAAAATATCATTGCATACAATCATCTCTTTTACAATTAATATTTAATAAATTAATAATTCTATTAATTAAGTTTTTTAAATAAATAAAAAATTAATTTATGAGAAATTCTTCAGTGACTCTATTTTTTAGCTACCTTTACTTTATTTTACTTTTTTATTACCATAGAATGATAATATATTTTCTCATTTATTGGTAATTATTAGAAAAATGTACTTTGTAAAAAAAGAAAATAACTGTATTAAATGCCTGAATTGACTATAATATTATCCTTAAAGTTATAAAATTTTAATCTTTAATTTCCACTTGTATTGTATTTATTAAATATCTTATATATTTTTATTGATTAAAAATTTATTATGCATAATATTTGTCATATGTTTACATTAATTATATAAATATTTAATGCATAGTTAAGATATATCATAATTTTTATAACTATATATATTTTTACTATTAAAAATAAATGATTGATTTTTTAATGATATAAAAAGTATATAAGTTTTAAAATTTTTAAGGAATAAAGACAAATTTGGTGTAAATTTAACAATAAAGTATTTCAAATTTTTATAATTATTACACAGATAAATGCTGACATACAAAATCATGGCCCCACAATTTCAATTGAGCTAGAATTTAAAATAGGTAAACATGATATGCACGTGAGTGGTATGTCCATTAGAGATGAGAAATTACAAAAAAGGACAATTAAAATCAAACAAAAAAAAGTCCTATCACTCTGGAAGCTGCAATTCACCCAAAAAAACAAAAAAGTCCGATCACTCTGCCGATGTCATCTTCTTGCTCTTATTGCTTTCAGCAAATTCCATGAAACGAAAGTATCAACGAAGGGACTGAAAATCCACACCAAACGCATCGTTTCAAACTAAAACAATATCATTCTTAATGAAATTCCTTCGCTTTACAATTACAAACTGTAAAATGCAATGAACATAAAGTTAACATCAAAGACAAATAAAAAAATCCAACTCAAAAAATATTGCAGAAGTAACAAATAGCAAGAAGACATAAACCATTGCAACTTATTAAGAAAACCTAATTGAACAATGAGTATAAAAATAAGTCATAAAATTGAAACCCGATTGAACTTCAGTCTAAAAAAGATTGAATTTCAATCCCAAAACACAACCATCAATAGAAGATCAGAACCCATAATCACAAAAATTAGATTAACTAATACGTACCGACTAAAACCTAAAGCTAAAGGAAACCCATAAACAATCACAAAGCAGAGAGTAACAAAAAAAAAAAAAAACCTACTTCACTGCTCATAGTTCACTAGAATCAAGATTCATGCCCATATAAACATGGCTTATGTACCTTAACCGATCGAAAGAGGCCATCGGAAGAGAAGAAGGAGAAGAGGGTTTAAAGAAGATCCTCAATTTTCAAATGCAATAATTGATCTTCTCTACTAATGGATTTGAAGTTGGTGTTGTTTTCTTGATGATTATCAATTGAAGAGAGGAAGAAAAAAAACAAGGAAGAGAAGAATAGATGTACAGATGATTATTATATGTCTTTAATCACTTAAAGGGCTATTGTGGTCATTTCGTAATTAAACATCACATGACTATCATGTGTCATTCCAAATCAGCAACTTCATCTAAACTGGTCAGGAGCAATCATCGGCCAACTTGATTGTTACCTGTTATATACACTATTGGTTATAATTATATAAGTTACAACACTTAATTATAATTATAAAAAGTTTAAACACTCAATTTTTAAATTTTAAAAAGTTTGGACATCAAATTTATCTTTATCCCAAATTTTTAATAAGTTTAATTCAATTATGTTAGTAATTGTATGGACTTAGTTGTTAATAATAAAAATTATAAGAATTGCATAGAAAAATTTTAAAATTATAGTGGTCAATATGTTAAAAATTGAGAGTAAAATGGTACAATGTATCAGAAATTAAAAATAAAGAGATGCAATATATCTAAAATTTAGTAGAGGGACACAATGTGAAAAAACTTGATTGTATAGGGGTCGAAATGCGTTTTGTCAAATAAGAAAGTTCAGAAGCATAGAAGGGGCAATGATGTACTTTTTCAAAGGAGAGTGGGTGTGATGACCAAAGTTCATTTCACGTAAAAATACAAGCTTTTTTTGGCTCTCCGAGACTGCCATTGAACGAGGAAGCAAAGAACAGCCCGGTTATTAAAGGGAAAACATTAAACATTGAAAACCCAATATACACAAATACTATAAAGAAAGCTTTTCTGATTCCAAGCCAAAAATTGACCACTCCCAGACTGCCTCCAAATGGGACTAAAATCTGCTTGCATTGCATGCTCTACACTTTGCTAAAGATAGACCCTTTAGCTGGGCCTTTGTTGAGTTGGTGAAAAAAAAAAAAAAAAAAAAAAAGCGACAAGGGTCATTTTGTTTTGATGCTAGGGCAAATGGGTTACACAGGACTGTTTTTATGATGTGGGTTTGAATTAAATATCTGCAGAAACCACATATATGGACACAAAGGGAAAGTGGAAGTGATAGTTCTTAGATTTTTAGGTGGGTGGATTTGGGTTTTGGATTTTGTGGCTTGGAGATTGTTACAGAAATGATTGCTAATGGGATTGAGCTTGAACTGCAACTTAAGGAGGCTGGGAATAGGCTACAAGACCCTTTATTGTCTACTGATGAGCTTCTTGATATGCTTGATGTAATACCCTCTTCATCTGATATTTACTTGTGTATTAATGTTTTGGGATTTTTGTTGGTTTATTATATTGCTTATTACAATTGTGAATTTGATTGTTTATTGTATATGTTGGTTTTTGGTGAATTTCTTTTTTCAATAATACTGTTGATTTAGGGAGAAGGATACCTGGAAATTTTTGTACTCGATCATGTTTGGGTCAAGATTAAATTTAGTGTAATTTGGAGTTTTGTTGTACATCATGTTGCTCATGTAGTCCTCCTATTAGCATATGTCTTTCGGGTGTTTGTGTATTTTAATTGGAATGTTAATGGAACAGCAAGAACCTTACAGGTTGATGTTATATGCTAATAGGAGGTTGGAATGGGGACATCAACTTCTTGTTCTTGAAATGGTTAAAATTGTTTGTTTGATTAATTCTGGCTGTTGTTTGATGAAAATCATTGTTACAGCTGCATAGGATTGCGGCTTGATTATACCATGTATTTGTATTTCAATTGGTAACCAATGATGTGTGTATTGGTATTAGCATCATAGCTTTAGGAGAGCAACAATTTTTGATGTTGGGTGGTTGTTTTCCTGATCACTGATGTTCTTTTAATTTATAATTTGTTTTTATGTATAATGGTGTGTTCCATGTTGGTTTCTTATTTCCTTTTTCTATCTTAAAATGCAATTAGTTTCTGTTTATTGTAAATGTCAAAGTGTATGGTCCTATTCGTTCAAGCACATTGCTGATAGCTTTTTTGGATGATTTTAGACACATGACTACTTTAATGCTTTCAGAAAACTCATCCACCTGACTAAAACCTTGCCTGTATACAGTACAATTTATGGTATCTGTTCCTTTAAATGGATTTGGATCATATTATAGAAATTCTGCTTATGCCTCCAGTTGTTGAAAAAATTTGCTAATTTTTTCATATTTCTAGCTACTTGCTCTGTTTCAACTTTGAAACAACCACATGAGTTGAAGTCAGTAGTTTATCTAGATAAAACTTAGTTTTTATCTATAAATTGTGAAGAATATTAGGACTTGGGATTGTGGAGGGTATGATGAAACTAATACTCTTGGTATCATCTGGGCTTTTCTTGAAGAATGTCGAGTTTGAGCTTAATGCTATAGGCATTTTTGTTGTGGAAATAGGTAGGAAGAGGTATGTGATGATGCCATTCACTTGGTGATTTTGTGGTTCGCTAGGAGATTATGAACTTTGTGAACCTTTGAAAATTTGGAATTTGTGTCAAAAAATTTGATACATGCTTGATGTCTTAGCTCAGGTACAATTTTTTTGTTTCCTAGTTACAGCCTCTTTAATCACATAAATAGAGCTTTTATCTTAAGAAAAAAAAAACAGAAAAGAAAATATCACTATGATGTTGCCCTGATATGTACCAATAGTGGATCTTTTCCCAGCTCAGATAGGCAGTAATCTAAACCTAGTTGGGGTTGTTATATGGTCCTTCCAGTTATAATTTGTTTTAAGTTACATCTAGCAATGTTGAGTTTTATGATGACTTTAACTTGCCCGAATGGATCTTCAGATGCAAACATCTTTGGTATTGCTCATTTTCTTACAATGCTAATATAGCTGTCTTCTGTGTGTGCTTGGTGTCAATGTATTACTTTCACTTCATGGGTTCATGTCCTGGACATTCTGGACTCTTGTTGTCATTTGAGCTTCTGAATTATTTAAAAGCTTTTTGTTTTTCCTAAATGCTTCTGGCTGTCTTCAGTTGTGTTTTAATATTTTATTTTTCTTTATATCCTGGATTTTTTAATTATCATGCGACTAGATTAATTGATTGATTTGTCTTTTTTTTTTTTGTCTTTTCTAGAATCTTGAGTGTGTGCTCATTAATGTGGATCAAGCGCCATCAAGATCAATGCAAGATGCACTTCTACCCTCCATGAAGGCCTTGATTTCTGATGCCCTGTTGAGGAACTCTGATGCAGATGTGAAGGTCTCAGTTGCATCTTGTCTTAGTGAGATTACAAGAATAACGGCACCGGATCCTCCCTACAATGATGACCACATGAGGGTAATAGTACAGCTAAAATCAAGATTTTATAATTTTGCTGATGTTCCATGTTTTATGGTTTCAAATGCATTGAAATAGTTCAATATATGAGCTTAAATATGTTTTTTTGGGCTGTTGTTGTTGGTATGCTTTTCCTTTGGCAAGCAGGAAATTTTTCAATTGATTGTAGCAGCTTTTGAAAAGTTGTCTCATATGTCGAGTCGCTGTTATATGAAGGCAGTTTCAATTCTTGACACTGTTGCAAAGGTTAGGTCCTGCTTGATCATGTTGGATCTGGATTTGGATGAGCTAATTGTAAAGATGTTTCAGCATTTCCTAAAGATCATTAGGTAAGAGTCTTGCTGGTCATTGCACAATCTTCTAATGTACTTAAGAGGATGTCACTTTCTATTCAAATAAATGATTTTAAATTTTACCATCCCCTCGACTATATTTTCAATTCCAGAGTGATTGAATCGTAGTTTTTGCATTCCATGCATGCTTACTAGTAAAACGGCAATTCTTGTAGCTTCTATTATAATAAAAGCAATGTATCTGTTCATAGAAATATCCTTGCCAAAAGATATGTTCCGAGAATTAATAGTCAACATGACTTTTTGAATTGTGTGCTTAACTCTGCAAGCCTTTAGACACAAACGAAGCTAAGGTTGGATGAAGATTCAGGCACAGATGTTTTCAACGTAATTTCTATTGAAGAATCAGTTTCAGGTTCCTGTACTTGTAATATCAACTTTGTCGTGCTTTAAAGCATGCTGATGGAGATGTTTCAATATAATTTTTCATTGAAGTACAAGTTTTGGTCAAAATTGGGTTATACGGCTTTAACTAAAAGTCATTAGGAAGTAAATAAGTCTAAGAGATTTTTGGAGTTGAAGATCTCTAGGGAGGAGATTTTGCATTTTGAGAATTGAGATGAAAGCCAAGACTCATTTGTTGCAGCATGAGCCTTGTTTACTTGGAGGTTGGTCATATGATCCTGGTCATTTTTTAAGATAGAATGACTAATATTTGTGCATTTTTGGATAAAGAAAGGGAAAAACTAGGAATTAATCGTTGATATGAGTGGTAAATACTAGATAGGGTTCAGTAATAGAATTCTATTTGAAGATTTCTGGTTCTTGCTTAAGGGCAACTTTTAGTGGCTTTTCTTCGAGGATAAACAGCAATTTCCATTTTAAAGTTCTTGCATAAGGCTGCAGATCCTGTACTTTTATCCCCTTTCTGAAGTAGTGGCAATGAAAAGTATTGAAGCTTTGGGCTATGTTCAATAGTTGAATTTATTTGTTAAGCTTTGGTGTGGTGGATTGGACACCTGCCTTAATTCAATAAATTAAACAGAAGGATTCAGGTGTTGAGGGGCCCTGTTTTCCAGGGTGGTTCAGTTTAATTTACTTTGATTATACCAGAATTTTATTAAAAAAGGTCACAAAAATTTTTGTGCTAATACTCTAAATATAGAAAAACAATCAGACCTTAGTGTTTGCAAGAGAACAGATTCAGTGTTATGGTTTTTTTTTTGTTTTGTTTTGGCCGTATCACCTTATCTTTGTATTCTTCTTCATTTTTTGTGAAAGTTTTTATTTTGTCATCTTTTCTGTTTCAAATGGTAACATGCAATGCTAAAAGAAAGCATGATACAATAGCTCTATTTAGAATGTCTGAGTGAGGGTAACAGGGGACAAAAGTAACTCTGAAATTTTATTGAGAAGTTAGCGTCTGGAAAGCATAAATACAATGCTATGGCTAGGTTGTTGTCTTTAAAACTAAAGTTGTCTATAATTTCTTGTTTTGGTGAAACAGCATCATGTAACTTGATAGCTGTTTTTCTCTTCTTATTTTTAGTTACCCTTGAAAAGTTGTTATATATCTTCTATACATGAGTCACAAATGATAGCTTCTTTTTGTTTGATTCAAGGTCCAACCATCCACATGATGTATTTATGGCCATGGAAACAATTATGACCTTGATAATAGATGAAAGTGATGATATATCTGTGGGTCTTCTCACTCCCCTTTTGGCCAGTGTCAGAAAGGAAAATCAGGTATCTGTTTCTCTAGTATCTGCTCCTCCACTCCACAAATGCACACACTTACCTTCTTTTTTTTTTTTTTTATTTTGATTTTTTTAGCAGTTCAGTGAGATTTGGCAATGTATCTTGTATGTATTTTCAGAGTGCTTCTACTATTGCATGGAAACTTGGGGAAAAAGTTTTTGTTAATTCTGCTTCCAAACTGAAATCCTATCTCAAGAAAGCAGTACACCTTGAAGGCAGAGCTTTTGATGAGTATTCTCCGATAGTTGCTTCCATATGCCAGGATGAGTCTTGTACTGTAGTGTGTGATCATGTCAATGGTTCCAGGGACTATTTGGTATATTTCCTTTCTCTTATCTCTGTCTTTATAAAATGCAGGGTACCTTTAATGTTAGTTCTCTTGGAATTTGAGAATTGCTTCGCAGATGGTAAACAGAAATCTCTTTGTTTGCTGACTGCAAATCCTAACTTTTTTTTTTCTTTCATAGGAAGTTCTCCTGAGACAAATCAGATCCCCTGATTGTTTTTTTTTTTTTTTTGTCATTCAGTTAATCTTTCATTTTATCTGAAGGGAGATGGTGGATATGGAGTAGAATTGCTTTAACTTGACAAATTGTTCCTCAGTGCCCTTTCAGCATCATTCTCCTAGAATATAAGTATACAATTGCAAACAGTCTTTCACATATATTTTAATCACCAAGGTTAAAGGAAATTCAATAAAGGTTGAAGGCAGGAAATGGTTTTACCTATTATATGACCTCTAGCAAATCAATCTATTAAATTGTACAGAAATAAAACATTCCATGAGAAAACAACTAATCAACCTCATTCCATTAGTATAAAGTAAATTATTTTAGTACATAAGAACATGCTTTGCTGCACAAAAAAATTGCTGGTAATTTTTTTTTTTTGCAAACAAATATTCATTGTTTATTTATATCTCATTGGAGGATGTGTAATCAGAAAACTAAGAAAGATTAAAGTGAAATTTTTGTGGGGGCATATGTTTGGTTTATTCTTTCCTATACAACATATATTGGGATTATTTTATGACTCAATAATTGCCGCTATATTCAATTTCTCTTGTTGAGGTGACACTATCGCCAGATGCTGCCTCTCCTGGAGAAGATCTCCATGGTGTGAATGGTATTCCTGAGTCAACTACAACTAATGGAAATGCATCAATTGTAAATGCTGACAATGGCACAAATGAAAATGTTACAAAAGAACTGAAGTGTTGTTCTTTAGTACAGCATAGTGAAAGCACAGTGGCACATGCTAATGCTGATAGTGAAGTGAAATTGGAAATGGATCAGGGGACTGTTCCAACGAAAAGAGGGCGGAAACCTAACTCTTTGATGAATCCAGAGGAAGGTTATGACAATTGTTGGATTCATGTGGGCAGAAAATGTGCAAAAGTACCTCGTGAGAGGAAACTTCCTGACAAGGAAGTAGATTTGCACTTGGAAAATCGAGTTCCAAAGAAATCAAATATGCATGTGACTGCACCTGGTGAATTGATGCCAGAAACTGGTGGTATTGTAGATGCTTCTACCCCATCACCAGATCAAAGCCTTCCTGATGGAATTCACCGTAAAAGAGGCCGGCCAAAGAAAAATGTAAGCAATTGGAATCAAGATCCTGATCTGAGTTCACTGTGTTTAGCAAAGGTTTTGAATACTGAAAATGTAGAGAAAGCAGCAGAACATAAAGTCAGTTTGAGTAAGCAATCTGATGGAAGGAGTACCACAAAAATAAAGCAACGTAAGTGCTCAAGAAATACTGGACTTGCTGTGAAGACTGCTCAGGAGACATCTCTGCCTTCTGCCTGTCTCTTATCAGGTGAGAAAGATGGCTTCCTGAGTGAACCTGAAGAAGAACCACTGCATCAGTCTGCTCAGATAGGAGCAAAGATCATTAAAAAGGATAGTTCAATTATCCAAATAGATACTGGCCGAAGGAGTTTGGTGATAAGTATTTCAAGTGTAGGAGTTGGTGAAGCATTTAGGATTAAGGTTTGAAATGGATGTCTCATTTTCCATTCTTGCACCCCTTGGCATTAATTTGTGAAGAGTTTTTAATTCAATGTTTTTTTTTCTTATAATCAATTGCACAGAAAAACAAACATGCTGATAGAGATGGAAATAACAAGGAAGAAATGCCTAGAAATAATATCAAGAGGAAGCGCACACCAAGGAAGGAAGTGGTATAGATTATGCCTTGTTCTCAGTGTATTGTCCTGTTGGTTAATGGTACTGTGATGGGTTTTAGTTCTACTTTTTTTTAAATCCTTTTTTGTCACTGATGTAAGTTATGCATTTGTTCCTTTTTTGTGATTATTTAACTGAATTGGTGCTGTTAAACTTTTTTTAGTTTTATGACTTATCCTTTTAAAATATGATACTCTTTGGTTTAGGTGCTTTTGAAGTGCTGGCTTCAAGATATGAAGTGCCAGTTGCTGCTCTTTATTTTTTGTAATTTTACACTGAGCTTCATATGCGTCTATTTAATGGAAAAATGAAGTAGGAAAGTTTGTCCGCTTAGCTCTTAGTCAAAAAAGTCATTACTTTTAATGTGCACCAGAGCTAGTGAAAAAAAAAGAAATAGTTGTTCTATGGTTTGCAAGTTGTGCAGTATCATGTTCTTTGGGAGTTATTATTGGACTTGAGCTTGTTTCTTTTGACCCTTTTGCAAAAGTTTCTTGCTCCAAACCTGTTCTGAAGATCAATGAACCATTACTGTCTTCTGTTAGTATCTTCGTTTTGTTCAATAATTACATAATATGTCCTTTGTGTGCTTTCTGTAATCTCTTACAAGTTTTTGTTCTACATAGGCATAATTCCATTGCTTCATCTTCACTTCTTCGAGCTAATTGCTATATTCTGTAATTTTACATTTTCAGTTTATTTATGCTTTTTTTTGTTCCAATTCAGCCTCCTGAAACTCCTGAACTTGATGAACGATTGACTGGCAGCAGAATAAAAGTTTGGTGGCCAAAAGATAGGATGTGAGATACCTTTAAGACTTTCAGTTTTATTATACTTCTATTTTTCTGTGAGATTTATTAAACATGATTTCTTTCATTTTTTTCAGTTATGTTAAGTTAATATTTTGCTTTCTTTTGCATTAATATTCAGTGCCTGCAGAATTTGATAAATTTTTTGATTTGTTGTCTGTTTGATAGCTTTCTGATTCTGTACTGACATTGGAGACTAATACCCTTTTGTGGATGTTGTACATTTCATGTTCACAGTATTGTAAACTAGTGGGAATTAAGTACTTCTGTCTAGAGTAACTAACTGTTGTGGCCCCTATGAGGGCATCTAACCGCATAACAGTGTCCAAATATATATATATATATATATATATATATTTTCTGTTTTCCACCATAAATCTGTATAGAAGAGGGGACTGATATCTCATGTTAAAACTGGAACTTGAGGAAAGGGTAAGGCTATAAGGATATTTGGCATATGAGATAAATTAGGACGGAAGTTATTATGTAAGCTGGACTCCAATGACATGTAATGAGTAATTACTTATGGTACGATAGTGAAAATGGCAAAAATAAAAAAGGTCCAAAAATTTATGTGCTTTTCCAATTATGCATGCTTAATCTTAAATTACCAATAGTGGGCATAAACTCAGTTTCTCTATTGAGGGCATGTGCCATGCTAGTTTGGCTTGTTTTGATTTGCATAATGATTGTTGTGCTGATTGGGATTGATAAATAGTTGAATGGGATTTGATGCTAAAAGGGTTGGATAATTTCTGTTGCTGTAGAGAACTTTTGATTTGCTTTATGTTGGAGCTGGATCAGTGCCTAGTCACCTTAGCACAAAGAAATGCATCATTGGCCTGAAAAATACTCAAAAGTGATTTTTGGTTTTAATTAACACTCAAGAACTTAGATCATGGATTGCTATGTGCTAGACATATTCGTTTGTTAAGTTTTTAACCTTTATAAAAGTGTTCCTTAGAATCTTCTGTCATAACTGTGTTTTCTTATTCTGCAGGTTTTATGAAGGAGTTGTTGATTCCTACTACCCTATTAAGAAGAAGCACAAGGTAACCCTATTTAACTCTTCCCTTTTTTGTTGATTCTATTTAAATGGTCAAGAAGGGAGCATTGGGTAGATTTTGAGAAACTATTCATTGCATTTATATTTAGCTCTCTATTCCTTTTCCATATGTTGGCCCTTCCCTTATGTCAAGTAATGGATAATCATCTATTTTTAATCACACTCATAGTTGGCTTTCTATTCTTTTTCCTTCTATTTGCTTTTCCCAGGGCCATCTCTCATGTTAAATGATGAGCAATTCTGTCTGATTTTGCATCCATGAGTTCTTAGACGTTGGACCATCCTATATTAGGCCCTCTTGTGGCTCTTGTTGCAAGGCCAGCTGATCTGAAAACTGAAATTACTCATCCTTGACAATCCTATATTTGTTCCTCCTATTATTCTTTTTGTTTCAATACCTGGCGATCCAAATAATGAATACTCATTCTTGATGGAGTAATAAGTTGGTCACGTAACACTTCAATGAAATCTTGAGCCTGGAAGCAACTTCTCTATTTTCAAAGGACTTAACTCTATTTTTCCATTTCTTCATATTATATCTCTAAAACGTTTTTGCTGATGGCTTTCTTTATATTATAGCTTTAGAACATTTTTGCTGATGATTTATTATCTAGATTTTGTATGCTGATGGAGATGAAGAGATATTAGATCTCAGAAGGGAACGGTGGGAACTAATTGGAGATGATAGTTTGCCTAATGAAGTGGTATTGTTCCTTTTCATGAACTTGGTACTCTTACTTAATAACTTATTTCTGGAAAGTGATTCATATGTCTTGCTATTTTGCCTGTAATATTAGCAGGAGCAAGTAACTAATATTCCAAAGGTTGATTCTTCATCTCATAAGTAAGTTAATCTGTTTCCATGATATGACTACTGCTAGTTAGTATGGCTGTCTACTTTCCTTCTGCAACATCTAGTTTAGTTTTTATTGTGCAACATAAACTAAGGGTTTTTATTTTTGTCTTCTTGAGGTTTCTTTGGCTTTAATGTATTGAATGGTTATCTTCTTTTAGTTTGATTTTTCTTCTCCTTGAAAAATTAGTAAAAGTAGTTTTCTTGCATCTTCAGATGTGCTTTGTTATTCTTCTATATTTGTCCAAAAAAATTTTTAAATTTTGATGCACAAATCTGCAAGGTGAGGCCATCTTAGTATGCCATGGCTATTTATTTAAATATTTAAATAGAATGTAACACCTAATGTGTTCGCTAGAAAAGGACATTCTGCAATCATTATCTTTGATCTCAAGTGGTTAACTAGAAGTTGTGTTTTCTATCATATCTTTTGTTTGATATTAAATGTCTTATCCTTGCGAAATTTATTGTCAGTCCACAGCAAGGGAAGGGAAAAGTGAAGTTAGAGTTGGCCAAACAACTGAAAATTGATTTGGAAAGGTTGGTTTTCATACTTCAATCAACTTTAGTCATTCGAATCTGATGTTATTGACTCAAAAGGTTATGATGGTTTTCTAGGAGTGGAGCCACCAACATTTCCAAAAGAAAAGCTAAAATATTTGGCAGTAAATCTGCCAGTGGCAATGCACAGGATGAACTTGGTTTTGTTAAGAAAGCTATCAATGATACATCCAGGCCAGGCAGTATCTCAGAAGATGGTAAAAACTCCACCAAGGAGTTTAAGATGAAAAGTACGGTGATTGGTATCAAGACTGAGCAGATAAAACTAGAGAATGCAAGTCCATCCAATGATGGAAACACATCTATTAATGAATCTTTGCGGCATTGCCCCACCTAAAGGGGTTTCCATGCCTGAAAGGGAATTCACTGAACATCCCTGCAGAAGTGAGCAACAGAGTGAAGTGAGATCAGTGGATTTGGCTGAAACTAGTTACAAACTAATTGTATCTACAGAAACAGAAGAAGGGTTGAGAGAGGCTAAGAAACTTTGTAAGTTTTGGTTTTGATACAGGGTAGTAGTACCAGAGCATAACCTCTAGCTAATATGAGTCTTGATTTTGCCCTGAAATTTAGTGATAATGATGTACTTACAGTCCTTTCAGGCTCTTTTACCAGTTGTAATGGACAATTGCTGGTTGCTGGGGCCTGTTTTGAAATGGATACAAGGCCTTGAGTTGTCCATTGTGATTTTGCAGCCCTCGGGACTGAGATTTTGTAATTAAGTCTATGCAATAGAGGTATGGAAAAAAACCAAACAAGTTTTTTTTTTTTTTTTAAATGCAGCTTGCTCATGGCTGGAGGAATAGGGAAAAAAATGAACTGAATGCAATAATTTCCAATATTTATGATTTTAAACTTCTGATTTGCCTTATATTTGCCTCCTTGCCTCCTTGCCTCCTTAATGCAGCTAAGAGTTAAATATGTATAGTCTCAATTTGATTTTCGAAATATTTTAGGAATTTTTTTATTTTTTTTTTCAGTTGTGTATTTGTGTTTATATATATATAGCCAACAGATGGGAGCAATGTTTTCCGATAATCAGTTTTTTTAATTAGAACATTTTAAAATTTTTTGGTAGAATATTTCAAAAATTTATTTTCATAAATGCTAACTTTTTAAATTTTACTACTGTAGTAGTGTTTACACTATTTTTTTTTTTTTTTAACAATTTAAGTGTTATGAATCAGTAAAATTTTTTAAAATGGTATCTCTAACAAGTTTGATAGCCACATGTTACTAAATAGTAAATTGACTTAAATGTTTGCTTTTATATTAGGTTTCATTTTTTAAATTAAAAAATTTTATTTTCACTTATATATGTATATTAAATTTGAAAGAAAAAATATATTGAATATTATTAAATTAAAATAAAAATAAAGATTGAAGAGTTATAATTGAAAAATAAAGTAAAAAAATAAATATTTAACTTATTTTCAAATTTATCTGAAAAAGTGAAAATAAATATACAATTTAACTAAAATAAAAAAAAAAACAAAAATTCACTTATCATAATGTAAAAATAAAAAGAAAATAATTTTTCAATAAATAAAAAATTTATTGTAACTAAAATCATGAAATAAAAATTAAATTCAATCAGTACAATCAATAAAATAAAAATAAAAAGAAAATGATATTTAATTTTTCTAATTTAGTTCAATAAATAAAATTACATTTCGTTTGTAATAATTTTTTAAAAGTAATTAGAATAAAAAACAAAATCTCATATGAAAGAATGACATTTAAATTAAATTGCTATTTAAAATAAAATCATAAACATTTTAAATTGTAAAATTTGATGCCAGTTTAGATACTTAATTGTAAAAGAATAGTTCAAATACAAAAAATAATAAAATTTAATAAGTTTAGACACTATTTATACATTTATCCCTAAATATTACACTGATAAAAAATAAAATATTAATATTTTTAACTACTAAAAATTATATTACTTTGGCTAAAGTTTGAAATTAGCCTAGTGCAAACGTGCGTTTTCACTCTTAGAGTACCTTTAGATCGGAATTAAAGATATGAGGTATAACAATTATATATATAACTATTAAGAGAATAAAATATTAATAGTTACATTTATAATAATTAAATTATTAACCTGATTTGCCAAATAAAGGGAATTGTATAAGTTGTATAATTATTTTTTTTTAAAAACTATTAATATATATATAAAATTAAAAGAATATAAATAAAAAAACAATAAAATTAATTTTTAAAACATGAAATAATTAGAAAAATTTCATGACAATAAAGTTACATAATATATATTTATACATTCCTATACATAAAAAAGAAATAAAGAGAAATAAATTGATTTATACTTTTTTTTATTTGATTTATATTTCATTATTGTAAAAAAATTGAAAAAAAAGTAATTTGTAAATAAACATTAAATTATAGAAAAATGAAAATTAATAAAATAATTGTTTAAGGCTTTTACCCCACTTCTAACTAGGTTAATAAAAATACACAGAAATGAAGTCAACTATTAAGGTGGTTAACCTTAATGTTTTAAAATTTTCCAAACATGATTAAGGAGGGTTTATGACAGTGATAACATTTACTCTCCTTTAACCTCAATTCAAATGCAAATGTTTATTTCCTAAAAAAAAATATAAATGTTTACGCTGAAAAACATATTTACCCTTAAAGAAAATTTTGGAGCATTTAAGCTCCAAAAATTGAAAAATAAAGTTTTTAAATCCCTCACTTAATTGTGGTTTAACTTTCCGTTTTCTTCTTGTATTCAATTGTAATTTTTTAATATAAAACTATCAATTAAAAACCCTAAAAGTTCTATTTCTTTCACTCTTACCCTCACTTTCCTTCAGCCGCATACACAACCATCGCCAACTCCAAATAAACTTGTTCAACTCCTATACACAACTTGAGTCAACTCCGCCCTCGACCACCATCACAACAACATCATCAACAATAGCTTTAATATGTTGGAAAATGCTATGTGTCAGCAATTAGCAATGTCTACAGTAATGCAGTTACTGACAACATTTACATTTTTACCTTTCCTTTCTTTTCATATTTCATTATTAAAAAGTTTTTTTTATAAGCTCTCTCTGTATATATATCAAAAATATTTTTTTATTGTCACGAATAACAATACCATTGTAGGCATCATTGTCCTAATATGTTTTACCCAAATTATGTTATACAAATACATACATATATATATGAATATACCACTGATCAAAATGAAAATCCAACTGATCGTTGGGGTTGCTACTCATGCCTTTGCTTTCTTTGGCTTATATAGTATTTTACAATTTGCCTTTTCATATATCGATCGACCAGTCACTGTTCTCACCCTCGTAGAACATACCGTTAACAATCTCATCAATTAGTGAATCGATAAATGTGTCCCAACTCGCTGTGAGTATACGATCCGCGCTACCGTAAGCACGCAAAAACCAACGAAATTTGCAATGTATGTCACTGCGCCAAAGCATACACCACCTGCTTCTACTCTGATATAATCAAGAGTTTTACCATCGCAAGACAACCGAAAATGGCCTCGAAATCATGACTCTTTTTGGTGCTCTCAACGTATTCTGATGAAGTCTCACAAAAGGGTGATGACACCTCTTCATATCCACCCTTCTTTCTACTCTTCACCGCCGCAAAATGATCCTCACCTTACAATCTCAGCGTACAAAACCTATAGGTTGCAGCATGATCTTTAGGTTTTCAAGTTCACCAATCTGTTTAATTTTAGTACCTACAGGTACCTGGAAGGAAACAACAAATTCTTTTTTTAAGATGACAGGTTTTTGAGCGCCAAGCTCGCAGTGAATAACACGCACCACCCCCCTAGGCATTGGTAAAAAGAGCGGTTCTACAAATTCTCTTCAATTTTTCAGACAATTAAGGTGGAAAATTATGGTTGTATGTAAGTAGGGCAAAGGGAAAGATAAGGTTGGTATAGGGTGAGGCCCTGAACCTTAAGGTACTCGTTCAAGCCACGACCCTTGGTGGATTCCATGAGTGGGACTCAACACCCCCTAGTTAGGATAATACTTTTTCTCCCACTAAAACTAATAGCTAACAGTCCTAATGAATAGGATACTAATAAGCAATACGATAAAAAAAAAAAGCAAATAAAAAATAAAATAATATTCATAGTGGCCACTAAATTATAAAAAAACTGAAAAATTCCAGCCTTTATCATGCTTAGCCAAAATATTTTAAAAAATATGATGGATTTTTTTTCAAATTTAACTGTTCGCTTCATCTTTATTTATTTTTTTTCCATTTTTTCTTATACTAATAATAATAATAATAATAATAATAATTATTATTATTATTATTATTATTATTATTCTATAACTATTTTATTTTAATATTATTATTTATTTCCTTATTTTTATTTTCTAATTATTTTTTTCCTTTTATTTTTATTTTTTATTATTTTTCTAATTGTTTTAGGTTGTTTTTGATTTTTTAATTTTTATTTACATTTTTTTTCTTAATCTTTTCATTTGTACAATTTTTTTTGTTGTTTGTATTTTTTCTTCTTTACTTGTTTATTTTTATTTACCTTTTTTCTTGATCTTTGCATTTGTACAACATTTTTTTTGTTGTATTTATAGTTGTTTTTTTTTTAATTTTTTGTTATTTCAGCTTTATTTTTTATTAGGTTGTTACCAGAAAACCAGTACAAAACAAGTTCATAAATTGCAAAAAAACCAACAAAAAAATAAAAACAACAAGAAAAACCACTACAAACAACTTAATAAAAATTGAAAAATGAACCAACAAAAAAATCATTAGAACAACTAAAAAACAACTAGGTACCAGAAAAACATGAAAACAACTAGAAAAATCACTGCAAAATAAACTCATAAAACTGAAAAAAAACCAACAAAAAAACAAAACAACCACTAAAATAACTAGAACGCAAAAATAACAAAAAAATAATCTCCAAAACAACCAAAAAAAAACTGCTAAAATAACCAAAAAAATAATCGCCAAAACAATTAGAAAAAGAAAGCACACACTCATATTAATTTAAACAAATCAATCCAAAGCCATTACAACACTCAAATTTCAAAGCCCAACACAATTATAAAGTGTAAGTTTTTAGTTATAAAAACTCTTCTTTTAAAAAAAAATATCAAAAATCAAAATGCAATTTAACTCTCAACGTCATCACTCTCTCCTCTCATTTGAGTTTATCCACAAGATCTGGGTTTTTTTTTTTTAATATGAATTGTGGTTTTTTTTTTCTTTTTGATGGGATCTAATGTAAAAAGAAAAAAAAAGTAGAGAGAAGAAGAAGAATTAGGTGATTTTGGTTGTTTGTTGCTTCATATTAGGTGTTGGTAATGGGATTTAGCGCCAAAAAAAGGAGAAAAAAAAAAAGAAAAAAAAGAGCATAATAGAGGAAGAAAAAGAAAAAGAAGAAAAAAAAATTATATTTTTTTAAATGGTTTTACCTTTTTATGTGCTTTTGAAGAACTTTTTCTGTGTTTTGTATTTTTGAATTTTTTATTTTTATATACATTTTTGAAGTTCTAAAAATTTTTTCTCACCCAATAGATAGAGCCTCAGCTAATGAGGAAAAGGAATTTTTTTAAAAAAAATCCTTGTCGTTTAGCAACTCACTATGTATATCAAAACTAAAAAATATAACGTGTAGGATTTTAATTGGTATTTTATATTAAAATATTACAAATTAATATAAGAAAAGAAACAAACAGTTAAGCTTTTATTGAGTGAGGGGGTTAAAAATTTTATTTTTGAAAATTTTATACTTAAATGCTGTAAAAATTTCTTTAAGGACAAATCTTCATTTTGGTGTAAACATTAAGGATAAAAATGCACCTTTGCCATTTGTCTATTATTGAGAAAGTGGAAAGCTACGTACTTTTGTTATTGTTTTCCATTCAATACAATAGACGAAACACTCTTCCATTATTGAGAAAGCGCAATGCTACCCCTTTTTTTTTTTTTTTTTGAATTGAGAAAACGCTTTTTCATTTTTAAGAAAATCCAAAGCTACTTTAATGTAATTTTTTTGTTATTTTCATTTATAGTACATAATTTTAAAATGAAATTCTCATGACATCAAAATTTCGTTTAAAATTATATCTTATAAATTTTTATTTATTTATAATGTTTTTAATTCACAAAATACAAAAAGAAGGATTAAACACTATATAACCGTGTATAAATAAAACTTATTAGAAACGAAAATATTTTTATTTATCAAATTAAAATAGAAAAATCAAATATTATTTTTTATTTTTATTTTATTAATTATAGTAGTTGAATTTAATTATGTATTTCACGATTTTAATCAAATTAAATTTTTATTTATTGAGAAACTTATTTTATTTTAGTTTAATTATATTTTTCTTTTCATTCGTTCAGTTAAATTTGAAATGAATTGAAATATTTTTATTTTATTTTATTTTCAATAATAAAGTAAAAATGAAAAGGAAATGTGTTTATCCCTTTAAAATAAGTCATATAAACACTTTATTTTATACAACTTATTAAAGACATTATTTTAGAAATGTTTTGACAGTTCAAACATTTAATTGTAATAAAATAGTTTAAATTCCAAAACAGTAAAAATAAAAAATTTAGACATCATTTAGCATTTATCAAATATTTTATCCCTTAAAAATTTATATTACTTTGGTTAAAGTTTGATATCAGTCTATTATTGAGAAAGTGGAAAGCTTTTTTGTTATTGTTTTCCTTTCAATATAGGTGAGAAAACACTTTATCATTATTGAGAAAGTGCAATGCTACTTTTTTTTTTAATATAGAATTGAGAAAACATTTTTTCATTATTGAGAAAATGCAAAGCTACTTTAATAGATTTTTTGTTATTTTGTTTTTTAATACATAATTTTGACACTATATATTTTAACATGTTCTCATGACATCAATTTTTTTTTTGAAGTTGGAAGTCTGATTTTTTATTTATCTTTAATAGTGTTAATTTACAAAATCTAAAAAAAAGGATTAAAAACAATATAATAGTGTATAAATCAGATAAACAAGAAATACAATATTGAAAATACCTAAAGTGTTAAAAGGAAAAAAAAAAGTTTAATCGTTAATGGTACAATAATTCACATAAAAGCTTCTTTGCTAACTTGCTATCGCACCTTTATAAAGCTATCAAAACAAAAAAGTTATTGATTGATAAAAATTGCTATGCAATATTTTTTTTTATAAGAAGTGTTATATATGATTCAAAATTTTAATTGTATTGGTAAATTGTTTTAATGATAAAGATAAAATTATCGATTGAAAGCCAACAATCAATTAAGAATAATGACAACTATTCATTTTTTTTTTTAAAATAAGTGTCAATGATAATGTTGACTCTTTGCATGATTAAGGCATTGATCAATTTCAAATCAACCTTAATTTTGAATTTAACAATTAATTTTTATTGTTAATATGTATGTTTAAATATGTGTTTTGGTTAGAACCATGAGCATGCTTAATGGATGAAGTTATGGAGCTCAAAATGTACCCAAATCATGATAACAAGGATGTTCATGAGTAGCATCATAATCATAAGCATTCTCACAATCATAAAGGAGACAAGTGAAGCTAACATTCAGGAGGACATCCCTCCTCACGATCTCCATCACAATCATGAGGAATCCTATCATGATTGTGATAATCTCTTCATGATCCTAAGGTTTCAAGAGCTTGAAGAACAAATGAAGGCAGTCCTCCTCATGATCAAGAGCATGCTTGTTTGCTTTTGCAACTCCTAACGGCTGGTTCATATAAGCAATAGCTACATTTTTTTTCCCCATGATAGTGACATGCATCCTCACGATTGTGAGCATACCAAATCCTACAAAATGTGAAAGAATGCATTCTATGAAAAAGGACAAAGTGCGAATATTTTAGCTTGACTCCAACAACTTGAATTTGAGTCGCTAGTTATAAATACCTCCTTAAAACATATTAAAGAGAATAGGAAGTTTTTTGGAAAGATTAAATATGAAATTTATTGCTTTGAAAATTTCTTTCTATCATTTTTTCTTTGTATTCAATTCTTGTAATCAAACTCTTGAATAGAGTTGGGTAGTGGTAGAGATAAGTTTCTCATTCTACTCATTGTTGGGGTTAGAAGTAGGAAGTGAGGAACTATCAAATTGTTAGATTATTGTTTAGTCATTGTGAAAAATATTTGTTGTAAAAGGTTGTGAGTGAGCCTTAAAAATTCAATTAGAAAGGTTTAAGTGTGAGTTTTGAAAATACTTGGATTAGGTTAAGTGTAAACCTTGAAACACTTGGTTATGACATTGGCATTAAAAGGAGAAGCACAATACCTCCTTACATCACATTATGACACTTGGTAATAATATATTATGTTATATTGCTTCAACATTTATTTTGTTCTAATTAAATACTTCTCATAAAAAAAAAATGTCATTTATTTTTTAAAAAAGCGAAAGTATTGTTTCTCTTATAAAATAACATTTCACTAAAAGAGTTCTAATATACACTAACACAAACTAAAAACGGCACAAAACTATTCAAAGTTCCATTTCGATTAAAAAAAAACTTTTTACATGTTTTTGAAGAACTTTTTCTGTGTTTTGTATTTTTGAATTTTTTTATTTTTATATACATTTTTAAAGAAGTTTTTAAAAAAATTTCTTACCCAATAGATAAAGTCTCTGTTAATGAGGAAAAGGAACTTTTTCAAAAAAAATTCTTCTTGTCTAATAGCTCATTATGTATATCAACACTCAAAAATATACCTTTTAGGATTCTAATTGATATTTTATATTAAAATATTACAAATTAATACAAGAAAAGAAATAGATAGTTAAGCTTTTATTGAGTAAGGGGGGTTACAATTCTTCTAATCCTGAAAAATATTGTAGAGGAGTGAGCCTATAACTCAGTAAATGAATAATATAATATTCTGTGAAAAATAACACATTCAAGCATGTAATATTATCAATTATCAATCCATTCAATATTTAACTATGAAATTATAATATGTACATAGTCCTTGTTGCATAGTGTCTTCTTTCGGACAAAAATGAACTTTTAGCATGAGCATAATTGTGATAGCATATCATTTTCTTCTGCACAACAGTGTACTTATGAATTACATGTGATTTTAAACTTTTTATTTATTTATTCATGGATCCCTATATGCACACAGCCTTACCATAATCTTGTTCCATATATATATATATATATGCCTCTTAATGGCATATAAAGGGTATTCTTTATCGCATATAGTTATGCCTCACTTATAAGTAACACTGCGTCCTCATATTCATTCAACTATATTCTTATATTTTCATATACATAAAAGGTTTACCATACTGTCACAACACTTTAAACAACTCATCATCAATTAAATACATCACAAATCACTTCATAAAGCCAATTAATATCTCCCCCATAATATATAAGAAAATAATAATATACCACAAATATACCGAAGTATACTATATTTCAATATGGTAGAATTGACAGTGCAAATTCAAAAAGTACATAGAAAATTCCACGTTATTAATATCAAAGCCATATTCTCCAGATCAATAGTATTATAAGTTTAGATTAATATGCAACTAATTTCATATCAATTGGATATATATAGAAGGAGAAACATAAAAAACATTCCACCATGGTCAATTTGTCATAAAAAACTAAGCTACATAAAATATTGCCTGGCCATCAAAACAAAAAAATTAAGCTTCTTCCATTTCTATCAATTTTGTAGATAACATCTTAAAATTTTCATAGGAATAAACAACACCCCATTTGGACTTATAAAAATCAAGATATGACTTTAACAAGTATTATGTTCTCACCCGAACAGGACACCCGAATTCAGCAACCATTATTCATATGTACAATCTTATTCATATTTAAAATTTAATCTCAAGTACAATCAATCATCAACATAATAATAAAAAACTAGTATCTATTAATTAGAACACATATATTTCTCTTATCCAATCAACTTAACAAATAAGTTTATAATTATTTATTTTAAGTGTTATATTCACATACCTTTATTGCTTCCTTGACTTTGCTAGTATTTACTTGTGTAACAACCTCATTCTCAATTGGGGTAGCAAAAGTAGTTTTATTTACTCACAAGTAATTCCATAAGGTATCTACTTACCAAAATAGCTTATATTTACACACAATCGGCTCACTAAATTGTTTAGTTTGCACCCACAATTTCCTTTTCTTTTTCCAGCACCTAACACATGCAATTTTATTTATAAATCATCAATATAATATCCTTATATACTTCCCTCTTCATGTAGCCCCCAAATTATATGTATAATATGCAAATAAACTCAATTCTATAAATTACCTTCATTAAGTTTAACAGGGTTGTTTCAACCCTAGATTAGAAACATTTTCTAGACTTCCAGAAAAGGCATTTTAATCTCAAATTTTTAACATACTTATATCTATATGTCTAGTACCTTAAATACAAATTTCACTTCCATTAAATAATTATAAATAAATTTATAGAGGTCACATTACGAGTCGCTCAATTATTTAGACAGATTGAGCAATAAAAAGTATAGCTTCATTAGTCCATTATACAGGCACAACAAGCTCTTAATTAAAACCTACAAAGTTTTAGAGAACTATTTTAAGTTTTCTCCAAATCAAATCAAATATAATTTGGATTTTCCTAACTCAAGATATACAAGAAATACCGAGACTAATTTTAACTTATGAGCTCTGTAAACCTGGTTCACATAATAAAAAATGGTTTCTTTCAGAGCTAAATTTGGAAAATTATTCGGACTCATAGAAAATGAATTTTGAGCTGAAATTTTAATTAATCTTATATTTCTATGTCTAGAATATGTTGTAAAAATTTCACAACAATAGGACACTCACAAAAAATTTATAAATATGTGATTACAAACAGCCTAAAGAAACTTATAGATTGAGCAGTAAAATATTCTCTCTTATTAGTCTAGCTTACAGACTGAATAAGCTTAAGCTCAAAGAGAAAAAGTTTTATATAACTCTTTATAGTTTCTAAAAAATCAAAGAAGTATCAATTTAGAGCTTTCTAACTCAAGATATGATCAAATTACAAAGACTGATAAACCATACCTTAAGAACCCAAAATCTGCAAATTAAGAACCCTAAATTAAATCAATCAAAATACTTAAAATTACTTACCAATTCAATCAATAAAACTTTAGGAAAGATGACTAATGGCTTGAAATTACTTTACACCTCTTGATTCATCTTGAAAAAGATCATCTCCTTAGAAGAATCAAGTAGTTTTCTAGTTCTCCCCTTTTTTTTCTAAGTGATTTTTTTAATTAGTGGCTGCACCTAAGCCACGAATTAAATAGGATGCAGCCCTAATTTGGATAAATCAACATATGAAATATCCATTTACACTTAATGAAATGATTTTGTTACCTATACAACTTCAAACTTCTAAATGTTTCAATCTAGGACAATCATTGTTTCAATTTGATTCCTTATCTTTTGTTAACATTAAGTTCTTATCCTTTACTTCAATTTAACCTCATATCCTTATTATTCTCAATATTTTATTTATTTTAAGTGTCAATAAAATTCAAAAAAATTCTCGCTCTTTAATCAAGTATAAGTCATGGCTCAACCCGAAACACTAGCTTATACTTAAATTCAATCAATATGCATAATGAATGTAAATGTACATATAGTTAAGGTATGGGTATTATAGTTCTTCCCCCCCAAAAAGAATTTCGTCGTTGAAATTCTATGAAGTCTCACCATAGTTAGTCTATGATGAAAATCACTAATGTTAAATATTGTCATTTCATATTTTGCTTTCTTACGTTGATTCTTCTAAACCACTTTAACTATGGAAATAATTTTTATCTCAAAAAACATTTTGATTCTTAACTATGTAGTCCTTATATACATTCATGCATGCTATATGCTATATGACTCCCTAAAGTAATATAGATAATTATTACTATATTTTTAAGAATAACTTCCAAAAAGTATTTCTTATGAGGGTTGACAACATCTACAATTCTAAAGTCTTCATCATGGTTCTTACCATGAACTTTACCAATAAACTAATCCTAACTTTATGGATCCTTACCCCAAAATAAGCCAAAATTTAACTCTAAACCATGCAATATGTCTAAGAACATTGACTATGTAATACATCAATATTCTCAGTCGATAAAATATTAAATCATCAACTATTATCCATAAAATTTCTATTTCCTTCAAAGTAGAATACCTTTGATATATCACATAGACTTTCAAAATGACATTTTAGAATATCACTTTTAACTCGATCTCATTTTTTTCTAAATCATGTTTCAACTCCTATATTATAAAAGAAAATTTTACTATACCATATATAATTCCATCCACTAAAAAATGTGGAGTTTCAAGTAGAATCAATATTGTCTTCAATGTCTAACAACTATACATTCATAACTAACCTTAAATTCTTAACTATAATATCTCTAAGAATAATCAACTTTTAGATATTACTTCTATTATTACAAATTATATTCTTATAAATCATTTCTGCTAATACTTTATCTTTCATCACAATTCATTCATGTATTTCAAAATGTAATAAATCAAATATTACACCATTAAATAAAAATTTCACCCATTTCTCTTTTGCTTTCCTCAAATTTTACCTTCATATGAAATTCATCAATTTTCTCATATACTTCTTTCATAATAATTTTTTTTTAACAATAATTCCTCCCTTAGGATGACTAGCACCCTTTAATATGTTATCATTCCATAAGATCAATCAATTAAATCCTCCATTCGGCCTTCTAAGACTATGCCTTTAGTTTTCTTGAGCTAAATAACTCCAATTATAGATTTGAATCTCAAATTTTATTTCCTATTCAACATGATTGTCTGTGCAACTACCATTCTACTATGCATATATCTCGTATAATCTATAAATTTTATACTTACTACTATATAAAAGTCCTTTTACCATTTAGTACCAACAAGTAACATTAACTCATGTTTGTTCATCATCGTATTGGCATTTGATTATACCATGTGATAAGTTCAAGCTTTTTAGAGTGCTTTATTTCCTATCCACTACATCCATTTTTTTCTTGATGAAATACACACTCTCTTAATATATAGACCTATGTATAAATCCTATAAAAGATATTTGGATAAACTACTACTAGTTTGACAACATTCTTTATCGTAGCTTAACTCTATCCTTAAATGAAATAAATTAATTTGGTGCTTTATTAAATAAAAATTCAACTTACTACAAGCAGGAAGTTCTTATATTTCCATTACCATCCCCAAAATTTATCAACTATAACCATATTTTGATTTCAAATCCTCCAATCATCAATTTCTTAAATATTATTCTATTTTTAAATAATTTTTTATTTTATAAACTATATTTCTATAAATTATTCTTACTAGCACTTCAACCTTCACTGTAAATCATCCATGTATGCAAGATGGAATAAATTAAATTTAACTCTACTAAATACAAATTCCATCTCTAACATGCACACCACTCTATAGACTTATTATCAATCCTATATTTTAAACCATAATCATATTAAGATCTCAAATCCTTATTATCAAATTCTCTAAGATGACCAATCTTTATAGTGTTCTTTCATTCTCATTCTACAAATATCTTAGATTCAATCAAACTTAAGCTTTGATATAAGGGTGTCATTTAATATGGTGCAATTGATATTACTGTTACCCCTGATATATTTTCTATCTCAAAGTCAGTCTCTCGATGTGGAGGTAAACTCGATAGATCTTTTAGAAATACATTTGTAAATTCCTTCACTATTAAAACATCCATTACTTCTAGACTAACTTTAGACACATATGCCAAATTAGCCAAATAAGCTTTATACCTCTTTTTAATCAAATGGAAAGTGGTGGTAGCCAAAAATAAAAAAGTAATTCACCTCAAAATCTCATAGAATACACATTATTAATCAAAATATAACTCATCAATCATGTGTTCAAACCTATATCCATCACACGATTTCACCCAAGGATTCAATCGATACTTATACTTACCTTTTAGTTGTCAATCACTTTATGGACAACTTGTATCACCTTCTCTAGCTTTATCAATGCTTTGAGATCCTAAAATGTGACAAATATTTGATCAAGAATATACCTATAATGAGTTTTTATACTTAGTATGTAATTAGGATATGTTCTATATATGTAAGCCTAACATTTATGCATATTTCTTTCTTGTTGGATAACTTAGCCTTACTTGACTTGACGAATAACTCTCACCATACAATTCTAAATTACTTGATTTTTTTACAAAACTAGATACACATGGCTATAACATATCCAAAAATCAACATAAGATAAGTTTTGTACAATTAATGGTGAAATTTTGAATCTAGATCTATGTTCTGCACAAAAACAGCTCGAGCAGGTCAACTTTAGTTTAGAATTTCTCAAGTTATACAAGTCCAATTGTAAAATTATATTTCAAGCACTTCATTAACACATAAATTAAAAACTTTCATATTTTATACTTCATTTAATTTAGTCTCTAAGGCCCTTATATTATCTAGGAAAGACCAAATTGCCTGCAAACGTAGCAAGTAGAACGAGCCTTACTTCTAAAAATGAGTTCTCTTTACACACACATTATTTAATAAATTGCATTACAAGGTCTTAGATAATATATAAAGGAACAAAACTTATGTTTAATAGTTTGCCTAATTTAGCCTCCAAGGGTCTCATATTTATTAGGCAAAAGAAAGCTATCTGTAGTAGATACAATCTAAACCAGTCCCAATCAAAGAGGAATTTGTCATCACAGACATCAAATCTCATAATACAACTTCATAAGCATGTAGATTAACATAAATCTACAATTTTAATGATTTGTATTTCTCTTAATCCTTTTTCTATGGCTATGAAAATAGGTGTAAGCACCCAATTTTAGGATGTAATTGTGCACGCATACGATGAAAGCCCCTATGATAAAAATCTAATCAATAATTGATCTTTGGTGTCGAGTTTTATGATTTAAACGACTAAATTGCTATGTTTTGTGGATTTAATTGTAAAATTAGTTTTATAGGGATTTGATTGCAAAAATTAGAAACTTCTAAGGACCTTTTTTATAATTTAGAAAAAAAGGTGATCGGCCAGCATTTAATGCTAATCGGATTACATAATGCCAAGTGGCATTATGTAATTCCAGTTGGCATTAAGCGATGCCAATTGGCATTATGGGACGTTGGTTAGAATTTCAGAGTGTCGATTTTCGCTAAAAATTGATTTTTGACGCTGAAAATTTATTTTTTTTGTCATTTCTTAATTTTTTCATTAGTCCAGGACACCATGTGTCCCTGTGTGTGTGATTCTTTGATTTTTTTAAAACTCTATCACCAACATTTTATCTTGATTTTGAAAGTTCAAAAATAAAAATCTAGACTCCTAAGACTCCTCCTCTCGCTCCCAATATCGCGTAACTTCCCTGATTGATCGCAGGGTTGGAGGTTGTTAGGCCAGGCTTTAAAAGTTGAGAGGCAGAGTCTATAAAGGGGGAAAAAAATTAGAGAGGAGAGGAAAGAGAGAAAAAAATTCTTTTGAGTCTAAAAATAAAACCCTACTTTTTTTCTTTATTGTGCAGAAAACCACATACCTTAGCTCTTCATTTTTCATTTTTAAAACCTTCAGGAAATCAACAAAAATACATTCTTTGATTTTAAAGTCTAGAAAAAAAAAAAAACAAAGTCAATCTTAAAATGGTGACAATCCCAATTTGAGGGGCATTCAGACAACATTTGCACAGCATCCCCTACTCTTTTTTTGTTCTTTTTTTTTTAAATTTTGATTTGATTTATTGATTGAGTCATTACTGATTAAATCTTTTATTGTTTTTTTTGTTGTTTTTTGATTGGTGTTCTGTGGTGCTCTGAATGTGAGGTTGGTGATGTGAGATTTTGGTAGTGGCTACATTAAAGAATCTATAGGATGCCATGGATTGAATTTTATGAAATCACCTAGAATTTATATGGCATTTTGTTCATTGTTTTTACTGGGTTGTAATTAATTTGCATTAATTTCCTGCAATGTAGTTTGTAATAGCCCTAATAGAGGGAAATTAGTGGAATTTTAATTCTCTGCACAAAAAATTGATTAGTAATCTAGTATCAATTTGGTAAAATTTAATTAAAATCAATGATGGAGGTAGATTAATTTTAGGGTTGCATGAAATTAAATTACGGTTTCTTAGAAAAATCACGTAAAAATTATTGTTTTGATTTATTTTTAGCATGTTTGTTGAATTGGGTTTTGTTTTTTTTTTTTTTGGTTCTCATGCCTTTTGGACCCTAAGCCCACGGTAGGATCAACCTATTTAATGAATAGGCTTAAAAATAGTTTTTAGGTTTTAATTAATTTAAAATTAATTTAGGTCCATTTAGATTAATTAGATTTAGGCCCACTTTTAATTAATGAAATTAACTTAGACTTTAGTCCAACCCACTAATGTATTTTTATTTCTTTTTAAAATTAATTAGACCTTAGGCCCATTTCTAGTTAATTAAAATTAATTTACATTTAGCTCAGCCCATTAATTTCATTTCTTTTAAAATAAATAGACTTAGGCTTCATTTTTATTTGAGTTAAAATTAAGTTAGACAATAGGCCCATTTTCTTAGTTAATTAAAACAAGTAGATTTAGGCTCACTAATTCAATTAAAATGTAGGCCCATCTTTAGTCCATTTTACTTGTAAATAAAATATGTAGAATTAGCTAACTTTAATTAATAAAATTAATCTAGTTTAGACATATGGATGCTGCCTTTTGTATGCATTTTTACATGTAATTTTGTGACTTATTGCCTTTGCGTTAAATGGGTGTTTAATTAGGGTTTAGATAAAATTGCATGTAATTAGAAAATAAAATAGTAACTCATAAAGTAATTTTAAATGAACATGAGACTAAGAGAAGTTAGTATTCCGTTCCCAGAATCTCCTGGTTGTGGTGCTAGTCTTTTAGAGAATCGAGTACCACCATTTCAATTTATCCTAGTTATTACCCTGGGTGGCGACTCCTCATCTCCACTTTATGTTTTTATAATATAGTAGTGTGTTCCCTAGGGCTCTAAGCCCAAATAGTGTCACGGTTGTTAAAATCTTAGGCATGCGCTAAACCTTACCGTCTACAGTGGTGACTCCACTAGGGATAAGAGATACTGATTCTACTTGTGTTCTTTAGAATTATTTTATTCTTGCATTCATTATACATGTCCCTATTAAACCAATGGCATTAGTTTATGATTCCATGATTCCACTAGCTTTATAGAGTTATAAATCGGCTAACCATCACTCTTAGCTTGAACTTGATTCAAGAGAGATTACCGGGCTCATTTGACCATAGTCTATAACCTAAGTCCTAAAAGGGGGTAGTCTTCTCTCAAGTTTGTAAAGGATGCTGGGCCCTCTAACCTTGGCCTATAACTCAAGTCTTAAAGGAGAGCATCTTACTAAGGGAACCTTGACTTTTCACTAGACCCTAACCACATATAATGGCTTAGTCACTTCCTTTAGGATTTACCTAAATTGCTTGTGTATATTTTCATGAGGTATTTCTATCTATAAAAGCCTAAGCCCATACTTTAAAGAGCCTTTATGGGCTAATAAAGATTGAGCTAGACCTTTATACTTAGAAATATTATTTCTATGCTTTTATTGCTTTAAGAGAGATTTGGCATGTGTGTCAGTTCTTGATATCCCCTATTGATATTAAGGCCAAGACCAAAAATCCTAGGAAAAGAAACTTGCCACTGAATACGTGTGTAGGAAGAATAAGGTTGGAAGGATGAATGTTGTACACTTGATTAATATTTGCTATTAGCTACTTGTTGCATAGTACGTGCATCATGCATACATGCATTTCATCCATCACACTAACACTTTATTTTGCAACCATCATAGATTTACCTGGGTCTTCTCGTATTTAGGGATGAAAAGGTGGCAGACTAAGAATAACATATTTAAGTCCTAAAGCTATAGTAAAAGAGATCCTTCACAGATTGGAGAAGAGTCCTATTAATATGCTTTACTTGGAAGTTGAACTAACTCCAACTAAGTATTAGAAATGGAACAATAACAAGGAGGGAACTAGACCTTATAAGACATCAAGGGAGCTTTGATGGATGATATGAGGGCTATGATGCAAGATGAACTGAGACAGACTTTATCTGGATTAATGCAACTTGCTGTTGCTATCATACCACTACCTATAATTGAGCAACCACCTGCTGCTATAGCTATCCCACTTACTGCAGATGCTCCACCTGTTGCCAATAATGCTGGGGGGCAACCTGTTGCTAGAAACCCACTTGTTGTTAATGTGAAGCTAGAGGATGTTAAGAACTACATAGTAGAGAAAGCAAAGAAAGAGTCACTTGAACTGGTGCAAGACCATGAGGCCAAGCAGATGTGAGCACTAACCCAGAAGATGTCCAAGATAGAGGAGTTGATTAGGGGACATGGCATGGGATATTCATTTAACTTCGATGACATGCTACAAATGGAAGATGATAAGCTGCCTGATAAGTTAAAAATGCCGCAACTGTAGAAATTTAATGAAAAAGGAGACCCAAGGATTCATCTCAGTCATTACATAACCACTATGAGTACTACTAAAGCCCCATCAATAGTAATCACTAGGTTGTTTATGTTATCTTTAGAAGGGATGGCTGTAAACTGGTATCATGGGATGGAAAAATCTGTCAGGGCTGACTGAAAAGAATTATGTACTACCTTTTTAAAACAGTATGATTATAATACTAGATTTGAAGTGTCCATCAAAGATTTAGAATTGACAAAGTAGAAATCAAATGAATCCTTCTTTGATTTTCTTACTAGGTTCATGAACAAAGTAGGACTGATGAAGAATAAGCTGACTAAGAAAGATCAAGTTAGGATGATAGTTTGTAATGTATCACCTAAATCTAGTCAAGAGATTGTAGATGATGAACCCCAAAAAATTCTTAGACTTGTATGATGATGGTCTAGAAGCTTAAAAGATTGAGAATGAAAAGAAGAAAAGCTCTAGAGGGACCGAAACCTGAAATTACTCAACTGGGGGCACACAATAAAGAAGCACTAGCTAAGCTATGGAGGTACGAGCAGTTCAGTGGCCTAGGAGATTCTCCAACTTTAATAAACCACTCTGAAAAGTCCTAGGCCGATTAATCCAAAAAGGCCTACTCTGACCTTTAACCTTTTCCAAATCACCTAACCCAAATGTCCTAGGCTATGACCCTAACAACTATTGTAAGTTTCACCAAGTAGCTAGTCATTCCATAGATACCTATATCCGCCTCAAACACAAAATCCAAAACTTGATAGACTCCAAAAAAAATCACAGACCTTGAAAAATCCAATCCTAACCCAAACACTAGAAATAATCCTTTCCCAAACTATTGAAATGTCCCACCACCAACCACTATGATGATCAACTCAGGAGTTAGAGAGGAGGGAGTACTAGACTCTTTTGAAAAACTAAACCCTACAAACAGTAAGGAATCTCCTGATGCCTCTAGTGGAGTTGAGGATTTACTAGGAAAACCCTCAGGAAAATTTGATTAAAAAGTGTTCTACTCCAAACCACGCTCTGTTGATATCCCTATTGAATCAATAGTGCCTTCAGGATGGGGTGTTTAGTTTGATAATGAGCCAGTAGAAGAAGAAAAAGAAGCAAAAACTCTAAAACAACTACAAAGAGGAGTTGAGGATTTACTGGGGCAACCTTTAGGAAAATTTGATTTCAGAGTATTCTATTTAAAACCAACTTCTAGTGACATACTCCTTGAGGAGATTGTGCTTACAGGATGGGGTGATGAGTTTGAAAAGTAGAGTAAAGGGTCCTTAACTCTTGAACAAGGGATCCAGGAGCTACTGAGCGAGCATTTGAAAAAGTTTAACATGGAGGGAAAAGAAATGCGCACAATGGAAGTATGGAAAATAGAAAAAGGGACCAGATTATTGGGGTTGTAGACATCTAGTATGACTCTAATGAGGAAAGTCCCATTGGTCTTGATGTATAGAGCGGTAACCCCAATGTGAATTATGTCATTAGGAGTGGGAAGAATTACAAGGTAGTAGAAAAGAAAATTGAGAGAGTCGTAGAAAGAGAAGTAGAGGATGCAAAAACAGAAGGAGGAGAAAAAGAAGACCTAATTTTTGAACAACTAAAGAAGGCTAAGGCAAAGGTTAGCATTTGGGAGCTATTAATGCATTCAGGTAGTCATAAAAGAGCTTTTATCAAAGCTCTGTCAAACATGATTATTGAAACAACAGCTACACCTGAGGCTATGGTAACAAAGGTTACGAAAAAGAAAAATGGGTTGATAATATTCTCAGATGATGATTTGCCTTTGGAAGGAAGAAATTATAATAAAGTATTGTTTATCTCGGCTGAAGTGATGGGGAAGCGAACTAACTTTGCAATGGTTGATGATGGTTCTGCTATTAATGTGTGTTTGTTAAAGATCTTGCCTAATTTGGGTTTGAAAGCCAATGACTTAACAGGTTCAAACTTGATAATCAGAGCCTATGATGACAACATTAGGGATGTGGAAGGGACATTCCAAGCTTTGGTTAAAACAGGACATGTAGAATCCACCGTTGAGTTCACTGTGCTATGTATCCCTGTCACCTATGCCTTATTATTGTGAAGGCCAGGGTTTCATGCTTTAGGAGGAGTACCCTTAAATGTGCACTAGAAGATAAAATTCCCTCATGAAGGAGATGTAGTGACTATAGAAGTAGGAACTGATGTAGTTGTGACCGCCATACTGGAGAAAGAGAAGCAAGTGTGCGTTCCTTCTAGTTTCCAAGTTGCTAGGAGATGATGGAGAGTATAAATTATCGTCCTGGACAAGGACTGGGAAATAATGAGCAAGGAAGCCCTAGGCTACCAGAGACTAAGTGATAGCAAGGGGTTAGCATGCACTGAGGTAGGATAAACCAACAGAAGGGTAAGAAAGAAAGTGAAGGTCAAGAGAAATAAGCCTTTAGGGAGAATTGGGCCATTGAGTGAAAACTTTATCATGCCAGGAGAAGGCAAGTACTAATTTGGTGCTAAGGAAACTATCAATGTCATTGGAAAAGATGTTCCTAGATTTGAGATCTTCAAAGAGTAGATTGTGGAAAACTTGGTTGAGGATAACGAAGAGGAGGTGATGAAGCAGGTCGCTGGAAAAATAGGGAATGCTGTTGTTGAAGAGCCGCTATGTCTACCACCTAAATAGGAGCCACCCTAGATTTAACTACTATCATTAGTAATAATTTTAGTGATTTTTTTTATAAAGAAGAAAATGTAATAATGTTCAATCTTTATGAGGATGAAAATTGTGTTTTTTCCATGGTCAATGATATGAATACTGGTTTTGCTTACTTGTGTGATGTGCATCCTTATAGTTCTGTGCATTATAATTTTGTTCGTTCTTGTATGTTTGACATTAATTCAATTTAATTTGATTCATTTAAGATGGTCATGAATGATAATCCAAAGAATATTTCTATATCACATGATGTAACTCCTAAAGATAGGGAAAATTTTGAGATAATATTAACAAAAAGGAAGGTAGTATTTACTTGGACTTATGAAGATATGATAGGGAAATTATAGAGCATCATATTCCAACTCATCTAGAAATAAAATTGATTAAACAAAAATTGTGCAGGCAAAGACTAGAGTGGATTGAGAAAATAAGAGAGGAGATTGCTAAACAAATTTAGGCTAACTTCTTAGAAGTAGTAGATTACCCTCAATGGCTAGCAAACATAGTCCTGATACTAATGAAAGATGGTAAGGTACATATGTGTGTTGATTTCAGAGATTTAAATAAAGTATATTTAAAAGATGACTTTCCTTTACCCCACATCGATGTCATGGTGGATAGTGCAGTGTCAAGTGCAATGTATTCTTTCATGGATAGGTTCTCTGGATATAATCAAATAATGATGACAGTTATGGATAAGATCAAGATAAATTTCATTACGAAATAGGGGACTTATTGTTATAAGGTTATACCTTTTGGGTTGAAAAATGCAAGTGCAATATACTAAAGGGCAGCTATCGCTCTTTTCCATGACATGATGCATAAGGTAGTTGAGGTATATATAGATGACATGATGGTTAAGTCAGAGACAAGAGAGGGACACTTTGAAGCATTAGACAAGTTCTTAGCATGCATTGAGAAGTATAATCTGAGACTCAACCCAAAGAAATGCATTTTTAGAGTTACTTCAGGGAATTTATTGGGGCATATAGTTAGTAGTAGAGGAATCGAAGTAGATCCGGATAAAGTGAAAGCTATTCAAGAAATGCTAGCACCAAAGATAGAGAAAGAAATGAGAGGGTTTATTGGTAGGTTACAATATATTAGCAGGTTCATTACAAAGCTTACTAATATTTATGACCCATTCGTTAAGCTATTGAGAAAAGATCAACCTGTAGAGTGGAACGATGACTGTCAAAAGGCCTTTGATAAGATAAAAGAATATCTCACCAATCCACCTATACTGAGATTACTGAGGCAAGGTAAAATGTTGATCCTATATTTAGCTCTAAAGGAAAAGGCAATGGGGGCAATGTTAGCTTAAGAAGGATTGGATGGGATAGAGCACGCAGTGTATTACCTCAGTAAAAAGTTCTTTCCATATGAAGAAAAGTATGATTTGGTGGAAAAGACGTGTTTGATGATGATATGGGCAATAAGAAAATTGAGGCATTACTTTTAATCTTATAAGGTTCAGGCTATTTTAAAGATAGATCCCTTAAGATACTTACTATAAACACCTGCTTTGACTGAAAGGATGTCTCGATGGCTCGTACTCCTAACTAAATTCGACATAGAGTACATTACCATAAAGGTTATCAAAGGAAGGGCAGTAGCGAATTTCTAGCACAAAATGTAGTAGAAGGTGATGAACCGTAGAACCTAGAATTTCCATATGAGAATCTAGTAATTGTAGAGCATTGGGAATGGAAGCTTTATTTTAATGGGGCTGTAAACAATAAAGGAGCTGGATTAGGAGTGATCCTTGTTATGCCAGAAGGAGAAACCATACCAATGGCCAAGAAATTGGATTTCAAAGTAACAAATAATATGGTTGAGTATGAGGCATGCATTCATTGAGTGGAAGTAGCAATGGCAGCTAGAGCAAAGGAGTTGTTAATATATAGGGATTTGATGTTGGTTATTAGTCAGGCTAATGAAGAATGGGAAGTAAAGGAGGAAAATTTGAAACCCTACGTCTACTATTTGAGGACTTTAATAAAGAACTTCACCAAATGTCTTTTTATCCATATATCAAGAGACGATAATCAAATGGCAGATGCTCTAGCAACACTCTCTTCAATGTGGGACAGTGTAATTGGATTGACTATGGAGTTGTTAATGATCATAAAATTAAGAGCTCCATGTTATGGGGGTGAGCAGATTATGGGAATTCAAGTAAAGCCTAAGGAGAAGCCATGGTTTTATGATGTTCAAAAATTTATTGAGAAAGGAAAATATCCAAATGAAGCCACTTTAAAAGAGAGATATGCCTTGCATGTTCTTGCATATAATTTTGCAAGTCATGATGGGGTGTTGTATAAGAGAATGCCGAATGGGATATAACTCAGATGTCTTAAGAAAGATGAAGCAGAGGAGGTGATGAAGGAGATTCACGTAGGAGCTTGCGCTTCTCATATGAATGGAATAATCCTAGCAAAGAAGTTAATTAGACAAGGGTACTACTGGATGAGCATGAAAAGGGATTGCATTAAGACAATAAGGCAATGCCATCAATGTAAGATCTATAGGAATCTCGACCACCTTCCTCCAATGGTCCTGAATAGTTTATCATCTCCTTGAACTTTTACAGCATGGGGAATTAATATCATAGGAGAAATAAGGCCGACAACATTGAATGGACATAAGTATATAGTTGTGGTAATTAACTACTTCTCTAGATGGGTAGAGGTTTAATCTTTTAATACTTTAAAGGTAAAGTAGATGGCTCGGTTTATTAAGAAGAATCTTATTTACAGATATAGGGTTCCACATTATGTTGTGATGGACAATGGGGTTCAGTTTCAAGCAGAGATGGTAGAATTATTGCAGAAATATAGGATTAAGCATCTTAAGTCTTCACTGTATCAGCCTCAGGCTAATGGAGCAGTAGAAGCAGTGAATAAAAATATCAAGAAAATCCTCTCTAAGATGGTAAAAACTTACAAAGATTAGTCTGAGTACCTTCCCTTTACCTTGTGGGGATACAAAACTATAGCCAAAACTGCCACAAGCCAAACTCTATTCTCCTTGGTGTATGGATGTGAAGTAGTTTTGCCTATAAAAACTGAGATCAAGTCTCTAAGAGTGGTTATAGAGGCCAAAATGCTTGAGAGTGAATGGGCACAAAAGAGATATGATCAGCTGGTATCTCTAGATGAGAAGAGGATAAATGCTTTGTTTCACACTCAGATATATTAGAGGAGGATATCAAGGTCATTCAACAAGAAAGTAAGGCCAAGGAAAATAAGAGCTGGGGACATGGTGTTAAACAGTCTAGTGCAATGGTGTTTGATCTGAGAGGAAAATTCAGACCAAATTAGGAAGGATCGTACTTAGTCAAGTCAGTTTTGTTAAAAGGTGCTGCTAAGATATCTAATGTTGAAGGGAATGAGTTCATAGAGCCTATTAATATGGATCACCTCAAGAAATACTACCTATAAAAATAAATAAAAGTAGTATAAAGAAAATAAAGTTTGTTGACTAAAAAACTTGAAAAGGCTAGTCAGGCAAAAATTAGGACATTCCTGTTGTTCAAAAAACCTATAAAGAACTGGAAGGCAAAAATTAGGGAATAAATAAAAGAAAAAAGTCCCGCTAATTATAAAAACCACAAAGGGCTAGTTAGGCAGAAGTTAGGGAAATAAAATATGAACAAAAAATATTCAGTTAGAAAATCTGAAAGGACTAGCTGATAACATGAGTTATGTCATGTGATGTAGTAAATGTACTTATTTTGGCCATAATTAATGAATCTTATTGAAATTGAATTTTGTTATAACATTGCATGTTCTATCTTATTTATAATGCATAAGTACTAGAAAGGAAAATAGAACATAAAAGCTTAAAATAAGCTCTATGAGACCATTTTGCTTTAGTACATAAAAGAAGCGCTCTAAGTTAAAAACCCAAAAGGGCAGCTTATACAAAAGTTAGGGCAGGCCTGCTAAGCTGAAAACCCAAAAGGGCAGTTTAGGCAAAAGTTAAGGAAAAAATAAATAAAAATAAATATAAAATAAAATTGACTTAGGACCATATATTCATCCAAGTCTAATTTCAAGAAAGGAAAATTTGAAATAGATTAGTATAAGAAGGTAGTCTGACATAACTACAAATAAAAAATGAAGAGAGCCTGGAATGAGCCATCTTGGGCTCCACTATTAGGCCATGGGCTCCACCCTCTGCTAGGGTCATCATGATGATAAGTATCTAGAGGTTTGACAGATGAAGTACCAATGCTGTAGGGGTCTATGCCCAAGTTCTCAAGCTGCTGATGAAGCATCTCATTCTTTTACTCTAGATCCTTAGAATAACTCTACACATATAGGAAACATTATATCATATGCATTCCATGCATACCATGCATACATTTTCATCATAAGTGTATATGCTTACCCGCCAACTATATAAGAAAATAAGAGCTAGGGACATGTTGTTAAAACAGTCTAGAGCAATGGTGTTCGATTCGAGAGGGAAATTCAGACTGAATTAGGAAGGACCGTACTTAGTCAAGTCAGTTTTGCCAAAGGGAGCTGCCAAGATATCTAATCTTGAAGGAAATGAGTTCATAGAGCCTGTTAATCTGGATCGCCTCTAGAAATACTACCTGTAAAAATAAAAAAAAGTAGTATAAAGAAAATAAAGTCCACTGACTAGAAAACCTGAAAAGGCTAGTCAGGCAAAAATTAGGACATTCCCATTGTTCAGAAAACCCATAGAGGGCTGGAAGGCAAAAATTAGGGAATAAATAAAAGAAAAAGGTCTCACTAATTAGAAAACCTATAAAGGGTTAGTCAGGCAAAAGTTAGGGAAATAAAATATGAACGAAAAATATTCAGTTAGAAAATCTGAAAGGACTAGTTGATAACAAGAGTTATGTTACATGATGCAGTAAATGTACTCATTTTGGCCTTAATTAATGAATCTTATTGAAATTGAATTTTGTTATAACATTGCATGTCCTATCTTATTTATAATGCATAAGCACTAGAAAGGAAAATAGAACATAAAAGCTTAAAATAAGCTCTATAAGATCATTTTGCTTTAGTACATAGAAAAAGTGCTCTAAGTTAAAAACTCGAAAGGGGGCCTTAGGAAAAAGTTAGGGCAGGCCTGCTAAGCTGAAAACCTAAAAGGGCAACTTGGGAAAAAGTTAAGGAAAAAAATAAAAAATAAAAAAATAAAATTCACTTAGGACCATATATTCATCCAAGTCTAATTTCAAGAAAGGAAAATTTGAAATAAATCAGTATAAGAAGGCAGTTTGAAATAATTACAAATAAGATATAAAGATAGCTTGGAATCAGTCATCCTAAGCTCCACTATCAAGACATGGGCTCCACCCTCTGCTAGGGTTATCATGATGATAAATATTTGGAGGTTTGACAGATGAAGTACTAACGCTGTAGGGGTCTATACCTAAGTTCGCAAGTCGTTGACGTAGCATCTCATTCTCCTACTCTAGATCCCTAGAATAACTTTGCATGTATAGGAAACATTATATCATATGCATTCCATGCATACCATGCATGCATTTTCATAATAAGTGTATATGCGTACTTGCTAACTATTTATGACCTGCATGGTAAATAATCTCTAAGACGAGGCGAGTCTGTACAAATACTTTGCCTGTGTCTGGGTAACCTGTTTTGTAAAGTTTTACTAACATAAATACCTAGTGTACATGTAACATAAGAAATAAGTTAGACAAACTCACATGAGAAGTATCTGCTGGGGAAAAGTTGGGGAGCTAAACATCATCAAAATGCATCTGCTGCTCTATTGGAGTTTGAATAGTGGGTGCCTAGTAGAGCATAGATCTGTCAGGAAGAGGACATCACCAAAAATAGCACCAGTAAAGGCTCCTTCACAATTGGTCTCAATATGTTAAGTATGATGTGCATGACCAGGTCTAGCCCCAGATATCTCATACACAATCTCAGGCTTAGGAGTAGTCTCAACCCTTGAATAGTTCTGACCACCTTCTCTATCACCTTATTGGCAGGGGAGCCAATCTCCTCAAACTTCAAGAAAGAAAATAAGTGATTTGAGCATTCCAGAAGAGAAATGATCAAAAGTTACCTCAGCCTAGTTAGTAGGAAACTGCTCCAAGAGGCTCTCATGGATGAAATGCCAGTAATGGCGAGATCGCTCAAGAAAAATCATGGCATCATATCCTTATAATGCCTCTCTTAACTCTAAACCCATCAAATGAGAACTATATAATATCGAGAGAGGAACATCATAAGGAATACGACATCGGGAAGGTCCAGAATGCCACCGATACACTCACTCTCCCAAATACCACATCTGACAGCCATAACCAGGGAGTATAATCCTCATGTCCTTGAGTCGTACTACAGCAACCATGAAATCATACCTCTGGAAGTCATCCGCTCCCTCCAACCAATTAGAATTAATCTACAAAATCATGTTGTTAAGTTTAACTTACATTAAATTATGAAATACTAATGATTTTATTTTCGTACCAGGTGCCACTCGACAGTGCTCAACTAAATGTAGTAAGTCTGTAGAGTGTTCTTGATGCTCGCTAGATGGGAAGAGCCCCATCTCTACATTAGAGGGAGCCTCTTATTAGAATTGATAACACCAAAGCCACAAATTAGCACAATCTCTAGACTCTAGATTTGGAAAGAGGAAATAAATTAAAAAAAGGATGATGTGCATTCAAAGAGTGCCAAAAGCCGCACATGGTGAAAACACCTCTATAGACAGTGTCCAGTCTATAATACAGATAAGCCAACATAGCAGATCCCCAATCAAGGGTGATAACTTGGTCTAAGTTTCGAAGAGGGCTAAGAAGGGCAATGTTGACCTCATGACCAGTCTTGCAGAAGAGGGTTGTGCCAAGGAATATCAAAAGGAGACACCTCACCTTATGGGCAATTTGATTAGGAGTGGTGGTAGGAAGATATCTGAATCCCTCAACTAATGATGAAAGAAGAACAATCTTTTGATTCTTCCACGTCAGAACGAACCCGATCAAATCTCGCACATAGTGACTCCATGCATGCTTAGGGAGACTGGTGTAGCTGATATCGAAGGAAATGGGAGTCCTTTCGAAGGCAATCCCAGTGATCGTAGAAAAACTCATAGGTGAAATAGTCAACTTGCCTACACGAGTATGGATGTGTGGGTGGTGTCCATCCACCACTCAATCAGTGCAAATAAAGAATGGTGATAAGACCTCCCTCGAGCTGTCAAAAGCCCAATAATAAATTTTTTAAACTTGGAGGCCCATATTAGCTGTGCCACATTCTCCGGCATCCCGTGAAATAATTCACAAGCTATGTAAAAACAGCTCGTGAATTTCATTGGTCGCAGGGTAGAATTTTGAGGATAGAAATAATAATAATAATTAATTAATTGATTAAAAAAATGAATAAATTTTGGATTTACAAAATGGAATGCTTATCAACATTGCACAATCATTGACTGATTTCTGGACTTCCGACTCGAATTTTCAAACCTTCGGTTGGCCATTCTACTAAAATCCTATATTCTTGGGTTAAATTTAAAATTTCATGCATTTTTAAGTGATTTTTAATCTAATTTCAATAATATACACACTAATTTGCATTCTGAAATTAATTTTGATTACTAACAGTATGAATAAATTTTTGCAAAGATAAACAGAAATGAGGAAGTGTTACCTCATTGCCCACATATGTGCACCTATGAAGGTGAAGGAAAATCAAATGAAGCATAATAGAACCCTCTAGAAGTCTAAGGTTGTTCTGAGGAAAATGGAGAGGCACAATGGTTGGGTTAGTTGGAATGTCTACTCCTTTGTATAGCCTATGTTATTGGTCAGGCATAGGATCTGACAGATCGTGAATCGGATTTTGGATGAGCAAGAAATCAAAAGAAGAAAATCAAAGAAAAAAAGAAGAAATGGAGAGGGAAATGAAATAATAGCATCAAAAAATAAGGAGGGAAGCTTCTTATAAATGGAAAATATCCATTTTGGTCCTTTCACTATGCTTGCATTCAAAATCAAGTTTTTCTTTGCAATTTCATCCATGATTGCATCTTTAATTCCTAATTAATCCATTTAACTCATATCATCAATTAATGAATTATTATTAATTGCATATGTATTTAAATTTAATTTTTTTTTTATCAAGAACGAAATACATAATATAATTATAGAATTCAGTTTTGTATTTTTACATGCATCATTTTAAATCAAAAGATTTCAAAATTTTTTTCGTGCTACACAGTAGTTAAAACACAAATTTCAAAATTATCATGTTATATGCTGCATAGTAGTTATAACATGAATTTCAAATTCAGCATGTTATGTGCTTCAATAGTAGTTATAACATGAAAATTTTCAAACCTTTTGTCACTAGACACTACACAATAGTTATGGTATTCCACAAGAGTTATAGCACATTTTTTACTAATCCATTGTTGTTAGACATCCCACAGGGAATATAGTGAAATTTTAAATTGATTAAATTCCTAGACGTTCCACAGGAACTATAGCACTTTTTTTTAAATCAAGGCTCGTTAGATGTCCTATAGGGAATATAGCATTAATCATTGCATTCCTTTCGTTAAAATTTCCCATGGGAAATATAACGAAATCCACTGTCACTAGACATCCTAAAAGGAATATAGTGTAGTTTGCTAGACACTACACAGTAGTTATGCTATTATTGCTAGACATTCCACAAGAACTATAGCATGTTTTCAAATCACGGCTCGGTAGATGTCTTATAGGGAATATAATGAGAATCATTGCATTCATTTTGTTAAAACATCCCACGATGAATATAACGAAATCCACTATCACTAGATGTCCTAAAAGGAATATAGTGCAGTTTGCCAGACATTACATAGTAGTTACGGTATTATTGCTAGATGTTCCACAGGAACTATAGTATGTTTTCAAATTATGGCTTGCTAGACATCCTATAGGGAATATAGTGAGGATCACTGCATTCATTTCGTTAAAATGTCCCACGAGGAATATAACAAAATCCAATGTCACTAGACGTCCTAAAAGGAATATAGTATAGTTTGCTAGACACTACATAATAGTTATGGTATTATTGCTAGATGTTCCATAGGAACTATAACATGTTTTCAAATCATGGCTCGCTAGATGTCATATAGTGAATATAGCAAGAATCATTGCGTTCATTTAGTTAAAATGTCCTACGGGGAATATAACAAAGTCTACTATCACTAGACGTCCCAAAAGGAATATAGTGTAGTTTGCCAGACACTACACAATAGTTATGGTATTATTGCTAGATGTTCCACAGGAACTATAACATGTTTTCAAATCATGAGTTGCTAGACGTCTTATAGGGAATATAGCGAAATGCATAAGTTTCACTAGATGTTCCATAAGAAATATAGTGAAACATATTAAACATAGCATTTTGCTTAGAATTGCTCAGCAATTTAAGCATCAACATGTCAATTAGGATACAATGAAGTACTCTAATTCTTTCTTTTGAAATTGTGTGCTACTATTATTTTGTCGTAATTTTTCAAGCAAATAGCGATAAAAGGGGCAACTGTAAACACCCAATTTTGGGGTGCAATTGTGCATGCGTGCAATGAAAGCCTCTATGATGAAAATCTAATCAATAATTGATCTTTGGTATCGAGTTTCATAATTTAAAGGACTAAATTGCTACGTTTTGTGGATTTAATTGCAAAATTAATTTTTTATGGATTTAATTGCAAAAATTATAAACTCTTGAGGACCTTTTCTATAATTTAAAAAAAAAGTGATCGGCCGACATTGTGTATTGTCATGCTGACTGGCATTACATAATGCTGATCGACATTATGTAATGTCAACCGACATTATGAAATGCCAGTTGACATTAAGCAATGCCAATCGGCATTACAGGACGTCGGTTGACATTCCAGAGTCCCAATTTTCACTGAAAATTGATTTTTTAGTCATTTCTTAATTATTTCATTGGTCCAGGATACCACGTGTCCCTGCGTGTGCGAGTCTTTGATTTTTTTTTTAAAACTCTATCACCAACATTTTATCTTGATTTTGAAAGTTCAAAAATAAAAATCCAAGACTCCTGAGACTCCTCCTTTTGCTCGCAATATTGCACAACTTCCTTACGTGATCACAGGGGTTAGAGGTTGGTAGGCCAGGCTTTAAAAGCCAAAAGGCAAAGTTTATGAAGGAGAGGGGGGGGGGGAATTAGAGAGGAGAGGAAAGAGAGAAAAAAATTCTTTTGTGTTTAAAAATAACCATAATTATTTGCTTTACTATGTAGAAAACCACACACCTTAGCTCTTCATTTTTCATTTTCAAAATCTTCGAGAAATCAACAAAAATACATTCTTTGCTTTTAAAGTCCAAAAAAAAAAAAAACAACAGAGTCAATCTCAAAATGATGATAATCTCAATCTGAGGGGCATTCAAATAACATTTGCATATCATCCCTTACTCTTTTTATGTTCTTTTTTATTTTGATTTTGTTTCTTTGTTTTATTTATTGATTGAGTCGTTATTGATTAAATCTTTTGTTGTTTTGTTTTTTGATTGGTGTTCTATGGTGCTCTAGATGTGAGGTTAGTGATATGAGATTTTGGCAGAGGCTACATTGAAGAATCCATGGGATGCCATTGATTAAATTTTATGAAATCCCCATAGAATTTAGGGTTTATTATTTTCTACGGTATTTTGTTCATTGCTTTTACTGGGTTGTAATTAATTTGCTTTAATTTTTTGCAAAATAGTTTGTAATTGTCCCAATAGAGGGAAATTAGTGAAATTTTAATTCTTTGCACTAAAAATTGATTAGTAATCTAGGCTCAATATGGTATAATTCAATTAAAATCAGTGATGGTAGTAGATTAATTTTAGGGTTGTATGATATTGAATTAGGGTTTGTTAGAAAAATCAAGTAAAAATTGTTGTTTTGATTTATTTTTGGTATGTTTGTTGAATTGGGTTTTGTTTTTTTTTGTTCTCATGCCTTTTGGGCCCCAAGCCCACGGTAGGATCAACCTATCTAATGAATAGTCTTAAAAATGGTTTTTAGGTTTTAATTAATTTAAAATTAATTTAGGCCCATTTAGATTAATTAGATTTAGGTCCACTTTTAATTCATAAAATTAACTTAGACTTTAGTCCAGCCCACTAATGTATTTTTATTTCTTTTTAAAATTAATTAGAGCTTAGGCCCATTTCTAGTTAATTAAAATTGATTTAGATTTAGCTCATCCCATTAATTTCATTTCTTTTAAAATAAATAGACTTAGGCTCTGTTTTTATTTGAGTTAAAATTAAGTTAGACTTAGACCCACTTAATAATCTAATTTCTTCTTTAAAATTTATAGACAATATGCCCATTTCCTTAGTTAATTAAAATAAGTAGATTTAGGCTTACTAATTCAATTAAAATGTAGGCCCATCTTTAGTCTATTTTACTTGTAAATAAAATATGTAGAATTAGCTAACTTTAATTAATAAAATTAATCTAGTTTAGACAAAGGGACGTTGCCTTTTGTATGCATTTTTACATGTAATTTTATGACTTGTTGCCTTTGAGTTAAATGGATGTTTAATTAGGGTTTAAATAAAATTTCATGTAATTATAGAATAAGATAGTAATTCATAAAGCAATTCTAAATAAACATGAGACTAAGAGAAGTTAGTATTTCGTTCCCATAATCTCTTAGTTGTGGTGCTAGCTTTCTTTTAGAGAATCGAGTACCACCATTTTGATTTGTCCTAGTTATTACCCTGGGTGGTGACTCCTCATCTCCATGCTATGTCTTTGTGATATAGTAGTGTGTTCCCTAGGGTCTTGAGATCAAATAATATCACAGTTGCTAAAATCTTGGGCATGTACTAAACCCCGCCATCTACAACAGGGATGTAAAAATTCTACTTTAAAACAAAATTTAAAAGTTATAATTTCAAAGTCATTTTTATACTATCACCATATAATTTCAAATATAATTTAGAATAAAAATAATTACTTACCAAATTAGGAGCTGAAATCATCAAGATTCAAGTTCAGAAGTTTGAGAGAAAAAGAAAAGAATTAGTTTTTTTTTCTATCTAGAGAACTATAGTTTATGGTTGAGAACGAGTAAAGCTTTCTAGTTTCCTACAAGACAAAGACAATCCCATAAATATCCACTATCATACATTTTATTATTATTATTTTCTTATTATTATATTTTAATTAACTATTAACCCAAAATTTCAAATCAATCCATATAAACAAGTCAACTAGATTTAATTCCCTACATATTTATTTATTAACTAAATGTTCAATTTTATAATACCCTAAATACATCTTATATTACACCTACTCAAATAGACCATTGAAATGCACTTTGGCAAATACAAAACAAATGAAAGTATGTAAAATTCACAGTCAAATGGAATGATTTGAGTTGCATATGTTCAAGTGAATTATATGCATTACTGGTGGTAGTTCCTGAGCTGATAGTGGAGGTGCATTTGTATGTTCAACCCCATGCATAGACTCAGACTCACTTAGGTCAACAGGATCTTCAGTCGGACCCTCCCTATTCATTTTATTCAACATACAAACATTTAGTCTTAATTCTTAACATCTATATGTATTCCTAACATGTATATGCATTCATGCCTCTATATGCTTTCATAATTCTATCCTAATGGATTTTAACCATACTTTGATACCACTAAATATGACACCTGTTAAGGATGTCAAGCATACATTGTATGCATATGACTAACAAATAACATCTCCATTAATGTCTTACTTTAGCTCACATGTCAATATATACATCACCATTATATATATATGTAATACATATTTCACACAAAAAGAGCTTGCAACTTTAAGTAGCACACATCTTGCCTCATGTTAGACACACTAGTGTTAATACAACATAACAAAATTTATTAAGCACATCATGCTCAAAAACTTGAGGATGACCCCTTGTTGACCAATCTGACATAATGCTAGTGTAACTAATGCAAATGCTTCTTCAAAGAAGATTACAATTCTTTTAATCCTGAAAAATATTGCAAAGGATTGATCCTGTAACTTAGCAAATGAATAATATAACATTCTATGAAAAATAACACATTCAAGCATATAGTATTATCAATTATCAATCATAGTCATTGTAGTATAGTGTTTTCTTTTGGTCAACAATGAACTTTTAGCATGCACATAATTATGATAGTATGGCATTTTCTTATGGATAGTAGTGTACTTTGAATTACATGTGATTTTAAACTTTTTTTTTATTCATTATGGATCCCCATACCCACACAACCCTGCCATAATCTTGTTATATATATATATATGCCTTCTTATGGCATATAAAGGAGATTCTTTATCGCACACAACCATGCTTTATTCACAAGTAACACTATGTCTTCATACTCATGCAACCATATTTCTTATATTTTCATATACATCAAGAGTTCACCATATTGTCACAACACTTTATTCAATTCATCATTAATTAAATACATCATATATCACTCCATAAAGCTAATTAATATCTCCCCCATTATATATAAGAAAATAATAATATACCATAAATATACTGAAATATACTATATTTCAACATGGCAGAATTGACAGTGCAAATTCAAAAAATATAGCAAAAATTTCACACTATGAATATCAAAGCCATATTCTCTAGATCAATAGTATTATAAGTCTAGATTAATTTATAACTAATTTCACATCAATTGGATATATATATAAAAGGAGAAAGATAAAAAACATTCCACCATGGTCAATCTGTCATTAAAGACTAGGCTATATAAAGTATTGCCAAAAATTGGCCATCAAAATGGAAAAATTAGGCTTCCTATATTTCTATTAATTTTGTAGATAACATCTCAAAGTTTTCATGGGAATAAACGGCATCCCATTTAGAGTTATAAAACTAAAGATATGGCTTCAATAAGTATTTTGTTCTCACCCAAACATAACACCAGAATTCAATAACTATTATTCATATGTATAATCTCATTCATATGTAAAATCTAATCTCAAGTACAATCAATCATCAACATAATAATAAAAAATTAGTATCTATCAATTAGAACACATATTTCTCTTATCTAATCAGCTTAATAAATAAATTTATAATTATTTATTCTAAGTGTTATATTCACATAGAACATTAAGTTATTCACTTACCTTTATTGCTTTCTTGCCTTTGCTAGCATTTACTTGTATGACAGCCTCATTCCTAATTAGGGTAGCAAAAGTAGTCTTATTTACTCATAAGTAATTCCAAAACGTAACTACTTACCAAAATAGCTTATATTTATACATAATTGGTGCACCAAATTGTTTAGTTTGCACCCAAACTTTCCTTTCCTTTTTTCAGCACCTAACACATGCAGTTTCATTTATAAATCATTAATATAATATCCTTATATACCACCCTCTTTGTGCAACCCCCAAATGATATGTATAATATACAAATAAACTCAATTCTATAAATCAGCTTCATTAAGTTTAAAAGGGTTGTTTCAGGCCTTGATTAGAAAAATTTTCCAGTCTTTCAAAAAAGGAATTTTAATCTTACATTTTTAAAATAATTAGATCTACATCTCTAGTACCTTCAGTAAAAATTTAAATTCCATTAAATAACCATAAATAAAGTCATAGAGGTTGCATTACTAGTACCTTAATTATTTAGATAGATTGAGCAATAAAAAGTGTAGCTTCATTAGTCCACTATATAGGCATAATCGGCTCTTGATCAAAACTAAAAAGTTTTAGAAGACTATTTTAAGTTTTCTGAAAATCAAATAAAACATAATTTGGAGTTTCCTAACTTAATATATTAAAGAGATACTAAGACTAGTTTTAACTCATGTGCTCTATAAACCTGGTTCACATAATAAAATATGGCTGCTTTCAAAGCTGAATTTGAAAATTTTTTTGGACTCATAGAAAATGAATTTTCAGCTAAAATTTTAATTAATCTTATATTTCTATGTCTAGAATATGCTATACAAATTTCATATCAATAGGACACTCACTAAAAAATTTATAGATATTTGACTATAAACAATCCAAAGAAACTTACAGATTGAGCAGTAAAATGTTTTTTCTTATTAGTCTAGCTTATAGACTAAAAAAGCTTAAGATCAAAAATAAAATTTTTTAGATAACTCTTTATAGTTTCTAGATCATCAAAGAAGACTAAATTTGGAGCTTTCTAGCTCAAGATATGATCAAATTACATGGACTGATAAACCATACCTTAAGAACCTAAAATCTACAACTTAAGAACCCTAGATTAAATCAACCAAAACCTTAAAGTTACTTACCAATTCAATCAATATAACTTTAGGAAAGATGATTAATGGTATGAAATTTCTTTACATCTCTTGATTCAGCTTAAAAAAGAAAAACTCCCTAGAAGAATCAAGTAGTTTTCTAGTTCTCTCCTCTTTTTTTCCTAAGTGATATTCTTTCTTTTGTGTAATGACCCGATATTTTAAATTATATAAATTTATTTTGAAATATGCAGTGTTAATAATATTTTAAATTTTTATATATTATCGTTATTTGTGAATAGTATTTTATTTATTTTATGTTAAATATTTTATTACATAAAGAATTTATTTGGAAATTATTATTATTATTATTATTATTATTACTACTACTATTAGTGTTACTATTTCATGCATGTGTGTTAATAGTAGTATTATTATTACTATGGTTATTTTTGTTATTGTTATTATTATTATTATTATTATTATTATTATTATTATTATTATTATTATTATTATTATTATTATAACTATATTATTGTTAGTATTATTAGTGTTAATATAATGTGCATGTGTGTGTATGTGTTGTTGTATATATATGTATATATATATATATGTTAAGATTAAGTTTATATATATATAAAAGAAAAGGACAGGATACATAAAATTTTGGGACATTTCTTTCTCATTTCCTTTTTCTTTCTTTCTTCCTTCCTCTATTTTCTTTCTTCTTCCTGTCAAGTTGCAGCACCACCCTCACCTTTTCGGAGCCACCAACTTCCACCACCACCTACTGCCATCACCTCCCCTATTACTCTCCTTCCTCTTGCCACCAGCTGAGTGCTTGATCGATGCCAGAGCACCCAGAACAGCAGCAGCAACAACCAGAGCTTCCATGGTTGCTGGTAGTGATTTTGGCAGCCTAAGCTCGTGTGTCCAGACTCTTTGGAATCCTCTAGCTCTAGGCAAGCCTATTCCAATCTTGGTTTGAGCTTAAATCCCTCCATTTGAAAGTTATCTTGAATTTTTATTTAGGTCAACTTTTAGTTTTGATTTTTTTTAAGCTTCATTTCTTGTGTTTTAGGCTATGTGTCTTTAGAAATGTTGTAGAGTGTAGCTTGAGCTTTGCATATATAATTTTTGTTGATTTTTTTTGAATTATTTTAATTTTTTGGTTTGAATTTTCCGGCTAGTCACTATTCCAGTGACCTCATTGGAAAATCTTTTTATTTTCAATAAAATTTTTGAATTATTTGAAGTATAGTTTATGAAGGAATTATATTGAAATTGTGTTCCGATTAATTACTACGAATTTTCAAAGGTTTGTGTAAAAAATTAATTTTTGGAAAATTAATATAAATTAGTGAATTTTGTGTTTTAATTGATATTATAGTTAATTAGTATGTTTTGAGTGATTTTGGAATAATAAGTAGTATTAAAATAATTTTTATGAATTATTTACTATTTTTAGCTAATTAATAATAATTTTCGGAAATATATTCAAATAATAGTTTTATTTATTATTTTTGTAAATAAATTAGTTTTTTTTAACTATTTTTATTACATATTTAAAAAATTTAGATAATTTAGTTATAAGTTTTACTATTTGACGCTAGGTATTTGAAAAATGGATTTTTATTAATATTATATAATTTATTTGAGATTTTATTTAGTTAATGTGAAAATATTATATTTTTTTTATTATTTAATTAAATTGTATTTTGGTATTTTATTGATTTTATGGATTTTTAGTGATTTTAATATTTATTATTTTAATTATTTATTAATGTGAATTGTGATTCTCGATTGGGAATTGTGTAGTTCGGGGTTCCAACCCGAGAAGTTGTGCAATTGTGATTTTAGAAGTGTGTTTACTGGTAGGATCGACTCTAATTTCAATAGAGAGACGTTCATTTGATTAAGGAGATTCTGTCAAATTTTTGATAGAATTCTCGTAAAACATGACAGTCGGGTTGATCCTGAGTTTTCAATTTTGATCGAGTCGTGTCTTAGACTGAGTCTTCCTTTAGAATTCTTAGAAATGTAAGTTAGATATTTATTCTAATATTGTTATTATTGATTTATTTTCTATAATTATGCAGAGACCGAGGCCTATCGAACCAGGCCAACCGAATTCGTTTAGAGGAGCGCAAAACTATGAGTTATTATTCTATATGCATTGCATATAGGATACATGATTATGAGTGTCACGACCCAAAACAGGGGCCATGACCAGCGCTAGGGAACGGGAATTCTTTCGAATCCGGAACCCGTAGCAAGCCTAAAAATAAAATAAAACATGCAATAATAATAATAATAACCATATCAAATGCAGCGGAAATGAAAATCATAAATATAATAATAACATTCTCATCACTGGATTTAATTTAAATCTCAACTCATCACATATATAAAATCTTTCAGTACAAATCCAGTTTCAATATAATACATCTCTTTAAATAAAATACATGAAATCCCACGATTTAATTTACAACTACTGCAGTGTCTAGATTATAAAATAAGACTCAAGTAAATAATTTACACAAAGAAGCCGGGGCGGAAGAAATCCGGCGTATCGACCTGCTACTGAGGTCTGAAGATGTTGACTCTCCTGAAAAATAGTCAACGGAGGGGAGTCAGACCTTACTGAGTGAATTACTATAATATATATACATACACACTAAGTGACAATGCATATAATCCACAGTATATATATAATATGTATATATACAGGCAATACACACAGATGCAGGAAAATCATTTATATATATTTTATTGAAAATCATCCTTTATGAAGGATCAAATAGAACCCTAGAATATCGCAACCTCAGAAATAGTGTTAGACAACACTCTAGCCATACAGGCTCACTTATTCCAAATATATCCACTTAATCCATTTAGACAGTAGACTGGCCCCGAGACACTAAGTCAACCGAGCTCCAGCAGTCTGACTGCCAGTGTGATTGGCCCCGAGACACTTGGTCAACCGAGCTCCAGCAATCACACCTCCAAACCACATCTCACACATCAATAATCACATTCAATCAATATCCACAAATAAGTTAGTATTATAGCCTAGATACTATAGGCGTACCGGTACGTACTCGGTCCTAGTGCTGCCCACTAGGTAGCACGTTCTATTGATATCCTTCATCATTAATAATATAAAACATTCATTCACAAAAATAAATGATGCATGAAGTTCAATAAAATATCAACATAAACCATATATATACTAGAAATATACCAAAAGTAAACCAGGTATATTTCGAGTATATATATGTCAAATGAATTCAATCAAATTATAAATTAAGTTGGAAATATATTTAAAAACATTTTAAATATATTTTATTTACAAAACATGCATATAATTTAATATATACCAAAAATAAACCAAAAATATACTTAAATACAAATCATATTATTTATGTATTTTAATCGAAATAGAATATATACTTCTAAATCATGCATTCCTAAGCATATATATATAGTATAGTAACTCACCTAGTGCGCTCCACGAGATGGGTCCGACAGGCCTGGTCCACTAACCCTCGGTCTCGGCGCAACTAAACAAGCAATAAATAACCGACATTAGAATAAACCTAACAGAAATCCTAGAATTCGATCTAGAGTATTAAACACAGAATCGATATCAGGGTTCGACCGGATATCACGTTTTACGAGAATTCTATCAAAAATCCGGCAGAATCTCCCCTGTAAAACGGACATCTCTCTACTCAAAAGAGTAGAGCCGACCTTGCAAAGAGATACACTTCGAAAAACAAGCTCAACACTCAACCAGAACCCCTCGGTCGGACTCCAGACTACAATCTACCGACCGGGGTCCACAAACACAGAATAATTCTGAAAATACCAAAAATACCCTTATAACATAGAAATACATTTTATAGGTAGAAATTACATAATCAACCTTAAAACACACTAAAAACCGATAAAAACTCATTTTATTAGGAAACCCGTATATTATATATATAATTGAAAATAATTTACGAAAAATAGTTTTAATTAGTTAAAAATACTAAATAATTTGTAGAAATCATTTTTATACCTTAAATAACTATTAAAACCAATTAAATTACATTTTTAGCTAATTTTGTATAAAATTACCAAAATGCCCTTATATATATAAATATACTAAAATTACTTCAAAAATTCACCAAAAATAGTATAATGATCCAAAATTAATTTTCTCAACATATTTATCAATAATATCAATAATTAAACTTAATTACCCAATTAAATTCAATTAAAAACATAATTAACCCTAATTTCCCAAAATTACATAAACTCAAATAATTCAAAATAAATACTTAGAAATTCATAAAAATTCCAAATAAATTCCTATAATTCATTTCAACACCTAATTTAACCATAAACCCCAATTTCATAATTTAAATAATTAATTTCCGAAAATTAGAAAATAATATTAAAATATTCAAAAATACCCAAAAATCCAAAAAATCTCCAAAAATTCCAAAAAAATTCATACATATGGATTAAGCTATTAGGATCAACATTTGTGACGGGAGTTTCCATGAATCAATCAATTCAAAGCTCAAAAAAATCGAAAACCCTAATGTGACCGAATTGAGTTTTAGCTCAAACCTCAAAATCCACTTGATTTCAGGCCAAAAGGAGCTTAGAATTGGAATCACCGGAGCTCAAGGAGTCGATGAAGATCGGCGGTGCACGAAATGGTGGCCGAAATCGTCGTCGATGGCGAGAAGCTCAACTTGCTGCCATGGCGGATTCCGGGCGTTCTAGCGGGCTTCCGGCGGCCTGGTCACATCGGAGAGGAAGAGGAAGGAAGGGAAAGGAGGTTGGCGGCAGCTGGTGGCGGCAAGGGGCGATCCGACGTGCTGGAACGGGAGGCACAGTGAAGGTAGACGATCGGGAGAGAAGAAGGAGAGGGAGGGGCTAAACGGTAATTTGGCAAATCCTTTTGATTTTTAATGTATATATGTATATATATATACTTTACACTATATATTAAAATAATATTAAATTACACACATTAAATATACACCACACACATAAAATTTAATAATAAATAAAAATAATTAAATAACATTAAATTAATAAATAAATAATAAAATATTAGGGTAATATATATTAAACCCTAATTAAATAAATATTGCACACATACACGGTGTTTAGTAATTTAAAAATACGTATGAGTTCATGCAAGCCCGAAAATATATTTAAAATAATTAATAATAAATTATTTACGTGAAAATTTCCCCGAAAATGCAAGTCCCGGGAAAATTTTACGTAAACCACTGTAAATAATACATAATAATTAAAATAGGTTTTAAATACATATCAACTCCTGAAAATATTGTAATATATATACAAAAATTATTAACACTGCATATCCCGGTACAGTGTAAAAATATTTTAAAAACACGGGATATTGCAATGAGCATCCATGTTTTCATTATGTATTTAAACATGAATTATTTTATTAAATGATTTAGTATATTTTTGGTATACTTTTAGTATATTTTTGGTATATTTGATATATATGTGACATATATGCTTGGTTTGTTTTTAGTATATGTTTGGTATATATGTGCCATATATATATTGGTACATATTCAGTATATTTTGATATAAATTGAGCATATGCATTTAGTAATTTTTGGTATACTTGTGGTATATTTTGGTATATATGTGGCATCTATGTTTGGAATATTTTTAGTATATGCCTGGTATATATTTGAGATATAATTGATATATTTCTTTATAAAATAAATGCCATTTGTGTTTTAATTATACATTTTATTATTTCCAATAATTATTCAATTTATATGAAGGATATCAATAGAATGTGCTACTTAGTGGGTTGCACTAGGACTATGTACGTATCAGTGCAATAGATTTTAAGGTTGAGTTTATAAAATCATTTAAGGTGAAGTTTGATTGATTGATTATTGAGAATTTGTAGTGATTGAGTACTGTGATTGTGGGAGCTCGATTGACCTAATATTTCGGGGCCAATCACACTGACAATGAGACTGCGAGAGCTTGGTTGACTTAGTGTTTCGAGGCCAGTCTACTGTCCAAAATGGAATAAGATAATTACTTTGGAAATAAGTAAGCCTATATGGCTAGTGAGTTTTATTGATTGAGGTTGCGGATAATTTAGGTTTCTATTTGATCCTTCACTTAAATAAATGTTTTCTACATTTATTATATATATAAAGCGAATTTTAGCATCTGTGTGAAATGCTTATATATATTTATACATATACTGATGCTTGACTACATATGACTTTAGGTTGCATTTATATATATTATAATAATTCACTCAGTAAGGTCTGACTCCCCTCAATATTTTTTACAGGATCTTCTTAGTAGTATTTTACGCCGGTCTTCTTTAGTCCCGACTAGATTATGTAAATTTTATATCTGAACTCTTGTTGTAATCTAGAAACTGCAGTAGTAGTGTTGTTGTGATAGAAGTGTGTTGTTTTGGGTTGAGATTTTGTATTCGAATATTGTATGAAATATTTTTATTATGTTATGAAATAAGATTTGCTTTTATATTAAATAAATTTTTAATTATGGCATATTTTTATATTATTATTGTATGTGTTTTTAGTTTTAAGGCTTGCTACGAGTTCTGGATTCAAAAGAATTCCTGTTCTCTAGCGCCGGTCATGACTCTCGGTTTGGGTCATGACATTTTGTTTTTCTTTTATTTTTTTATTTTTTATTGGCTACACCTAAGCCATGAATTGGATCAGATGCAGCCCCAATTTGAATAAATCAACATATAAAATATCCATTTAGACACTTAATGAAATGGTTTTGTTACCTATACAACTTTAAACTTCTAAATGTTTTAATCTAGGCCAATCATTGTTTCAATTTAAGTCCTCATCTTTTGCTAACATTAAAGTTCTTATCCTTTACTTCAATTTAACATCATATCCTTATTATTCTCAATATTTTATTTATTTTGAGTGTCACTAAAATTCAAAAAAAATTCTTGCTCTTTAATTGAGTATAAGTGATGGCTCAACCCGAAATATTAGCTTACTATTTATACTAGCTTATACTTAAATTTAATCAATATGCATAATGAATGTAAATGTACCCATAGTTAAGGTACAGGTGTTTCACGAACTCTATAAATAACCAAAATATTTATTTGAATAAACACCTCTAAATATTCTTAAAAATTATAAAAATGAAGGAATAACTGAAATTGACTTGTGAACACCCTAAATAATTAACTTTGAGTCTTAAGGAATATTTCCAATGAGTTAAACATATTTGAATAGAAATAAGTAATTTTCGCCACAACTATTCCAAAAATTATTTCTCACAACCCGTAAAGAATTAGACCAAACTCCAGTTATAGAAATTAATCACCACAATTTATATTATTTATTAAAAATACTTTCATGATTTTTCGGGTTGGTATTATTTTCTTATCGGAATTCAGGTGGAACCTATCAGATTTCTTACTAGAAACGTATTACCTAATCAAACTAAACATACCAACGCATTCATAATAATTAGTAGAACACATCTAAAGCCTTAAATGCACTGAAATATGCATAACATTTATAGATTAAAAAATTAAAGAAAATTTATCAAAAAAATTCAAACGACCGAGTCAGGATACAAGGCTGGTGGCTATGGACTCCTAGGAAGATAGCCAATTGATAGTGATGGTCAAAGCTGAATGATGACCACAAAATTGGTGGAATTTTTAAAGTTGAAATTGCACTAATCAACACTATTTATGCTCAAATTGAAGCCACCAAAGCGTAGAGGACGTTGAGAAGTAGCTACGATTAAAATTTCATGTCGATTAGAGGTCGTTTAGGTCATTAATGGAAAAGAAGAAAAATAAAGGGACTAAGCTAGATATTTTACAATCAAGCCCGATTCTTTTCGACAATAGCGCCATCTTCCTCACTTATATACACATTTTATTGTTCACTCATTTACTTTTTGACTTTTTTTAAATAATAATAATAATAATAATAATAATGATCGTCATTAGAGAACGAGAATTTGCGAGAATCTGAAACCCGTATCAAGCCTTAAAATAAAAATACAATAAAATATAACCATGAATATGCTCAGAATTAAGACTTTTAATAATGGAGAAGAATCTCTTATAAATAATATCATAATAAAAATATTTTACAATATTCAAAATACATCACGTATGTAATACTACTGTAGTGTCTAGCAATATAGAGAAAGGGTAATTTAAAATTTACATAGATCAGCAGGAGAGGAAATGGTCTAGCAAAGGGAACTGCCATGGGAGGTCTGACAAGAAGTATCCTGAAAAATAATTGAGGCAGATCAAACCTCACTGAGTGAATTACTATTATATATATGCATGCAATCTAAGGACACAGACATTCAAGCATCAGTATAATAATATTTATATATATATTTATTTTTTTACATACATTTCATACAGATGCTCAAAATTATATTTTTCGATAAACAAATAAATGCAGTAATATTTAGGTGGAGGACCGAAATAGAACCCTAAAATATTCCGCAACCTCAATCACAGGAACTCACTAGCCAACAGGCTTATTAACTCTAAAAATATTTCCTTATCCAACTTTGGCAATGGATTGGCTTCGAGTACACAAAAAGGTCAATTGAAATCTATAGTCCAACTATCGGTATAACTGGCATCGAGTGCACTGCAAGTCAACTGAGGATCCGCAGTCACACCCCTTTTATCCACAATTCTCAATGACCATTTATCCATATCTCAATTCAAGCAAAATTCATAGCCTAACATCTACCATACTGTTACGCAACAGTCTTAGTGTAACCCATTTAGTGGCATGTTCTATGGCAATCCTCCAAAATATTTAAATAAAATAATGAAATTCATAGTAAAATATCCTAGCATCCATTAATAATAATAATTAATATTCACATTTATATAGATGACACACACACACACACACACACACACACATATATATATATATATAATGATAAATAACGTTTAATGCAATATAGCATAATAAATAATAAATTCCTATTTATTTGAAATATGGATGCCAATGACATTCTACATGCAACATATACATATAATAATAATTCACAGTTCGAGTTCGCTCCTCTATTCCGGTTTGGCTGGTCCGGTTCAGTAGGCCTAACTCGCAGTGCAGCTAAGGAAAGATAACAATAATATTAATAATGATATTATAATTAAATTTCAAATAATTATTAAAATCACTTATTATTATCATAAAAATACTAAAATACTCATTTAGGCTCAAATAATAAATAAATTTATTTTTCATTTAATTTCCCAAAATAACTACTAAATAATTAAAAATTGGGAAATAATTATAAAAAATAATTTTTACACATTTATTAATAAAAAATAGTCTAGAATAGTATAATTAACAACAATTTCAATTAAAATCAAATAATTCACCATTTTCTAATATTTTTCCAAAATTACATAATTAGACATAATCTTTAAAAATTCATAATTAAAATTCTATACATAATTTCACAAAACTTCATTAACAAAGTTTACTCTACATAATTAATAAAATTTAATAAAAATATAAAATTTTCTGGGCTGGAACAGTTATGTGAACAGTAACCCGAAGCAGAAAAATCACAAAAATAATTAAAAATCACCATTAGCTAGATCTCAACCTCAATTACAATTTATCTCAAAGCAACTATGTTTAATTAAATCAAATTCAAGCTCAATTTCACAAATAATTAAAATTAACCTAAACCCAAATTCACAAAATTGGAGTTGTTATCGGAGTTATCCGGATGAATTAATTGAGGGGAAATGAAGCCTAGAAGATGAGCTTCCAATCAAGACCGGCGGCAAGCTCATAGGTTACCGGAATCATCACCGGAAAGCCTTGAACTAACCGGTGCCAAGAGAGAAAGAGAGAAAGGAAGAGATGGTGGCGCGGTCAAGTGGTGGCAAGCTGGTGGTGGCAATGAGTGATGTTGTCAGGAAGAGAAGAGAAAGGAAAAGAAAAGAAGAAAGGAAAAGAAAGGCAGAGGGGGGAAAGAGAAAAGGAAAAAAAATACTTTTAAATAATATAAAATAATAATAACTTTTAAATTTTAAAATAATATTCTAATATTTTAAAAATTTAAATTTCCCAAATTAATTATACACTTAACAATTAATCTATAACTTAAATAAAACTATACAAATATAATTAAAAATAATTAACATTAAATAATTCCACACTTAAATTAATAATTACTAAAAAGTTGGATTACAACAGTTATTAACAATGATAATAATAACACTTATAATAATAATAATAATAATAACCACAAAAATTCAAGTTATTACAGTTAAAATGTTTGTCATAAACATAGCTAATTTTATAGTTAATTATAATTATTTTTATTATAAAGATTAAAATAGTGATTACGGTATAACATTGGTTAAAAAAATAAATACATATACAAAATAATGCACAATGCTAGTCATAAAAATTAAAAATTCAAGTTGTAACGAATTTATAGGGTTAGATAAAAAAAAAATATATGTAGGCAGCAGAAAAAAAAATGAACCCAAATGTGAACTTAAGAAAATTTCATCCTACAAAGAAAAAAAGTTAAATTTGTAATGAACTTGTAATATTAACTACAAAAAATCAAATTCATTACCAGCAAAAGAATAAAATACAAATATAAAATTTTAAAAAGTAGTATTCACATTAAAAATAAACTAAAAAATATCTTATTTTATTTTATTAAATAAAAATAAGAAGAGAAAGATAAAATAATTTTTTAGAAAAATATAATATTATAATGAACTATATTATAATGAATTAACTTATATAATAAAATTAAGGTTAAAATATTTAACAATTAAATGAAAGTTCATTTATGGTTACATATTTATATATAACTAATTGTAAATTTAATATGAGAGCAAAAGTATGTAACCATAAATGAGTTTAATTTATTACTAAAAGCATTTAACTTTATCTTTTAATATAAGGGTAAAAATAGTATTTAATTAAATTAGTAAATGAATCAGCATAAAATAAAGTAAGTAAATATGTTGTGGGTTCGTAGGAATGTTAGAAGCTCCAAGAGGAGTTGGAGCCTATATTATGTGATATTAATTTCCATTCATATTCATTTTTTATATCAACCAAATACTATATGTATTGTCCTATCTAGTAACTTAGGTGATAAATATTATAAAATGAGGTGATAGGATTGATCCCTCACTCCTCCTTGATCTCCTAATTGTTAAAAAAAATCTATATATATTATAATTAGTTTTATACTTATTCATGTTATGCACAGGCTATCAACTAGTTATTAAGTAAGCGTAATGCTACTTTTCTTTTTCGATAGAATTGAGAAAACACTTTTCATTATTGAGAAAATGCAAAGCTACTTTAATATAAATTTTTAGTTATTTTGGTTTTTAATACATAATTTTGACTCTATTTATTTTAATATGAAATTCTCATGGCGTCAAAATTTTGTTTAAAATTATGTCTTATAATTATTTATTTATTTTTAATATTTTTTAGGTCATAAAATATGGTGTATTTTACCATTATTTTATTTTTTACAAAGTAAAATACACTTTCTTAGTAACCACCATTGGATAATAAAATACATTTTCTTCCAATGGTGATAAAATAAAGTAAAATAAAAGTAATTTAAAAACAAAATCACCCTAGAATTTCCTCACAAAATACAAAAACAAGGATTAAACAACTATATAATTATGTATAAATAAAAATTGTTAGAAATGAAAATAATTTTATTTATAAAATTAAAATAGATAAATCAAATATTATTCTCTTGTTATTTTTTATTTTATTAATTATAGTAGTTGAATTTAATTATGTATTTCATGATTTAATCAAATTAAATTTTTATTTATTAAGAAAATTTTTATTTTTTATTTTAGTTTAGTTTAATTACATTTTTCTTTTCACTCTTTCAAATAAATTTGAAATGAATTGAAATATTATTTTTTAATAATAAAGCAAAAATGAAAAGATTCAAACACTATTTATGTATTTATCTATTTGAAATAAAACACATAAGCACTTTAACATTTAAAACCTATTAAAGATACTATATTTAAATTTTTTTAACAAATTATACGTTTAATTGTAATAAAATAGTTTAAACACTAAAATAGTAAAAATTAAAAAAATTAGACATCATTTATGATAACATCATTTAAACACTAGAACTCTGCAAATGATCAGCGAAGGGCAAGGTGAGAGGTGGAGAGAATCCCTACAAATCCTCCGATGCCTAATTCAGAAAAAATATATATAGAGAGAGTTTAGAGAGAATAAAAGGGCAATGAGTAAGAGAGAATAGAATGAATGAAAATGAGGGATATGGGTGGTCCTATTTATAGGGATAGTGATGCTCAAACCTGAGAGGAATAAGATTCCTCTTTGATGAAAGTCTTATGCCTACTAGAAGAGTGTTTCTTCCTATCCGAGACTTTCTTAATTGAGAATCTTTTCCTATTTCTCTTGGGTGTTCTTCTCTTACAAGCAAATATGTATAGGAAAATAAAGACCTTAATTAAATAAGAATATACGTATGGGGTATCAAGAGTCCCTCCTAAAAGTATGTTAGGATATTTATGTTTGACGTATCTAAATTTGTAAGGTAAGGGAAAACATCAATGCATATGACATGGAAGGGTAAACTGAGGTGGCTAGCCTCAGTTATAGGAAAAGATGAAGCTCGGTATTGAGTCTTGAGGTCATTGTATAAGAACATCATTGAAGTGCCAATTGGACTTGAGTGACCTATAATAAAAATTCTTAGTGTGAGGGATTAACCCGCTCGTATGGAGACAACGAGGTAGAACCAACTGTCATTGGAGTTTTGATGCTCGGTGCATTAAAAGAATGACTCGAGTGCTGAACTTCAGTACTATTAAAGTGACTCAAAGGTACTAGCTTCAGTCATTGGACTTAGATGATCAAGGCTTAGATGCTCGGTGCTAGGACTCAAGGCTTATTGTCACGACCCAAACTAGGAAGTCAACACTAGAGAATGGGAATTCTTTTGAATCCGGAACACATAACAATTCTAAAAATAAAAACACATGCAAATATATTACAAAAATATGCCAGAATTAAAAACTTTAATATTATAAAATAAAAAATTTATGTCATAACATAATAAAAATATCTTCATACAAGATTCGAATACAAGATCTCTAATTATTAGAACACACTACTACTAGAGTGATTACTAAAAATACAAAAAGATAACAATTCAGTATTTATATAAATCGACCGGAGAGGAAATAGTCCGCCAAAGAGTACTACGAGGAAGGCCTGAAGTAGTAGATCTTGAAAAAAATATTGAGGGGAGTCAGACCTCAATGAGTGAATTATTATAATATATATACATGCAAGCTATAGTCATATACAATCAAGCATCAATATAATAATATATATACACATGCATTTTATATAGATGCTAAAATCCACTTTTATATAATAATAGATGTAGAAAAATTTATTTTGGGTGAAGGATCGTAGCAGAACCTTAAAATATTACGCAACCTAAATCATTGAATCTCACTAGCCAAAAGGCTCACTTAATTCCAAAATATTTCTCTTTTCAATTTTTGGACAATAGACTGGCCCCAAGACACTAAGTCAACCAAGCTCTCGCAGTCTCACTATCGGCGTGATTGGCCCCGAGACACTAGGTTAACTAAGTTCTCGTAATCACACCTCTCTTTCATCACAATCACAATAATCAATTATTCAAATTTCACATCAAATTTCTCATAATATCAACCCTAAAATCTAACGCACTGGTGTGCACACATTCCTAGTGTAGCACATTAGGTAGCATGTTCTACTGCTATCCTTCAAATAAATCTTATAATTATTAAAAATAATGAAATACATAATTTAAACATGATAGCATCCATTTTCAAAGCAATATACCAAATATATACCAAAACATAGATATGATCATTTAATAAAATAAATCATACTTATATTTACATTATAAAAATATGGATGCTCACAAATATTTATTCTACAAGCATTGCATTTATATGATAATAACTCACAGTTTTGCACTTCTCTAAAAGAACTAGACTAGCTTGGTTCGGTAGGCTTCGGTCTCGGCGCAACTATAGAAAATAAATAAGTAAATAAACAATAATATTAGTATCAAAATCCTAATTTATACTTCTAGAAATTCTAAACAATGACTCAATTTAGGACACAACTCGACCAAAAATTAAAAACTCAAGATTGACCTGATGTTACGTTTTATGAGAATTCTATAAAAAATTTGTCAGTCTCCACTATAAAATAGATGTCTCTCTACTAAAAGTAGAGCCGATCCTACAAGCAAACATACTTCAATATTCTCAATAGCATAACTTATCGGGTTGGGCCCTCGAACTACACAATTTGCCCAATCGAGAATCAAACTACACAAAAATCAATAATTAATAATAAATGTATAAAAAAATTATTAAAATACATAAAAATCAAAAAAATACCACAATACAATTTATTTTAATTAATAAAAATGTTAAAGATAATTTATCTTCAAATTAATTTAATAAAATCTCAAATAGAAATAAATAATATTAGTAAAAATTCTATTTTTCAAATATTCGAAATTAAATAGCATAAAGTTCAATTAATTATTTAAATTACTCAATTATATAATAAAAATAGCTAAAAATCCATTTTGATCATAAAGTAATAAATAAGCTACTATTTAAGTATGATTTTGAACATTATTATTAATTAGCTAAAAATACGAAATAACTTGTAAAAATTATTTTAATACTATTTATTATTCAAAATTATCCAAAATACACTAATTAACAATAAGTTCAATTAAAATACAAAATTTACTAATTTTTCCAAAAATTAACATAATATTAAATATTTTCCAGAAATTAACCAAAATAACTATAAATTCGTAAAAATCTATTTTCTCATTTCTAAAGCTTAATGTTTATATCAAATATACTAATTAGCATTATTTGCAATAAAAATCATATAAGTAATAAAATTTACCTTATTTTTCAAAAATAAAATTTTATACATAAACTAAATAAATTCATAACTGAAAATCTAAAATTAATTTCACCAAAGTTCCTTTACAAACCATGATTTAATTAACTCAAAAAATTTTCTAAAAATATTAAAATTTTTCTAACGTGGGTTACAAGAATAGTGACTCACTAGAAAACAAAATCCAAAATCTTCAAATAATTTAAAAAAAATCAAATAAAAATATTTATTTAGATAGCTCTTGATGCACACAACCATATTTTCAAAGGGATTAAGCATGAATCAAAGTATTTCAAGCTCAAAAAAAAAAATCACAAACTAAATTGGCCTAAACTAAAACTTGAGTACAAAAGAATTACCAGATGTACTAAGCTTGAAACAATCGAAGATTCAACTTGCTCGAACTAAAAGGAGTCAAACAAGCCCGGAACTACAAGCTCAATCAATCGAAAACTGTCATCGGTGATGCTGCTGGTTGTTGTGCTCGACGAAAGCAGGGGGAATGAGCTTGTTGACAATGGCGGAAAGGGAAGGAAAGAGGGGAGGTGATGTGTGTGTGGTAATGGTGGCAGAATGGTGGCTCAGGTGGTGGTGTTGTTTGCAGATTGGGAAGAAGAAGAAGAGGAAGAAAAATAAGAAGAAAAAAGAAAAGAAAGAAAAAAGGAGAGGAGGAAAACCGAAAAAAAAGCTTTTATCTTTTTTTCTTAATTAGGAAAAAGACAATATAATAATGATAATAATAATAATAATAATAATAATAATAATAATAATAATTATTATTATTATTATTATTATTATTATTATTATTATTTATAAAAATATCGGGTTATAACACTTATATGATCGAAACCTCGATAGTATTGAAGTGACTTAAGGGTGCCAGTTTCAGTCGCTAGACTTAGAATCTCGGTGCATTAGAAGCGCGGTCCAAGTGCCAGTAGAGACAACTGGCAGCAAGAGGAACAGGATTAGCAACCACTATGTCTTTTCATTTTCCTTTAAATTTTAAATTATGTAACCGTCATGTCTGTTTATGTGTCAAAAGATGAGACATTTTAGCTGCCATAATAATAACTGCTCAATTAATAGGCCTTTCTCATTTCCAAAATTGGCCTTGATGTTGTGAGAGGGATGAAAATGTTCATGAGGGCAATAATGGTTGTTCCAAAACCTTCCGTTATGCTATAAATATATCAAACCCATTTGATTGTTGCATTTTCACTTTCTTGCTATCTTCTTCCCTATCCAAGCTTGCTTGTGTGTGTTATTTATCTTCAGAGCCTCCTTTAACAAACTTGCACTCTACTTCCCAGTGAAGCTTTTTTCCTCCTTCATACTTCTTCTTCATATCTTCTTAATATGATCTATGGATCCTCGAGAGCAAATTAGTTCTAATTTATTTGTCTCTAGGATAGATGAGGAAATGATAAAATGGTACTAGATACGTTTTAGCATTCTAGCAGACTTCGCTCTACACACTGTAGATAAGAACTTTAAACCCCATACTCCTATGCTAGGTATTGATTGATTAGTAGTATACTTTTATCAATTGGAGGGGGGATTGAAGTCCCTCTTAGACCTTTTCGTTAGGAGCTTTCTAAATAGGTACAACATAGCTCCTGGGCAACTCCATCCCAATAACCATTATAACTTAACCAGTTTCATAGAATTGATGCACGAGGAGGGTAGAGAGCCAAACCTGGATGTCTTAAGATATCTTTATAGCTTGAATAAGAAAAATGGAGAGCTGATGTTCTCTCTATAAGCTATTCTAAACCACAACCTCTTCGTAAAGCTTTCGGACCTTTATAAGAAGTGAAGGCATAGGTTTTTTTTATTGTTGAACACTATTTAGACTTCATAAATGTCCGACGGATGTGGTATGATGACTGCCACAAGGTGAATCATCCTTCGAGACTATTCAATAAGGATACAAAGATGGTTATAAGGCTTTATCTTCACGGTATAACTGATGCAAGATCCACTGCAAATCTATCTAAAAAATACTTACATAGAGTCTATCCAAACTATATACATCTCAGTGGTAAGTGTTAAGATTTGAAAGGTATCATTCTAACCTCTATTTTTCCTTTTTATTTATAGATGGCTGACTTTTTTTCTTTTACAGATGAGATTCAACTTGTAGATGATAAGTTGGAGACTTAAGAAGATGTGCATATCTCTTCCCCTATTTCTAAGCTTTATACACCGAAGATCTCCTCTGAGGTTGCACCCAACTAGAATGGAAAGGCTGTGGTAGAAAATTCTCAGGTGGAGAAACTTGAGGGTCAGAATAAGCAGGCCCTGAATGAAGACTCAGATGTTGAAGAGTATTACGAGGAGGTTTTCATTAAGTGACCAAAGCTAACTGGGTGTTTGGACATGAGGTCCTGGATCCTAAAAATGATAAAGCCTCTGAGCATCTTGAATGCATAAATAAGGGACCAATATGTCGAGCCTCTATAGCTTCCTGAAGACATCCAACACTGGATGGATGTGGATAAGGAGGAGCTATTAAATGCCATGATTGGGCACTCGCCAAGGGTAACCATCTTCCACTCTATTTAATTTGTGTTTATGAGTTCTTAAGTTGATGATGCTTGTCTTTATTTTTTTCTTTTTTCAGATAACTCAAGCCTTGCTGCTGGCGAAGGAAAACTATTATTATCTTAAGAGCCAGTACAACTTGAAGGAGATGGAGGTTGGCACTATAGCCATCAATTTTGAAAAGAAATTGGAGAAGGCAAAAGCAGCATTAAAGCTTTGCCAAACCAAGCACACAGAGGTGAGATCTAAGGTTGAGGTAAGCCAAAAGAGGGTAGAGGAGTTGGAGTATAACCAAGCTTAACTTACAATAAAGATTGAAGGGTAGAATTCTCGAATTACGGCTTTAGAGGAGAAGCTAGTTGGAGCTGAGAAATCCCGTGAAAATGACAAAAGAAGCTATCAGAACATGGTTGAAGGGTTTCTCAAAGCCTATAAGTCCAAATGTTAGAGAGTTTAGCTCACCCAAACCCTGAATTTGGGCTTCAAAGACCTGGATAAAATAACGCTCATCAATTGGGCTAGGATAATTATTAAAGAGGATGCTATGGTAAAGGCTTCTTCCAAGCGGTCGAAGAATCCTAAGAAATTAACCAAGACTACCGCTGATAAATCATTTGTTGAGCAACCAAAGCATTCAAGAATTATTAGGGAGATGTTTGCCAGTGCTGTCTCCGCTGGACCCGATCCAACCTCTGTGTTCGAGTCTTCTTATTTTGAGCTTCCTGATACTCAATTATAAATTACTTAGTTAATAATATTTCTTTTATTTTTGGAATACTTTGCAATATAACATTTCCATTGATAAATGAAGTATTTTATTTCTTAAAATTCTAAGTACATTTATTAATAGTATCTTCAGAGATTATCTGAGTTCTTATATCATTGCAACTCTTTTCCTTATTTAACTTTGATCTTGTATGCCCCCTTAGTTGTCTTCTCAGTGACTTGATAAGGACCTTCCCAATTAGGTCTAAGCTTGCCTATGTCGGAGTTACCTTTACCAATGTCAGCTCTTCTAAGTACCCAGTCTTTGACTTTAAAGTGTTTAGGCCGGATGTGCTGATTATGATATTTGATAACCCTTTACCTCTAAGCTTTTATGAGAATAGATGCCCACTCTCTCCTCTCTTCAAGTAAGTCTAAAAATATTTGAGCATTTATGTTATTGACTTCTTGATCCAAATCCTTATTGACCCAGTAACTCACTATCCAATCTCTACTAGGAATACCGTATCCATCCCATAAGGTAGTCTGAAGGGCGTCTCTCCAATGGAGGTTCTGGGTGTAGTCCTGTAGGTCCAGATAACATTACTGAGTTATTTGACCCAGTTCCCCTTCTTTTTGTCTAGTATTTTCTTTAGCCCTTACATGATGATTTTGTTAGTGACCTCTATCTGTTTGTTTGTTTATGGATGAGCTACTGAGGTAAACTGGAGCTTTATTATAAGATTTTAAAAAAACTTTCTTAACTTCTCATTGTCAAACTACTTCCTATTGTTTGTTATCAAGGTATGTGGTATTCTGAACATGTAGATGATTTCTTAATAAAAAAAGTGCTGGATCCGGGCTTTAGTGATGGTTAGTACAACCTTAACTTCTATCCACTTGGTAAAGTGGTCTATAGCCACAATTAGGAACTTCTTCTGAGAGGTTAGGATAGAAAAGGGGCCTAAGATCTCCATCCCCCATACTATTAAAGGCCAAGAGCTCCCAATCGGATGCTGAGGGTTAGAAGGCCTATGGCTAAGACAAGCAAATTACTGACATTTTTAGTATTCTTGAGTCTGTTTATGAACATCTCAGGACATGGTAGGCTAATAGTATCCTTGTAGCAATGCATTTTTTATGAATGAATGATGAGATTCATGTGCTCCATAAATTCTTTTATGGATTTCCCTAAGCACATAATTTCCTTCTTCTAATGATACACATTTAAACCATGGGTGTGAGAGAGACCTTTTATAGAGTTCCCCATAGCAGATGGAGTAGTGCGTAACCTTTATCTTCAACTTCTAAGCTTTCTACTTATGTTCTGGGAGTACCTTATACTTAGGATACTGAATGATCAGTTTCATCTATTTTGCTACTTCTTGTATGTCCATGATCTATGGGTCCTAAGTGCTTGGCTTTATTAGTGCTTCAATGAGCTTGAGTTCTTTAAATGTCTGACTATCTTTAACCATTGACTTGGCCAGTAGATCAGCTTTAGAATTTTCACTTCTTAGGATTTGGATGATCTCCCATTGTCCCCCCTCCTACTCAAGCTTTTTCAGAAGTTGTCTGACTTTCTCGACATATTTACCAATACTTGGGTCCTTAATCTAGAATGTCCCTTTAATTTGGTTTACCACTAGTTATGAATCTGAGTATATCTTGAGATGTTCGACTTTAACTTTGGTAGCCAACTTTAACCCTATGATGAGTGCTTCATACTCAGCTGCATTGTTAGTGGTTTGTACTTTATCTGGACTACATATCTAATAATGACTTTGTGTGGCCCTTTGAGAATGATTCTAGCATTGGATCCTTAGATGGATGAAGCTCCATCAACATAGAGCTTCCATTCAAGACATTTGGAAGGAGAGAGATCTCTCGCTGTCATCTCTTATATGAAGTCTGCCAAGGTCTGAGCTTTTATTTGTTGTTGAGGTTTATAGCTGATGTCAAATTCATTGAGTAATATTAATCACTGAACTAGTCTGTTGGATGTCTCAAGCTATTGTAAGATTTTTTTTAGAGGGATATTGGATCTTACACTAATTGAATGGGCCTAAAAATAGTGCCAAAGTTTACTGGATGTGTGGACGACAACTATAGCTAACTTATCCAGTTTAGGATACCAAATTTTTAAACCTCTGAGCATCTTACTGATGTAGTATACTAGAGTTTTTTTACTTCCTTCTTCCTTCACTAGTATTGAAGCAATTTATTCCTGATCAATAGAGAGGTATAGGTATAGTGTTTTTTCAAGAATTGGCCTACTAAGTAGAGGTGGCGAGGCTAGGAATTTTTTTATGTCTTTAAAAGTTTCCTAGCATTCTTCATTCTGTATAAAATTCTTGGAATTTTTCAAGGCTTGAAAAAGTTGTAGACACTACTTGGTTGAACAAAAGATAAAATGCCCTAAGGCTATTATTTTGCCATTTAGCTTTTGCAGCTCATTGATTATTTTCGGAGCTTTTATTTTAAGAATGGCCTCCATCTTCTCTGGGTTAGCTTCAATTCCCCTATGGGATATTATGAATCCCAGGAATTTATCTGCCTTTACTCTAAAAACACACTTCTCTGGATTCAGCTTGATCTAGAATTGGTTTAGTGTTCAAAGGGTTTAGTTGAGGTCATTAGAATGTCGCTCCACATATTGGCTCTTGATAATGATGTCATCCATATATGCCTCCATTTTCTTTCCAATTTGATCCTAAAATGCATGGTTCATCAGCCTTTGATATGTTGCTCCAATGTTCTTTAGCCCAAAGAGCATAAATTTATAGTAATAAAGTCCTTTATGGGTGATGAATGACATTTTTTCCTAATCTTCTTTCTTCATTGTATTTAATGGTACCCTTATGTAGAATCCATAAAGCTATATAAGCAGTGACTGGCAGTGGAGTCTACCAGTTGATCTATCATTGGTAATGAATAGCTATCTTTGGATCATGTCCTTTTGAGGTATGTATAATCCACACACATCGTGTATTTACCATTGGACTTCTTCACTAGCACCACGTTAGCCAATGATTCTAGGTGTGTAACTTCTTTGATAAATTCAGCTTCCAACAACTTCTTTATTTCTTATGTGATTATCTTTTGTCTTTTGTATGTAAAGGTCCTCTTTTTCTAAATGACTGGCTTTACTTCTGGTTTTTTTATTGAGACTATGTAAGGCAATTTGAGGATCTACTCTAGTGATTTTAGATGCTTGAGAGGAAAAGTTGTCTGAGTGTTTAATTAGGACCTCGCTTATTTCATGCTTAACTTTGCTATGAAGCTTGTTGTTGATCCTTATCTTTCCATCATTAATCTATAATGTTTGAACCTTATCAACTGGCTCAAGGTTGGCTCCCTATTTCTCCATTTCTTAAAATTCCAAATGGAATGCCTCCATTTGAGTTTGACTACCATATAGTAGTATTGCTTAGTCATGTGCTGATCCTAATGAGTTGTTAGGACTTGGCCTTCAATGGGAATCTTCATGGTCAAATGCCAGATACTTGTGATTGCATCGATCTCATAAAGTACTGGTCAGCCTATGATGTCGTTGTATGCGAGTGGGTGATCCACTATATTGAACTAAGCGTTAACCACTTTCATTTCTCTAGTGTCTTGGTCTCTGAATTCTAGACTCAGCTCTACTAATCTCATTGGTTGTGTAGTTCCTCTATAGAAGCTTGTAATTAGATTATGAATAGCTTTTAAATTAGTAATAGAACCTCCCATTGCTTTATAGTCTTTCCAAGAGAGTGCATTGACGATGCTCCCATTATCGATCAACAATCTTTTCACTAGGTAATCATTGATGAAAGTGCTTACTACCAGTGCATCATTATAAGGGTGCTGAACATGTTTCCCATATTCTAAACTAAAAATGATGGTCTTTTTTTTTCTCAAGGGTGAACCTTTCTTCTCTGCGGAATCTCTTAAGCCTCTTCTCCATGACTTCTCCTCTGACAATTATGTTAATAATGTCAGTTGGTTCATTTTGGGCTTTTTTTAGTTATGGCCTATCCCTATCCTAACCATCCTAATCTCTTCTCCCTCTAGATGTGTCTGTGAAGTTACTGAATTTATCATTCTAGATCAATCTTTCTATGGCATTCTTTAATTCTCGACATATCTCATTTTTATGTCCATAATCCAATTGATATTGACAATAACAGCTTTTATCCTGTATGGCTCTCCTGCTTGGACTTAGTCTTCTAGTTGGAGCAATGCCCATACCATTTTGCCTAACCTATATAAGGATCCTGGATCTAAAGGTGTTTAGTGGCATATATTTCTCAGCCTTCTTCTTAAATCCTTATACTGGGTTTTTAAAGTTTGATTGCTGGAAGCTCGACCTTCTGGGTCTTGACCTTTTATCTCTCCTGGCAAGTGCTTTCTCATCATCCCTTTATATCCTCTTGTCTTCATCCATCTTTGTCATCTTTATTGCCATTGCCATTACCTCAGCAAAGGTGCTAAGTTCTTTTGTCATTATCTTATCTTTGAGATTTTTGAGCCGAGTTCCATTCTTCAAAGCCTTTATGGCTGCCTAGTTAACCAAATTTTCAATTTGTATGGCTAACTTATTGAATTGATCCAAATAGCTTCTCAATGATTCAGTGACCTTTAGTCGGCACATCCAGAGATCATTGATATTTTTGGTTGGCAGGATGTTGGTGATGAACTGAGTTTGGAATTTCTCAACTAGCACTTTAAAAGAGGAGATAGAATTCTTAGGGAGTCGGTGGAACTATTTCTGAGCATTCTTGGTGAGTGTACTTGGAAAAACTCTACACATTCTAGAGTAACATTCTGATTTTGAATGAGGATATGTGGTTGATTGGATCTTTAGTTCCATTAAATTGATCTAACTGTGGCATTCTGAATTTGGTTGAAATTTCTATCCAGATTATTCTACTTATAAAGGGCGTCTTCCCTTCCATAACTCATTCATCTTCTTTCCTCAGCCTAGTATGAGCTTTATGCATGACCTCTTCAACCTTTTGGGCTAACTTTGATTCGTCAAAGGTCGGGATTGTCAAATTGGATTCTCTTTTCGGAGCTTTATACTTTTCTATGTTTCCTTCAGATACCTCAAGAGTTGTTATTAGTGGCATCATATTATTTCTCGTATGAGTTGTTATAGGATTTCCACTTTGAATTAAAAAATTCAACTATTATTGTATCAGGGTCATCTGGGTTTGAATGTTTTAAATCATCACTTCTTTACTCATTACGGATAGGTTGAGTGTCTGGGATACTACGTTTAAGTTAGGTGTGTTCATGACAAGTGTTTCTGATAGGTTCAGAAAAGGTATAGAAGGTATAGGTCTGTTATGGTATAGAAGAGGAGTATAGTAAGGGAGGTCGATGCCAAGAGCTAGCCCTCTTTAGTATTACCAAGTGGAATGTATGTACCAGTCGGAGCTTGAGATGAAGGTCTAACATGTTGAAAGGGGGCTGACGAGATTGTCATCTAAGTAGGTGATGATAAGTTCATTGGAGGAATGTGAGCAGATGAGTTAATGTGTGTGTCAAGTTGAGATTAGTGGTGGACTGAAAGTCATGATACTAAGGTCTTAATTGGCAGATGCTTGAATGTCTTTTACCTCAAGAAATTCCCACAGATGGCACCACTTGATAACTTATTTTCAAAACTCTTGAGCTGGAACCCTAAAAGTGATCAACGAAGGGTAAAGTGAGAGGTGGAGAGGATCCCCACAAACCCTCTGATGCTTAAGTCAGAAAATATATAGAGAGAGTTTAAAGGAATAAAGAAAGCAATGAGTATGAGAGAATAAAATGAATGAAAATGAGGGATATGGGATCCTATTTATAGGGATAGTAATGCTCAAACATGAGAGGAATAAGATTCCTCTTTGATAAAAGTCCTACGCCTATTAGGAGAGTGTTTCTTCTTATCTGAAAGTAATATTTATCTTGGATGTCCTCTTGCAAGCAACCTATATAAAAAAATAAAAATTTTAATTAAATAAAAAAATATATATGAAGTATCAATTTATACACTTGTACTATATTTTGTCCATTAAAAAAATTATATTACTTTGGTTAAAGCTCCATATCAATTTATTATTGAGAAAGTGGAAAGGTACTTTTGTTATTCTTTTCCTTTCAATATATCTGAGAAAACGCTTTATCATTATTGAGAAAGTACAATGCTACTTTGTTTTTTTTTTCTTTTTTTTTTAATATAGAATTGAGAAAATACAAAGCTAGTTTAACAGAAGTTTTCGATATTTTGTCTTTAATACATAATTTTGACACTATTTAAATATGAAATTCTCATGACATCAAACTTTTGTTTGAAGTCAGAAGTCTGATTTTTTATTTTTCTTTAATATTTTTAATTTACAAAATCTAAACAAAAGGATTGAAAACAATACAATTGTGTATAAATAAAATATACAAGAAATATAATATTTAAAATATCTAAAGTGTCCTGTAAAGAAATTTTTTTTTATATCATTAATGGTGGAATGATTCACAGAAAAGCTTCTTTGCTAACTTGCTATCATACATATATAAAGCACAACATGTAGTGAAGTAGGCCATTTTTTTTCTTTTTTTTTTTCCTGTCTATGTTTAAACATTACGCAAAAGCCAAAGACAAAGAATAAGGAAATTCTTTTTTTTTTTTTTAAAAAGGAAATATAAAGCTATCAAAATAGAAAAGTTATTGATTGATAAAAATTATTGTACTTTTTTTTAATAAAAATTGCCATGATTCAAAATTTTAATAGTATCTATCTATAACTATGGTAAATTGTTTTCCTAAAAAGTTCATACCGTAAAATGACAGATAAAATTATCGATTGAAAGCCAGCAATCAACTAAGAGTAACGACAACTATTCAATTTTTATTTTTAAAATAAGTGTCAACGTTAATGTTAACTCTTTCCTTGACCAAGGTAGTGATTAATTTCAAATCAACCTTAATTTTAAATTTAATAATTAATTTTTATTGTTAGTATGTATGTTTAAGTATATATTTAGTTAGGACCAAGGACATGTTTGATGGATGAAGTTATGGAGCTCAAAATGTACCCAAATCATGAGAATAAGGATGCTCATGATCAAAACTGTTCCCACAATATTAAAGGAGACAAGTGAAGCTAACATTCAAGCGAATAGTCCTTCTCATGATCTCCATCACAATCATGAGGAATCCTATCACGATTGTGATAATCTCTTCACGATCTTAAGGTTTTAAGAGCTTGAAGAACAAATGAAGCTCCCCTCCTCACGATCCTAGTCACGATCATGAGCATGCTCATCCTCTTCTACAACTCCTAACAACTAATTCGTATAAGCAATGACTACTTTTTTATTCCCCATGATAGTGACATACATCCTCATGATTGTGAGCATACCAAATCTTGTAAAACGTGAAAGAATGCATTACATGAAAAAGGAAAAGGCGCAATTATTTTAGCTTGACTCCAACAACTAAAATTTGAGTCTCTAGCTATAAATACCTCCTTAAAGCATATTAAATAGATTAGTAAGTTTGTTGGAAAGATTAAATATGAAATTTACTACTTTGAAAATTTCTTACTATCATTTTTTCTTTGTATTCAATTCTTGTAATCAAACTCTTGAATAGAGTTGGGAAGTGGTAGAGATAAATTTCTCATTCTACTCATTCTTAGGGTCAGAATAGTGGGAAGTGAGGAACTATCAAATTGTTAGGTTAGTGTTAAGCCTTTATGAAAAATACTTATTATGAAAGGTTCTAAGTGAGCCTTGAAAATTCAATTGTGAAGGTTTAAATGCGAGTCTTGAAAATACTTTGATTAGGTTAAGTGTAAACCTTGAAACACTCAATGAAAGATTAATGTTAAGGATAGAAAAACATTCTCTGTAAGGTTTAGTAGGAGTCATTGAAGACACCATCTTGCAATTAATCTTGAAAATAATATTAGTATTAAAAAATCCTAACTTAGAGATAAGTTAAGTGGAAGATGTACGATTGTTGAAAGTTCAAACTCTCTAAAATTATTTATGTTCTTATGCTTAATCTTGTCTTTTTCATCTTTCTTATTCTTATTCTTATTCTTGTTCATATTTATTCTTCCTTAAATTACCTTTTATTTTCCCTTTAATTTCTAATTTTTTCTCTAAATATTAATTAGCCCTATTCACCGCCCTATAGGGCTCCTATAGTTGGTACTAGAGTTTGGGTTCTAGGTACTTAATTATTATAATTTAAGATAATGGAAAGTGAATTTTTTTTCTTTACAAACCCTTTGACCCTTCCTTAATGGGAGTGACTACCCTTATTATTTAGATGGTGATCCCATAAAACCTTAAGATGTAATTTTTAATGGTTGGAATCCTCCCAAAAATAAATTAGATGGCGTTGAGGTGACTAAAGAAAAAAAGGAGTGGTCTAAAAAAGAAATGAAAGAAAATTATAAGAATAAAAAGGCTATCATAGTTCTTATTACTTTCATGTCAAGAAGGAAGGAGGCAAAATTTAACATTACATGTTGTCCAAGGAGATATGGGAGACCTTAGAGAATTACTATGAAGTTAATATCCAAGTGTGACCTACAAAGGTCTAACTCTATGTGTTTGAATATGAGATGTTCAAATAAAGACTTATGAGAGTGTGAACCATATGACAAGCCGATTGATTTCTCTCTTGATCACCTTAAGGAATTTGGGCAAGCACTACTCTAAAGAAGAAGTCATCACTAGGATTTTGAGGGTACCACCTAAAAAGAATTGGGAATTAAGAGTAACCTATATTAAGGAAGCTCATGAGTTTTTTAAGATTTCAACCAATATCCTTATAAGTTAACTTCTCACTTATGAGCTTATTTGAAGGCAAAGGGAAGAAGAACATTGCATTTAAGATTCCAATCATGAAGATGACATTGAAGACTCAAGTGAAGATGATAAGTGTTGGGTTTTGTGATGTAAAATGCAGTGAAAAATAAAAGTTAATTCATGAAAAACCCTAAAATCTAGATCCATGTGATTCGACTAAATTGATTAAAGAGGGATTCCAAACACTCACCAAGACGATCTTATGGCAACACTCACCAAACATCAGTAAAACATAATAATCAACCAACCTTATACTAGTTTTTATTCATCATTTTCCCATAACTATAATAGACTATGGATATTTATATTAGAATTCAAGTATCACCTAAGAGTTTTACTATTAAGTCATATACTTAATGACCTTAGGTAGAATTAACTAATCAAAGATAATATTAGAATTAGTTAGTAATAATAAAAATACCTCTTTATTAATAAAAAAGAAATATGACAAAGTCAAAGTATGACCATTACATAATTGGCCTAAGGCATATTATTAACAACCTCCTACTTGCAAAGCCCAATCAAAATTGTATCTCATATCCATTGACCTAGTATAACTCTCATGCTTAGCCTATGGAAGGGGATTAGTTAGTGGATCAACAACATTATTATCTATTGGTACTCTGCATATCTCTCTCAATGATTCTCTAATGAAGTATATGTTTTGATTATTTATGTGATCTAGGTTCCTTAGCCTGTGTTATAAATCTATTGTCATCACAATTCAAGTATACTGAATATGATATACTAGGAATAACTCCTAATATAATTATGAACTTCTTAATCCAAATAGCTTCCTTAGCTACCTCTTAGGCAGTAATGTACTCAGATTCTATTATAGAATTGGTAATGGTGTCTTACTTTGAACTTCTCCAGCTCACTACACCCATATTTAAATAAAACATATAACTTGACTATGATCGAAAATCATCCTTATTAGATTGGAAGTTGGCATCTATATAACCATTTACAACTAGCTCATCTTCTTGCCCACTATTTAGTAAAAATGCATCCTTAGTCCTTCTCAAGTACTTAAGGATATTCTTAACTTCTATCTAATGAATTTCACCTGGATCTAACTGATATCTACTCATTATGCTCAAGGCATATGAGACATCTGGTCGAGTGCATAACACGACATACGTGATGGATCCAATAGCAGAAGCATATGGAATTTTACTGATATAGTCTCACTCATCTTGTGTCATTGGACATTGAGTCTTGTTAAGACTAATGCCATGGGACATTAATAAGAATCCTCTCTTAGAGTTTTATATACTAAACCTATTTAGTACCTTATTAATGTAAGTTCTCTGACTTAGGCAAATAAACCTCTTAGATCTATATCCATAGATCTTGATGCCTAAAATATAGGCAACTTCATCTAAGTCTTTCATTAAGAAAAAAATTCCTTAACCATGATTTAACATTTTATATAGATGGAATATCATTTCCAATGAGTAATATGTCATTAACATATAGCACTAAAAAAACTATTACACTCCCACTAACGTTCTTGTAAACACAAGGTTCATCTTCATTTTTTTTATGAATTCAAACTCTTTGACTACTTCATCAAAATGAATATTCCAACTTTAACAAGCTTGCTCTAATACATAAATGAATCTTTAAAGCTTGCAAACCTTTCCAAAATTCTCAGGATTGATGTCATATACACATCCTTAATTAGGTTTCCCTTAAGGAAAGCTATTTTGACATCCATTTGCCATATCTTATAATCATAATATGCAACTATGGTAAAGAGAATTCAAATGGATTTAAGCATAGTAATTGGTGAAAAAGGTTTCATTATAGTTTATACCATGTGTTTGTTTGAAACCCTTTGTTACTATCCTTGCTTTAAAGGTATACAAATTGTCATCCATGTCTTTTTCATTTTGAAAACCCATTTGCACCTAATAGTTTTTAAACCTTCAGGTGGATTAATCAAAGTCCATACATAATTATTTTATGGCTTCTAACCATTTCTCAAAGTTTGGACTGTCCATGGCCTCTTAGTAGGTTGTGGACTCATTTGGATCCACAATCATTATATTATTATTATCTATTATAAGAAATCCATATCTCTCAAGATTATGATGTGTCCTACCAAACCTTCTAGGACCTTATGGTACTTGTGTAAGTTCAACATTTACTTGTTGATCCAATTGAGGTTCTATATGTGGTACAATGCTATTTTATGATTTTTGAATTTCTTCAAGTTGTACTTTACTCTCACCAGTTCCTTTGGAAATATATTCTCTTTCCAAAAAGACACCAGCTCGAGCAACAAACACTTTGTTCTTATAAGCATTATAAAAGTAATATCCTTTGGTTTCTTTGGGATATCCCATAAAAAGACATTTATCTGATTTGGGTGTTAATTTATATGAAATTTGATGCTTAACATTAGCCTTACATCCCCAAATCTTAAGCAATAACAAATTAGGAGATTTCCCATTCCATATCTCATATAATGTCCTTTCAACTACCTTTAATGGAACTTTGTTCAAAAGGAATGCAATAGTTTTGAAAGCATATCCCCAAAAGGAGATTGGAAGATCTAACTGATTCATTATAGATAAAACCATATCCAATAAAGTTTGATTTCACCGTTCAAATACACCACTCCATTATGGTGTTCTTAGTGGAGTTAATTATGAAATTATTCCACAATCTCTAAGATGATTAATAAATTCTTGGCTTAAATATCACCACCTCAATTAGATCTTAGTGCTTTAGTTTTCTTACCAAGTTGATTTTATACTTCATTTTTGAAAATTTTGAACATTTTAAAAGATTCAGATTTATGTTTCATTAGATAGACATAACCATATATACTGAAATCATCTATGAAAGTAATGAAATATTGATAATCTCCTCTAATAGTAGGTAGTGGTCCATATACATCAAAATGTATAAGGCCCAATAAGTCATTAGCCCTATCACCTTGTCCAGTAAAAGGTGTCTTAGTCATTTTTCCCAATAAACAAAATTTACATGTTTTAAATAATTCAAAGTCAAAAGAATTCAAAAGTCCATGTTAATGGAGTTTTGAAATGAATTTCTCATTTATATGGCCTAAATAACAATGCCAAAGATAGGTTATGTTTAAATCATTATATTTAAATTTCTTTTTATCAGTGTTATAGATGGACTTTTCATTAGTGTCTTCTATGTCTAAAATATAAAGATCATGATTTCATGGAGCATATCCATAGAAAACATTATCATGATAAATGGAGCATTTATTATTCCTAATTATAAACTCAAAACCATTCTTGTCCAAACAAAAAACATAAATGATAATCCTACTCATAGTAGGTATATAATAACAGTTTTCCAAACTTAAAACAGGTCTACTTGGCAAAGTTATATCATAAGTTCCAACAGTTAAAGTAGCAACTCTTGCTCCATTTCCAACTCTTAGGTCCACTTTGCCTTTAGTCAAGAGTCTTCTCCTTTTTAGACCCTACACATTAGTACAAATGTGAGATCCAGAACTGGTATCTCATACCAAGAACTAGAAGTAGATAAATTGACTTCTATAACATGAATACATAAAGTGGTAATCATACTACCCTTCTTTTTAAGATCATCCATATAAAGCTTGTAATTTCTTTTCAAATGGATGCTCATTGTAGAAACAGCTTGTTCCTTCCTTTGGTGGTTTTGCTTAGGGTGTAGGTTTAGGCTTGGGCTTATGAAAGCCTTTGGAAGCCTTAATCTTTCCTTTACCTTTTCCCATCCTTTTCATACCTTTCCCTTTATTAACCATTAAAACATCCTTAGTAGTCTTGATGTTCTTTTTAGTAGTCTTAAGCATCCCATGCAATTTAAATTTTGTTTCGTTTATGCTATGCATGTTATAGTTTATAACAAACCCATCATAGGTTTCTAGTAAAGACTAGAGAATAATATCAATAGTTAATTCTTGCTTAATCTTAAGACTAAGCCTTTTCATGTCTTTAAGATGACCTTTCATCTTAAGTATATGAGGAGCCATTGAGCTGTCGACAGTCAACTTATAGGAAAGTAATGCCTTTATGATGCTAAACCTTTCAATTCTAACTTTCTTTTAGAACATTTCATTGAGATGGCCAATTATGGTATAAGCATCCATCTCCATCATTTGCTTTTAAATATTTGATTCCATGCATCCAAGCATGAGGCAAGTGACATCAACAGAGTCATTAAGATGCTTACTATAAGCATCCGATTGAGATTTAGGAGCATTAACAACTAGTTCATCTAGAATAGGTTGATCAAGGATATATTCCTTTCTCTCTTACTTAAGAATAATTCTTAAGTTTCTGTACTAGTTAAGGAAGTTAGTCCCATTAAGCTTATATTTCTCAAGGATTAATCGTAGTGATAGATTAGATGTAGTGTTTGATGCCATTATGTATAATAAATGTATATGCAGTGTATTCAATATTTTATTAAATTATTTTAATGAGGCATAATTTTAAATCCCATAAAAATTCATTTAAATCAATAATCCTCATAGTTAATTTGTAAATTTTAGTGGGGCATGATCCATACTTCACTATACTTTAAGTGAGCTTTAACTTATCACCTAAAGTATAGTTATTTAGATAGGTAACTCTTACCAATTACATCTCATGTAACTTTTAGAAATGTATGGTATTTGACATCACATGTCTGGCTAATAATCCCATTTAATGCCCTAAGTCTAAAACCCTTTTGATGACCTAGTTAAGTTAAATAATAACAAATGTTTGGATAGCACTCTTACCCAACTTGCCTTCCTTGGATGACTTAATACACCTGCTTTGGCAGACCCATATATAGTAATCTAAGGCTTGATAAGTGTTTAAGTATATGAGAGGCATTATAGTAACTTAATATTGAATGAGGGTTCTTATTTAGCTTATTTGGTTATTATTATGTTCTATACATGCATAGCATCTCATTCATAGCATCACATACATAGCATAATAATAATAACAATAAAGTAAATGTGACATAACATGGCCTTAAATCTAGATTGATCTTTATAAGCCAATATGAAGATTAAAGGTCAATCTTAGGTAATAAGACTTCCTTTCATCTTGAGCCATTCACCTTGGATCTCCACCTTGAGTTTCCACCTTGGATTTCCATCTTTGGCCCCCTCTTGGATCTCTATATTGGGTCTTAATTTACATTACATTATATGTTATAATCTATACTATTCTATTCTACTTAATAAAATTAAATTACAATAAATGAAAAATGATTCGCAGGCCATATTTAAAAAATTACAACCCATAAAAGAATAAACAAATCCAATCATATTGGTCTTAAGGTCTATGCACCATGCATTTTACACTAAAAACATAAAGCATAATAGTTTAATTTCATTAAAATTAGTTATTATAAAGAGAATAATTTATATGGCGAATCCATTTGGGGTCAAAGGACAGCGCCCCTAGTGGGGTCCCCTGAAAGATAAATGATTTACTATAACTCTTTGTGAGAGTAATTGCCAAATCCTTAAACCATTGTAATCATATTACATTTTTGTCAATATATTCAAAACATGTCAATTTTGTTCAACATTTGAACAAGAACACCATTAGCCTATGCATCTGTACTTTGCGATCATGCATTCAAGGACGACCATGTGCTAAGATGCACATGGTTATGTGCACTGTATCTTTTAAAAATTGGTCGTAGGCATGACTATTTGCTAAGGTGCACACAGTAGCACATAGTCATGCTCAACACTTATTCTGCATATTTCAAAGTAGGCATGGCTATGTGCTTTTAGCTGCATAACTGTGGGCCCTTGTACACCCAATTTTATCATTCTTAAAAATAGTATTTTCAAGAACAATCCTTGTTTAATCAAATCAAACAACCATGACCATTAATCACATTAATGTATGTAATTTTTGATATTGACTGACTAATCAAATCATCACATAAAAACTTATTTCAAAATCAAATATGTCACACATATTTCAAAACTTCTTTTTTACATTTCATGTATATATCACATATATCATAAAATCAATCTAATCAAACTACAAGTGGCTCTGATATCACTGTTGGGTTTCCTGATGCAAAACACAGTGAAAAAAAAGTTATTTCATGAGAAACCCTAAAACTCAGATCCATGTAATTCAATTAAATTGATTAAAGAGGGATTACAAACACTTACTAAGATGATTTTATGGCATGATGGTTGGAAGGAAGAGAGGGGGTTCACTCCAGTGACACCCTACCTTGAGCTTTTTATGTTTTCTTTATCAAATTAAGACATCGCCAATAAGACTATACCTTTTATCGGCATCCACACAAATAAGATATCCCAAAACAATATATGTGTTCTAGCACCTTTTAAGTCTCACTTTTATTTTCTCTCTATATGTGTTTTCTCTACACAAAAGAAGTAGCAGGAGGAAATTAGCATCATTTAAACCTTAGAGAATGAGATGCATTTATAGCCATCCTTTTTAGGGTTTTATAAACCTCAATTTACTAAAATAGTTTTGGCAAGTTTAAACTTCTTTTTCTACTTAGATTCTAATTCCAAAATTATAATCATTTCCTATTTATTTAGATAACTCTTACCTTAAATAAATAAATAAATAAATATATGTTAGGTTTCGTGATGCAAAACGCACTGAAAAATAAAACTTTGAACTATAAAAACCCTACATTTGGATCCATGTAATTTAGTTAGATAGATTAAAGAGGGTTTCTAAACACTCACTAAGACAGTCTTATGGCAAGATCGTTAGAAGGAAGAGAGGGCATTCACTCCGGTGACACCTTACATCAAGCTTTTCATGTAGGTCTTTTTAGATTAAAGTGATACCAAAAAGTCACACCCTCTACAGTATCCATATGAACAAGTTATCCAAAGCAATGTTAATGTGCTAGCACCTTTGTTGTCTCATAATACAATTTTTCTCTATGTATTTCTTTTTATAAAAGAAGTAGTAAAAGAATGAGAAGAATAAGTAGCTTGGCTAACCCTAGAGACATAGAGATTTTTATATATACATCCTATTTAGGGTTTCTCTTACCAAAATGATTTTGGTAAGATTAGACTTCCTTTTCTACTTTAATTCTAATTCCAAATTAGAATCATCTCCTATTTATCCTTAAATAAATTAGAAAATAAATAAATAAATACTAATATATATATATATATATATATATATATATACTTATTTTGTTTATTTAATCTTAAATAGAGATAATTATTGGGCTAATTAACCCATGTTTGCTTTGGGCTTGTTCTAAGTATGCAACTCTGTAAGTTCACATAATGTTGGTAGTGGGCCTAAAATTCCCATTTTAGCCCACAAGTCATAATTGGTCTCTAGTAGAACATTATGACTACCCAAATTGTGTAAAGGTCAATAATCCGACATAACCTAATTCACAACATGTATTATAGTCCTTTTGTCACGCGATATCTTAGTTAAACATAAGGCATGGAATATGTCATCCTTATATTATTCAATCATATTATTTCTCGATCCCAAGTAGATTGATACTAATAACTCTTTATTTTATATTGATAACTCTTCATCAATACATTCTAGCATGGCCATGCATTTCTTTTCAGTCTAACTCATCGAGGGGCCCATAGATATCTTCTCAAAACAACTGAGGGATAAATTCCATCTTAATCACTCACATTCCTTACACAACTCATTCTATATCCAATCACAACATATTTTACCATCCGGTTAAGATGGTGCACATAGGGATGTGTTAAAATATAGAACTTATCACGTAGGAAACCATAATGATCTTAGGTCAGAGGACTTAAATAACACTACTGTGATGAGAATTAACTATGATAATAATCCATATAGTATTCTTATAGTGGGTCGATACATTATTTCTCTAAATATGTACCTATGAGTTTGACTTAATATCTCATATACATGATTAGTAAAACTTAATCATCAGTCAACCTCATATTAGTCTTTATTCATTGTTGTTCCCATAATAATAATCAACTAGGGATATTTACATTATAATTCAAGTATCACCTAAGAATTTTACTATCAAGTCATGTACTTGATGATCTTAGGTAGAATTAATTAATTAAGGATAATACTAGAATTAGTTAATAATAATAAAAATGCCTCTTTATTAATAAAATAGAAATGTGATAAAATCAAAGTATGGCCATTACATAATTGGCCTAAGGCATATCACTAATAACACACACACACACATATATAATTATTCACTTATTTGTTAATCTTTCATAGAGATTATTATTAGGTTAATTAACCCAAGTTTGCTTTAGGCTTGTTCTAAGTGTGCGACCCTGTAGGTTCATACAACATTGGTAGTGGGCCTAAAATTTCCATTTTAGTCCACAAGTCATAATTGGTCTCTAGCAAGACATTATGACAACCCAAGTTGTGTGAAGGTCGATAATCTGACATAACCCAATACACAATGTGTATTATACTTTTTTTGTCACACAATATCTTGGTTAAACATAAGGCATGAAATATATCATTCTTATATTATTTAATCATATTATTTCTTGATCCTAAGTAGATTGATACTGATAACTCTTTATCTAACCCTTTATCAATACATTCTAGCATGACCATGTTTTTCTCTTCAATCTAACTCATCGAGGGGCCTATAAATTCCATCTTAAATCAATCACATTCCTTATATAACTCATTCTATATCCAATCAAAACTTGTTTTACCATCTGGTTAAAGATGGTGTAGGGATGTGTCAAAATACATAACTCATCATATAGGAAACCATAGTGATCTCAGGTCAGAGGACTTAAATAATACTGCTGTGGTGAGAATTAACTATGATAATAATCCATGTGGTATTCTCATAGTGGGTAAATTTAGTACATCATTTCTCTAAATATATACCTATGAGTTTGACTTAATATCTCATATACATGATCAATAAAACTTAATCATCATTTAACCTCATACTAGACTTTATTCATTATTGTTCCTACAAAAATAATCGACTAGGGATATTTAGATTAGAATTCAAGAATCCCCTAAGAGTTTTACTATCAAGTCATGTACTTGATGATCTTAGGTAGAATTAAATAATTAAGGATAATACTAGAATTAGTCAGTTTTAATAAAAATGGCTCTTTATTAATAAAATAAAAATATAACAAAGTCAAAGTATGTTTATTACATAATTGGCTTAGGACATATCACTAACAATCTTCCATTTACACTAGGCCCAATTGACATTGTATCTCATACCCATTGACCTAGTATGACTCTTATGCTTAGCCTGTGAAAGGGGATTAGTTAGTGGATAAGCAATATTGTCATCTGTTGGTATGCTACATATCTTCATGTCTCCTCTCTTAATGATTTCTCTAATAAGGTGATAATGCCTAAGTATATATTTAGATTGTCAATGTGATTTAGGTTCCTTAGCTCATGTTGTAGCTTTATTGTTATCACAATACAAGTCCATTGGATATAATATCCTAGGAATAACTCCTAATCTAGTTATGAACTTCTTAATCCAAACAGCTTCTTTGGCTGCCTCTGAGGCAACTATGTACTCAGATTCTATTATAGAATCGACAATGATGTCTTATTTTGAACTTCTCCAACTCACTACACCTCTATTTAAACAAAACACATAACCTGACTATGATTGAAAATCATCCTTATTAGATTAGAAGCTAGCATCTATGTAACCATTTATAAATAGCTCATCTTCCTACTCACCATATAATAAAAATGAATCCTTAGTCCTTCTCAAGTACTTAAGGATATTCTTAACTGCTATCCAATGACTTTCATCTATATGGTAGGGTGTGCACAACCGTGCTTGACACTTATTTTATATATTTCAAAGCAGGCATGGCTGTGTGCTCTTAGCCACACAACCATGCACCCTTATACACCCGATTTTACCATTTTCAAAAATAGTATTTTCAATAAAAATCCTTGTTTAATCAGATTAAACAACCATGAACATTAGTCACATTAATGTATGTAACTATTTTTTATATTGATTAATTAAATCATCATATAAAAATGTTCAATTGAAATTTTGAAAATATTTTCCAAAATCAAATATATCACATATATTTCAAAACTTATTTTTCACATTTCATGTATATGTCACATATATCATAAAATAAATATAATCGAATTTCAAGTGGCTTTGATACCACTATTGGGTTTGTGATGCAAAATACAATGGAAAAAAAGTTAATTCATAAAAAACCCTAAAACCTGAATCCATGTAATTTAACTAAATTGATTAAAGAGGAATTCCAAACACTCACCAAGATGATTTTATAGCAAGATGGTTGGAATAAAGAGAGGGTGTTCATTCTAGAGACAACATACCTCAAGCTTTTCATGTTTTCTTTGTTAGATTAAGATGTTGCTAATAAGACCATATCCTCTATTGGTATCCAAACAAACAACATATCCCAAAATAGTATGTGTGTGCTAGCACCTTTTAAGTCTCACTTTTATTTTCTCCGTGTTTGTGTTTTCTCTATATAGAAGAAGTAGAAGGAGGAGGAGGAGGAGAAAATTAGAATCATCTAAACCCTAAAAAATGAGATGTATTTATAGCCATCCTTTCTAGGGTTTTATAAACCTCTAGTTACCAAAACAATTTTGGTAAGTTTAAACTTCTTTTTCTACTTTGATTGTAATTCCAAAGTTAGAATTATTTCCTATTTATTTAGATAACTCTTACCTTAAATAAATTAGAAAATAAACATATAATGAATATTAATAAATATATACACATATCAAAACTAAAGTAATATAACTATATAACCTTAAAACTACGTAGTTTCATATCAAAACTAGATAGTTTTGATGTCCAAATCTAAAAACACAAATAACCTTCAAATTATTAAAATGTATATTATATTTATATAATCACAATATAAACTATAGATATTTAAAGTCATAAAATAATTAAATATCTAACTACGTAATCATATAGTTGCCAATTATCTAATCATAAAATAAGTTATATAATTATATTTGTAAATATTTGTATTTTAAATAACATCAATATTAATATTAAATAATTAAATTTAAATTAATAATTAAGTAAATAATATCATATTTGACTAATTAAATAAATATAATCTTAATTATAATTGATATTGTGAGGGACCTTTTTTTGCATCTTTTGTTTTCAATTTCGAGGTGAATTGGTTCCGTAAGGGTCTTTTTATTTCTACGGGACATGACAACTTTACTGAATTGGGCAAATGATTGGTCTCGGGAGGAATGAGACACTTTTTATTTTATTTTATGGAGTCATCACCCGATTTTGGAAAATTAAGAAAAGAAAAGGACAACATCGAGTCACTTAGCAAGTATTGCCCCCAATAGAGATTTTTGGCTTCGAGGGATCGCATCAACTTTTCAGTTATTTCTCATTATATGATGTTTGATGTATAGCTAATGTAATACCCTAGTTTTGGTAATGACAATTTATATAGCATTCACACAATTCATTAGATAATGGAATATAATAAAGCTGAAGATATTATTATTACATCGCTTTCCTAATGAAAAACATATAAAAAGAACAAAAGATTGCTAAAAAAGTAAATCTAATGTAGATATGATGAATTTTCAAGGTAAATGCGACCATTCATATAACTTGCTTAATCACATGAATAATGGGATAAGAAATGAACACTCGATCACTTGAAAGAGGAAGCAAAATGTAGATGATCATACATGTTTGCATTGATTATTTATGCTATGATGATATATGATTATAATATAGGGGATGCATGATGTCATCATTGGATAAAAAATATGATAACTCTATTTCGGGATATGAACTTTTCATATTATTGATATTTATAATGTGATTTCATGTTTTGGAACTAGAGGATGTAGAATGATGATATGAAATGGGCATAATAAAGCATATATTATTCATATAGCATGCAAAATTATCAGTTTCATCACATAAGCACAATAATATTCCTAAATGTTGGCAACAAAAATGAAATGCAATGCGATAAAATAAACATGCTAAAATGATTGTGTGGTCCTCAAACTCGACTAAGCTTGTGTGGGTTTTAAAGATTTAGCTTCAAGGGATTATCAAGCTTTTCTCTTCTAGAGGTTCAAAATGACAACAAAATGATGCTAGTTTGTATACCTTTAAAGTGTACTTTGACAAAGATGAGGCTTGATTTGGTGGAAAAGATATCTAATCTCCTAAGAAAAAGACAGTGGGAGATCAAAAACTATATGGAAAAGGGTTTCCAACACCTTCAATCAGACAGATTTTTAAGTGTGTGTGTGTTTAGATGGTGGGGTTAAGCGCACGCCCAAGATTTTAGCAACCGCGACACTATTTGGGCTTAAGGCCCTATAGAACACACTAACCATTGTCATAAAGACATGACATGTAGATGAGGAGTTGCCACCTAGGGTAATAACTGGGACAAATCGTTTTGGTGGTCTAAAAGAAAGCTAGCACCACAACCAAGAGATTTTGGGAATGAAATACTAACTTGTTTTAGTCTTATGTTCATTTAGATTTATTTTATGGATTATTATTTTATTCTCTAATTACATACAATTTTATTTAAACATAATTAAACATCCATTTAACCCAAAGGTAACAAGTCATAAAATTACATGTAAAAAATGTATACAAAAGGTAGCGTCCCTATGTCTAAATTAGATTAATTTTATTTATTAAAATTAGCTAGTTCTACATATTTATTTACAAGTGAAGTAGACTAGAGATGGACATACATTTTAAGATAATTAATGAGTCTAAATCTACTTGTTTTAATTCTAAAAAGTGGGCTTAAATCTATTAATTTTAAGAAACAAAATTGAAATTAATTAGTGGGCTTAATTCTACTTAATTTTAAATTCAGTGATGTGATCCTAAATCTATTTATTTTAAAAGAAATGAAATTAATGGGCTGAACTAAGTCTAAATTAATCTAATTGGGCCTAAATTGATTTTAAAATTAATTAAACCTAAAAATCCAATTAAAAGCCTATTTATCAAATGGGTTAGAACCTAACGTGGGCTTAGGCCCAAAGAGAATAAAAAATGCAAACAAGCCCAAACAACAAATTAAAGCAAACAATGAATAAAAAACATACATTCAGTGATTTCTAACCTAATTTTAATTGCATGCAACCTAAATTAATCTAAAGCCACTATTGATTTTAATTGAATTTTACCAAATTTAGCCTAGATTACTAATCAATTTTTAGTGCAGAGAATTAAAATTCCACTAATTTCCCTCTATTGGGGCTATTACAAACTACAGTGCAGGAAATTGAAGTTAATTACAACCTAATAAAGCCATGAACAAAATACTGTAGAAAATAATAAATCCTAAATTCTATAGGAATTTCACAAAACTCACACTATGGCATCCCATGAATTCTTCAATGTAGTCACTACCAAAATTTCATATCACTACCTTCGCCTTCAGAGTACCACAGAACATCAATCAAAACGAAAAAAACACAAAAAAAATAAATTAGTAACTACTCAATTAGGAAATAAAACAATAAAAAAATCAAATCAAGAATAAAAAAAAGAAAGAGTACAAGATGGTGTGCAAATGTTGTTTGAATGCCCCTCAGATTTGGATTGTCACCGTTTTGAGATTGACTTTATTGTTTTTCCTTTCTTGATCTTTTGGAATTTTAAAATAAAAGAACGTATTTTTTTTTTTCAGTAGCTAATTACGATTTTTTCTCTCTATATTTTTTTACAGACTCTGCCTCCTTTCTCTCTAGCTAGTTCACTAAGGTTTTCATAGCCTTCCTCTTCTGGCTTTTAAAGCCAGACCCAACAACCTCCAACCTTATGATCAAGTAGGGAAATTGCACTTTTCAATTTTTGAAATCAAAATCAAGAGATAGAGTTTTGAAAAAAATTAAAGACTCAGTACACGTAGGGACACATGGTGTCCTGGACCAATAAAAAATTAAAAAAGACAAAATCAGCGTAAAAAATCACTTTTTAGCAAAAATCAGCATTCCATAATGATGATTTTCATCCCATAATGCCGACTAGTATTACGTAATGCCGACTGGCATTACATAATGCCAGTTGGCATGAAATGTCGGTTGACCATTTTTCTCTTTTTTTTTAAATTACAAAAAAAGGTCCTTGGAAGTTTCTAATTTTTGCAATCAAATCCCCAAAAAACCAATTTTGTAATTAAATTGATAAAACGTAGTAATTTAGTCCTTTAAATTGCAAAACTCGACAGTAGAAATCAATTCTCGATTAGATTTTCATCATAGGGGCCTTTATCACATGCGTGCATAATTGCATCCTAAAATTGGGTGCTTACATTGTGTTTTCACTTACTCCCCCCTCAAAATGCGGGTATGGAGGTGTCTATTTATAGTGAAAAATGTGTAGAATTTAGGGGTACAGGTGTGGTCATTGTATCCTAATTGACATGCTGATACTTAAATTGTTGAGAAATTTTATGCAAGATGCTATGTTTAATATGTTTCACTATATTTCCTATGAAACGTCTAATGGAACTTACACATTGTGTTATATTCCCCTTGGGATGTGTAGCGACTCGTGATTTAAAAACATGTTATAGTTCCTGTGTAGTGTCTGGCGGACTGTATTATATTTCCTTTGGGATGTCTAGTGATAATGGATTTCGTTATATTCCACGTGAGATTTTTAATGAATTATATGTAATGATTCTCGTTATATTCCTTATGGGACATTTAGTGATTTATGAAAAACATGTTATAGTTCCTGTGGAACACCTAGCAATCTGTTATTTAAAATTTTGCTATATTCTTTATGGAACGTTTAATGATTTGTGATTTGAAAACATGATATAGTTCCTGTGGAACATCTAGTAATCTGTGATTTAAAATTTTGCTATATTCCTTATGGGACATTTAGAGATTCATGATTTGAAAACATGCTATAGTTCTTGTTGAATGTCTACCAATGATACTATAACTACTGTGTAGTGTCTAATGATAAAAGGTTTGAAAATTTTCATGTTATAACTGTCATTGAAGCACATAACATGCTAAATTTGAAATTCATATTATGACTACTGTGCAACACATAACATGATAATTTTGAAATTTATGTTTCAACTACTGTGTAGTACAAAATGAATTTTGTAATCTTTTGATTTAAAATGATGCATTTAAAAATGCAAAATTGAATTCTGTAATTATATTTTGTATTTTGTACTTAATAGAAAAAATTTAGAATTTAAATACAGACACAATTAATAATAATTCATTAATTGATGACATGATTTGAATGAATTAATTAGGAATCAAATCCTAATCAAGATGCAATTATGGATGAAATTACAAAGAAATACTTGATTTTGAATGCATGCATAATCAAGGGACCAAAATGGATATTTTCCATTTATAAGAAGCTTCCCTCCTTATTTTCGATGCTATTCTTTCATTTCCATCTCTATTTCTTTTTTCTTTCTTTGATTTTCTTCTTTTGATTTCTTGCTTGTTTGAAGTCCGATTCACGAACCATTTGATCATATGGCTGACCCACAATATGGATTACATGAGGGAGTAGAAATTCTAGTTGACCCAGCCATCGTGCCTCTCCATTTTCTTCATAACCTTGGACTTCAAGAAGGTTCTATTGTGCTTTCTTTGACTCATCTTCACCTTCATAGGTGCACAGACGTGGGTAATGAGGTAACATTTCCTCATTTTTATTTATTTATGCAAAAAGTTATTTGTCCAATTAGTAATCAGAATCAAATTTTAGAATACATACTAGTATGTATAGTATTGAAATTAGACTATAAATTATTAAAAAATGCATAAAAATTTAAAACTTAAACCCGAAAGTATTGAGTTTTAGGTGAATAGTTGATCGGGTGTCAGGTCGAGAGTCCAGATTATCGACCGGACTATGGAATGCCAACTGGAATTATTGGAATGTTGATTGGCATTGTGGAATTTTGACTAGCATTCCACTTTGCCGATCAGTCCGATTCCAAACCAAGCCGATGGTTCGATTTAAAACTAAACCAACTAGTTCAGTTCATAATTTTTTTAAGGAATATTTATTTATTATTATGCTCATTTGTTCTCGAAAAACTCCTAGAAGTTGATGAAGTCCACATGCTATTTTTTCATAGCTCATGAATTATTCCACGAGCTACCAGGGGATGTTGCACAATTAGTGTGGGCCTCCGGGTTTAGACGATTTGTTGCTGGGCTTCCGACTACTCGAGGGAAGTCTGATCATTATTCCCTATTTGCTTTGATCAAGCAGTGGATGGATACCATCCACACATTCCATACTTAGGTAGGTGAGTTGACCATTTTGCTTATGAGCTTCTCAACTATCAATGGGGTTCACCTTCGGAGGGACTCCCATTTCCTTTAACATTAGTTACTGCAGTCTCCCTGAGCACGCACAGAGTTAGTATGTGCGAGACCTCATTGGATTTGTCTTCGCATGGAAGAACCAAAATAAATATTGTTCTTTCATCATTGGTCAAGGGATTCAGACGACTTCCCACCACCATACCTCGCCAGATTGCTTATAAGGTGAGGTGCCTCCTATTGATCTTGCTTGGCATAACCCTTTTTTGTGAGACTGGTCACAAAGTCAATATTGCACTGCTCGATCCCCTTTGTGATTTAGACTAAGTTATCACCCTCAACTAGGGATTTACAGCGCTGGCTTATTTATATTATAGATTGGAAATTTTCTATAGAGGCACTATCACCATATGCGGCTTTTGCCATGTCCTACATGTGCATCTATCCCCTTTTCGTTTCTTTTCTTATCTTTTCCTTTTCTTTCTTTTTGTTAACTTATTCTCTCTTTTAGATCTTGAGCATAGAGATTGATCTGATTCATGGCTTTGAGGCTATTAGCTCTAACACGAGTCTCCCCTTGATGCAAAGATAGGGCTCTTCCCATCTAGCGAGTGTCAGGAATACTCTGCAAACCTACCGCGATAAGCTGAACACCATTGAGTGGGACCTATTAAGAAAATAAAACCATTAGTGTTTTATGACTTAATACAAGTTAAACTTAATTAATCTTGATTTTGCATATCTATTTTGATTGGCTGGAGGGAGCTGATGACATCCAATGATATGATTTCATGGATGTTGCAGTACAACTTGAGGAGATGAGGGTTCTACTCTTTAGTTATGGTTGTCGGATGTGGTATTTGGGAGAGCGGGTATATCGGTGGTACTCTGGACCTTCCCGATGCCATATTCTTATTACTGTCCCTTGCTCGATGCTTTATAGTTCCCAACTGATAGATTTAGAGTTGAGGGAGGTGTTACAGGGTTATGATGCCATGATTTTTTTGGAGCGATCCTGTCATTACCGGCAGTTTGTCCATGAGAACCTCTTGGAGCAGGTTCCTATTAATCAGGTTGAGGTAACTTCTGATCATTTCTTTTCTGGAACTCTCCAATCACTTATTCTTTTCTCACAGTTTGCTTTTCACATATTGAGGAGGTTCGCTTCCCTACTGATGAAGTGATGAGGAGGCGGTTGGGGTTGATAAGGGGTTTAAGACTGCACAGGAGAGTGTGGATGCCCCTAAGCCTGAGATTGCACTTGAGTCCTGGTCGTGCATAGTGCACTCAACATGTTAGGACTAGTTATGGGGGAGCTTTTACTGGCGCTGTTTTTGGCGTTGTTCCCCTTCCTAACAAATCCATGCTCTATTGGGCCCCTGCTGTTTAGGCTCCGGTTGAGCAGCAGATACATTCAGTGATGTTCAGCTCCCTATCTTTTCTCCAGCAGATACTTCTCATGTGAGTTTGTCTAACTTATTTCTTTTATTACCTATACACTTGGTATTAATGTTAGTACAACTTTACAAAATAAGTCCCTCGGACAAACGCAAAGTATTTGCACGGACTCACTTATCTTAGAGGTTATTTACCATACAGGTCATAGATAGTTAATGGGTAAGCATATACACTTATTATGCAAATGTATGCATGGAATGCATATGATATGATGTTTCATATATGTGCAAGGTTATTCTAGGGATCTAGAGCAGGAGAACGAGATGCTTCATTAGTGGCTTGTGGACTTGGGTATGGACCCCTACAGCATTGGTACTTAATCTGTTAAACCTCCAGATACTTAACATCATAATGACCCTAGTAGAGGATAGAGCCCATGGCCTGATAGTGGAGTCTGAGATGATTGATTCTAGGCTATCTTCATCTCTGATTTGTAGTTATGTCAGACTGCCTTCTTGTACTGATCTATTTCAAATTTCCTTTTCTTGAAATTAGACTTGGATGAATAAATGATCCTAAATGATTTTTTATGCCTTAACTTTTGCCTAAGTTTCCCTTTCGGGTTTTCAACTTAGCAAGCTTGCCCTAACTTTTGCTTAAGCCGCCCTATCGGGTTTTTAACTTAGCAGGCTTCTTAGTTTTACTTTTCAAATCTGGGTCATGAAACAAGCTATAGAGCCACCCAAATTTTCTAGATACAAGAGAATTCAAGCTTTACATGATGAATCTCAGAGGAAAAAGAAATAGAGGCACGACTGAAGCAAAATGGTCTCATAAAGCTAATTTTAAGCTTTTATGTTTCGTTTTCCTTTCTAGTACTTATGCATTATAAATAAGATAGAACATGCAATTTCATAACAACATTTCAATTTCAATAAGATTCATTAATTAGGGCCAAAATGAGTACATTTACTACATCACATGACATAACTCCTGTTATCAACTAGTCCTTTTGGATTTTCTAACTGAATATTTTTTTCTCACATTTTATTTCCCTAACTTTTGCCTGACTAGCCCTTTGTAGTTTTTTAATTATTAGGACCTTTTTCTTTTATTTATTCTCTAATTTTTTCCTACAAGCCCTTTGCGGGCTTTCCGAACAGCGGGAATGTCCTATTTTTTGCTTGACTAGCCTTTTTAGGTTTTCTAGTCAGCGAACTTTTATTTTTTTTACACTACTTTTATTTATTTTTATAGATAGTATTTCTTGAGGTGATCCAGGTTAACAGGCTCCATGAACTCATTCCCTTTAAGATCAAATATCTTGGCGACTCCCTTTTACAGAACTAACTTGACTAAGTATAGTCCTTCCTAGTTTGGTCTGAACTTTCCTCTTTGACCGAACACCACTGCTCTGGATTGTTTTAATACCATATCCCCAGCTTTTATCTTTCTCGAATTTACCTTTTTGTTAAATGCCCTTGCTATCCTCTTTTGGTATATCTAGGTATAAAACAAAGCATTCATCATCTTCTCGTCCAAAGACACCATATGATAATATCTTTTTTGTGCCCATTCACTCTCTGGCATTTTGGCCTCCATAACTACTCTTAAAGACTTGATCTCAGTTTCTATTGGTAAAACTGCTTTATAGCCATACACCAGGAAGAATAGAGTTTGGCCTATGACAATTCTAGCTATAGTTCTGTATCCCCACAAGGCAAGGGGAAGAAACTCATACCAATCCTTATAAGTTTTGACCATCTTAGAGAGGATTTTCTTGATATTTTTATTTGTTGCTTCCACTGCTCCATTAGCCTGAGGTCAATATGGTAAAGACTTATGATACTTAATCCCATACTTCTGTAATAACTCTACCATTTCTGCTTGAAACTTAACCCCATTGTCTATCACTAAATAATGTGGAACCCCATATCTACAAATAAGATTCTTCTCAATGAATCGGGCCATCTGCTTCACCCTTAGAGTATTAAAAGATTCAACCTCTACCCATCTAGAGAAGTAATCAATTGCCATAATTATGTACTTATACCCATTCAATATTGTTGGCCTTATTTCTCATATGATATCAATCCCCCACGCTGCAAAAGGCCAAGGAGATGATAAACTATTCAGCATCATTGGAGGAAGGTGGTTGAGGTTCCTATAAATCTGACATTGATGACATTGTCTTATTTTTCTAATACAATCCTTTTCCATGCTCATCCAGTAGTACCCATGTCTGATTATTTTATTTGCTAGGATTATACCATTCATATGAGAACCATAAACTCCTGCATGAACCTCTTTTGCTTCATCTTTCTTGAGACATCTGAGCTGCATTCCATTTGGCAATCTCTTATACAACACCCATTGTGACTTACAAAATTATATGCAAGAACATACGGGGCATATCTTTCTTTTGAAGTGGCCTCATCTGGATATTTTCCTTCCTCAATGAACCTCTGAACATCATAAAACTATGGCTTCTCTTGAGGCCCTATCTGAATTCCCATAATCTGCTCACCCCCAAAATATGGAGCCTTTGATTTCATGATCACTAACGACCTCATAGTCAATCCAGTCACACTATCCCACATTGAAGAGAGTGTTGCTAGTGCATCTGCCATCTGACTGTCATCTCTTGATAGATGGATAAAGAGACACTTGGTGAAATTCTTTGTTAAAGCTTTTAAATAGTAAACGTAGGGTTTTATCTTTTCCTCTTTCACTTCCCATTCCTCATTAGCCTGGCTAATAACCAATATAGAATCCCTGTATACTAATGACTCTTTTACTCCAGCTGCCATTATCGCTTCTACTCTATGAATGCATGCTTCATACTCAACAATATTATTGGTTATTTCAAAATCCAGCTTCTTGGCCATTGGTATGGTTTCTCCCTTTGGCATGATGAGGATCACTCCTAACCCGGCTCCTTTGTTGTTTATTGCACTATTAAAATAAAGCTTCCATTCCCGATGCTCTACAATTGCTAGATTCTCATATGGGTATTCTAGGCTCCACTGTTCATTGCCCTCTACTGCATTATGAACTAGGAATTTTGCTACTGCCCTTCCCTTAATAACCTTTATGGTAATGTACTCTATATTAAATTTAGTCAAGAGAATGAGCCATTAAGACATCCTTTCAATCAGAGCAAGTGCTTGTAGTAAGGATCTTAAGGGGTCTATTTCGAAATGGCCTGAACCCTATAAGACTGAAAGTAATGCCTCAATTTCCTTATTTCCTAGATCATTATCAAACATGTCTTCTCCACCAAATCATACTTTTCTTCATATGGCAGGAACTTCTTGCTAAGGTAATACATTGCATGCTCTATCTCATCTAGTGCTTCTTGTGCTAACATTACCCCTATTGCCTTTTCTTTTAGAGCCAAATATAGGATCAAGGGTTTACCTAGCCTCTGTGGTTTAGGTACAAGTAGATTAGTGAGATACTCCTTTATCTTATTAAAGGCCTTTTAATAGTCATCAGTCCACTCTACAGGTTGATCTTTTCTCAAAAGCTTAAATATTAGGTCATAAATATTAGTAAGCCTTGCAATGAACCTACTAATATATTATAACCTGCCTATGAACCCTCTCACATCTTTCTCTGTCCTTGGTGCTATCATTTCTTGAATGGCTTTCACTTTATTTGGATCAACTTTAATTTCTCTACTACTTACTATATGCCCAACAACTTCCCTGAAGTAACTTCGAAAATGCATTTCTTTAGGTTGAGTCTTAAATTATACCTCTCAATACGTGCCAAGAATTTTTCCAGTGCTTCAAAATGCCCCCCTCTTATTTCTAACTTAACCATCATATCGTCTACATATACCTCCAGTTCCTTATGCATCATGTCGTGGAAAAGAGCGGTGGTCGCCCTTTGATATGTTGCACTTACATTCTTCAACTTGAAAGGCATAACCTTATAGTAATACGTCCCCCATTTCATGATGAAAGCTATCTTGATCTTATCCATAACTACCATCATTATTTAATTATACCTAGAGAACCCATCCATGAAGGAGTACATCGCACTTGACGCCGCATTATCCAATATCACATCGATGTGAGGTAAAGGGAAGTCATCCTTTGGACATGATTTATTTAAATCCTTAAAATAAACACACATTCCCACCTTACCATCTTTCTTGGGTACCAAGACTATGTTTGCTAGCCATTGGGGATAATCTACTATCTCTAAAAAGTTGATCTGAATTTGTTTAGAAATTTCTTCAGTCCATTCTGGTCTCAGCCTGCACAATTTTTGTTTAATTGGTTTTATTCTTAAATGAGTTGGAATGTGATGCTCTAAAATGTCCCTATCTAAACTTGGCATGTCTTCGTAGGTCCAAGCAAATACTACCTTTCTTTTTGTTAGTATTTTCTTAAAATTTTCTTTTTTCAGGAGTTACATCATGTGATATATAAATGTTCTTTGGATTATCATTTGTGGCCATATTAAATGAATCAAATTGAATTAAATTAATGTCAAATATGCATGAACGATCAAAATTATAATGCACATAACTATCAGGATGCACATCACATAAGTAAGCAAAACCAACGTTTATATCATTGACCAAAGGAAAACACAGTTTTTGTCCTCATAGAGACCAGACGTTATTATATCAATTTCTTCATAAAAAGCATTAGTAATGCTATCACTAATAAGAGTAGCTAAATCCTGGGGTGGCTCCTCTTCAGGTGGTAGACATGGCAACTCTTCGACAGTAGCATCCCCTATTCTTCTAGCTACTTGCTTTATCACTTCTTCTTTCTTGCTCTCGACTAAGTTTTCCATAATTTGGTCCTTGAAAATCTCGAACCCAAGAAAATTTTTTCCAGTGACATAAATGGACTTCTTAGCACCTAGATAGTACTTGCCCTCTCTTAGCTTGATGAAATTCTCACTTAACGGCCTAACTCTCCCCAGGGGCTTATTTCTCTTAGCCTTCTCTTTCTTTCTTGCCCTTTTGTTGGTAGGTCCTGTCTCAGCACACGCTAATCCTTTAGTGGCATTTTGACTCTTGAATTCTAGTAACTTAGGACTTCCTTACTCATTCTTGCCTAGCCCTCATCCAGATTAGGAATTCATGCTCTCCATCATTTTCTAACCCTTGGGTCCATCTCAATCTTGTCAAATATCCCAACAATTTGAAAACCAAGAGGAACACACACTTGTTTCTATTTTCCCAATATGGCAGCCACAATTACATTGGTTCCTACTTTGATTATCACTACATCTCCTTTATAAAGGAATTTTATCTTTTGGTGCACAGTTTAGGGTACCCCTCCCAAAGCATGGAAGCATGGCCTTCCCAATAACAAGATATAAGTAATTGATATATCCAGCACAGTGAACTCAATGGTTGATTCCACTGGTCTTGTTTTAACCAAAGCTTGGAATGTCCCCTCCACATTCCTACCCTCCACATTCCTAGTGCTGCCATCATAGGCTCTGATTATGAGGTTTGAATCTGTCAAGTCTTCAGCTTTCAAACCTAAGTTAGGAAAGATCTTTAATGGGCATACATTAATGGCAAAACCATCATCAACCATTGCAAAGTTGGTTCTTTTCCCTTTTACTTTAGTTGGGATAAACAGTGCCTTGTTATGATTTCTTCCTTCCAAAGGCAAGTCATCATCTGAGAAGGTTATCAGCCCGTGTTTCTTTTCTATAACCTTTGCTACCATAGGCTCGGGTGTGGCTATTGTTTCAATGTTCATGTTCGACAGAGCTTTCACCAGAGCTCTTTTGTGGCTGCCTGAGTGCATCAGTAGTTCCTAGATATTGACATTTTCCTTAGCCTTCTTCAGTCGTTCCAAAATCATATCTTCCTTTTCCCTTTCTTCTATTTTTGCATCATCTGCCTTGTAATTCCTCCCACTTTTAATGACATTATTCACTTTTGGGTCATCGCTCCTGTAGACACCCAATTTCGGGATGATGAGTTATGGATGCGACAGAAGATTCCAATGATGAAAATGTCATGGATAGGTCTTCAATATTTGAACTTTGAAACTTTAAGGTCTAATTGCATTTTTTCAAAGAAAGAATTTAATGTTTTCATGGACTAAATTACAATGTTTTTTAGGGATTTAATTGCAAAACTTAAATTCTTTTAAGGACCTTTCTGTAATTAAAAAAAGTGATCGGAATTATACTAATTCCGATCGAAATTATGTAATTCTAATCGAAATTACACAATTCCAGTCGGAATTACACAATTTCGATCGGAATTATGTAATTTTGATTAGAATTACATAATTCTAGTCGAAATTAGACTTCCTCTACTCATTCTCAAATTTTCCAAGATAAATTAAGTCCTAATTGGTATGAAATTCTCCTAAAAATTATTTTGATAATATTTTAAGGAAATAGAAGTCTTTTAGGAATCAATTTATAACTAGGGTTTTGGCTTTGAGGAGAAGGAAAGGAAGAGGAGGAAACAGAGGGAAGAAAGGAAAAAGAAAAAAAGGAACGAAGCAAAAGAAAAAAAAGAGAAGAAAAAAAGAGAAAATTTTATTTTCTACAAATTCTTTTTCCTTTATTTAGTAATTAAAGATCTTTGAAGAATTTTTGAATAATAGTATTTGAAGTCCTATTAAGAACAGTGATTCTATAAATCTAAGGAGCATTTCATTAAGAAACATCCATAAGCATCACTATCTCTTTGTTCTCTTTTATTTGATTTATTTATTTATTTATTTTATTAATTTTTTATTTTTATTTTTATTATTTATTTACTAATCATAATTTTTATTTTTTTTATGACGATTGTGGAGGAAAACACATGATAATCATACTTGGAGAATCAAATCTATAAGAGGTCCATGGAATGTCATGGATAAGACCTTGTAAAGATATAGTTTGTAGGGTTTTTTTTATTATTTTATTTTTATTGCTTTTTTTTATTTTTATTTTTTTGTTGTATTAATTATTATTACTTTCTATAGATTATTGTAATAACTCCAATAGTGAGAATAGTGGAATTATATGTGTGATTGCATGTTTATATTGATTAATTGGTTAGTAAAATTAGGATTTTTATTGGGTAATTAATTAAAATCAATGGTGGAAGTAGATTAATTTAGGTTGCATGTTAATGGAAATTAGGGTTTTAGAAGGAATTAATTTAATTAATTGTTTGATCTTTAATTTAATTGTTTTAATATGTTTTATTTGTTTTTAGGCTTGTTTATTTATTTTTATGTGTTTTGTGTTTGTTTGTTTATTATTATGTGTTTTGGGCCTTAAGCCCATATGAGATTTTAATCCACTTAAATAAATTTAGGTTTTTTAGATGTAATTAATTAAAATGCATTTTTAGGCTCATAATTAATTAGATTTTAAGTTAAAGATAATTTAGGCCCATCTAGTAAATTAGACATAGGCCCATTCAATTTAATTTAATTAATTAGACTTAGCTTATTTAATTAAAGCTTTCTTTTCATAATTTGTAGATTTAAGGTCACCTTAGAATTAAAACATGTAGAACTAGGTCCACTAATTTAAATCCCTTCATAATTTGTAGATTTAGGCCCATTTTAGAATTAAAATACATAGACTTAGGTTCATTTAATTAAAATTAAAGGGAATTAGTTTTTAGGCTCATTAATTAAAACATGTAGATTTAGCTTATTTAATTAATGCATATTAAACTAACTTAGGGATTATATGTTTTATTAAATGCATTATTTACTTGTATTTTCATGATTGTTTTGCCTTGAAGTTAATTGCTAGAATAAGGGTTTATATGAAATTGCATGTAAATAGAGGATAATATAGTAATTCATAAAGTAATTCTAAATGAACACAAGACTGAAAGAAGTTGGTATTTCGTACCCAGAATCTCTTTGTAATTCTAAATCAACACGAGACTAAAAGAAGTTGGTATTTCATACCCAGAATCTCTTAGTTGTGGTGCTAGCTTTCTTTTAGGGAATCGAGTACCACTTTTTTATTTTTCCCAGTTATTACCTTGGGTGGCGACTCCTCATCTCCATGCCATGTCTTTGTGACAGTGGTTAGTGTGTTCTCTAGAGCCCTGAGCTCAAACAATGTTGCGGTTACTAAAATCTTGGACGCATGCTAAACCCTGCTGTCTATAACTCCACACATCTAGACCAGTAGGACCCTCTCCATTAGAGTCATACCATATGTCTACAACTCTGATGATTCTGTCACTCTTTCCATCCTTTTATACTTCTACTGTGCACGTTTTCTTTCCCTCCATGTTAAGTTTTCCCAGATGTGCTCTCCGTAATTCCTCAATCCCCTGTTCAGGAGTTAAAGACTCCTTATTCTCTTCTTTCGCTGGCCCATCACCAAATTCATCACCCCATCCTAAGGGCGTAATCCCCTCAAGAGGTATATCATTGGAATCAGGCTTTGAATAGAACACCCTATTATTAAATTTACTTGAGGGATGCCCTAATAAATCCTTAACTCTTGGTTGTTCTGGGGTTTTAGATTCTTTCTCATCATTAAACTCAGCACCCCATCTTGAGGGCACAATTGATTCAATTGGGATATCTGCAGAGGGCAGTTTGGAATAGAACACCTTATAGTCAAATTTCCCAGAGGGTTGCCCCTAGCAAATCGTCAACTCCTCTAGAGGCATTAAGAGACTCTCCATTAGCTAGAGGGTTTAGATTTTCAAAGGAGTTTATCACTTCTTCTTCGCTCACTCCTGAGTTAATCATCATGGTGGCTGGTGGTAGGACATTTTGATAGTTATGGAAAGGATTATTTCTAGTGATTGGGTTGGAGATAGATTTTCAGGGTCTGTGATTTTTTCAGAGTCTATTAGGTTTTGGATCTCATGTTTGAGGTGAATATAGGTGTCTATGGAGTGGCCAACTACTTAGTGAAACTTGTAGTAGCTATTGGGGTCGTAGCCTGGGACATTCGGGTTAGGTGGTTTAGAGAAGTTTAAGGGTCAGAGTAAGCCTTTCTGGATTAATCATTCTAAGACTTTGGAGAGTGGCTGGTTGAAGTTAGAGAATCTCCGAAGTTGTTGAACTTTGCGCACCTCCAAAGCTCGACTAGTAGTTCCCTGTTGCGTGCCCCCGATTTTATAGTTTCGAGTTCCAGTGCCTCTAGAGCTTCTTTTCTTATCATTCTCAATCTCTTATGCTTACAAACCATCATCATACAGGTTTATGAAAGTTTTGGGGTTCATCATCTATAACCTCTCGACCAGATTAAGTGACACATTTCGAACTATCATCCTAACCTAATCCTTCTTGGCTAGCTTATTCTTCATCGGCCCTGCTTTACTCATGAACCTAATAATAAAATCAAAGAAAGATTCATTCAATTTTTGCTTTGTTAGTTCTAAATCTCTGATGGACACTTCCAATCTAGTATTTTAATCATATTATTTTAAAATATTAGTTTACAGTTCTTTCCAATCAGCTCTCATAGATTTTTCTAGCCCATGATACCAGTTTACAACCATTCCCTCTAAAGAAAACATAAACAACCTAGTGATTACTGCTAATAGGGATTTAGTAGTACTCATAGTGGTTGTGTACTAATTGAGATGAATCCTCGGATCTCCTCTCCCATCAAATTTCTGCAGCTGTGGCATCTTGAACTTGTTAGGCAGCCTATCATCTTCCATCTATAACATGTCATCGAAGTCAACTGAATACCCCATGCCTTGTTCCATCTTGGACATCTTCTGGGTCAGTGCTCGCATCTAATTAGACTCACGGTCATGTACCAATTCAAAGGATTTTTTCTTTGCCTTCTCTACCATGTAATTCTTGACATCTTTTGGCTTCACAAAGATAGCAAGTGGGTTCCTAGCAGCAAGTTTCCCCCTAGCATTGTTAGCAATAGGTGGAGTATCCATAGCAAGTGGGATAGCAATAGCAGTAGGTGGTTGTTCAATTACAGGCGGTGGTATGACAACTGCAGGTGCATCAATCTAAATAGTGCTTATCTCAACTCATCTTACATCATAGCTCTCATGTCATCCATTAAAGCTCCCTTGATGTCTTTTAAGGCCCAATTCCCTTGCTATTATTCCATTTTTTCATATTTAGGTGGAGTTGGTTCAACTTCCAAGTAAAGTGGGTTGATAGGGCTTCTTTCCAGTCTGTTCAAGATTTCTTTTGCTAAGGCTTTAGGACTCTAGCTTGTTCTTCTTAGTCTACCACCTCTTCATCCACAAATACGAGAGACCCTAATGGCTCTATGATGGCAAAAAAAACAAGGTGTTAGTATAATGAATGAGATGCATGTACACATGTATGTATGATGCACGTGCTATGCAACAAGTAGCAAGTATCAATTAAGTGTACACTATACATCCTTCCAACCTTATTCCTCCCATACACATGTTCAATGGCGAGTCTCTTATCCTAGGATTTTTTATCTTAGTCTTAATATCAATGGGGGATATCAAGGACCGACACACATGCTAGATCTCTCTTAAAGCAGTAAAGCATAAAAACAACATTTCTAGGTATAAAGGTCTAGCCCAATCTTCATTACCCCAAAGGGCTTTAAAAGTATGGGCCTAGGCTTTTATAGATAGAAATACCTTATGGTACTAAGCATAGAAATAATATTTGTAAGTATAAAGGTCTAACCTAATCTTTATTGGTCCAAGTGGGCTTTAAAAAGTATGGGCCTGGGCTTTTATAGATAAAAATAGCTCATGGAAAAAATCATACAAGCAATTTGGGTAGATCCTAGAGGAGGTAACTAAACCATTATATATGGTTAGAGTCTAGTGAAAAGTCAAGGTTCCCTTAGCAAGATGCCCTCCTTTAAGACTTGATTTATAGGCCAAGGTCAGAGGGGCCCAACATCCTTTGCAAACTCAAGAGAAGACTACCCCCCTTTAGGACTTAGGTTACAGACTTTGGTCAGATGAGCCTGGTAATCTCTTTTGAATCGAGTTAAGGCTAAAAGTGATGGTTAGCCAATTTACAACTCCATAAAGATAGTGGAATCATGGAATCATAAACCAACGCCATCGGTTTAATAGGGACATGCATAATAAATGCAAGAATAAAATAATAATTAATAAAATAACTCTAAAGAACATAAGTAGAATCATTATCTCTTATCCCCAGTGGAGTCGCCACAGTAAATGACAGGGTTTAGTGCATGCCCAAGATTTTAGCAACCGCAACACTGTTTAGGCTTAGGGCCCAGAGAACACACTAACCATTGTCATAAAGACATGGCGTGGAGATGAGGAGTTGCCACCTAGGGTAATAACTGGGACAAATCTTTTTGGTGGTGCTCAATTCTCTAAAAGAAAGCTAGCACTACAACTAGGAGATTCTAGGAATGGAATACTAACTTCTTTCAGTCTTGTGTTCATTTAGATTTATTTTATGAATTATCATTTTATTCTCTAATTACATGCAATTTTATTTAAACCCTAATTAAACATCCATTTAACCCAAAGGCAACAATTTATAAAATTACATGTAAAAAATGCATACAAAAGATAGCATCCTTTTGTATAAACTAGATTAATTTTATTTATTAAAATTAGCTAATTCTACATATTTATTTACAAGTGAATTGGACTAGAGATGGGCCTATATTTTAAGATAATTAATGAGTCTAAATCTACTTGTTTTAATTCTAAAAAGTGGGCCTAAATCTATTAATTTTAAAAAACAAAATTGAAATTAATTAGTGGGCTTAATTCTACTTAATTTTAAATTAAGTGATATGATCCTAAATCTATTTATTTTAAAAGAAATGAAATTAATGATAAGCTAAGTCTAAATTAATTTTAGTTAACCTAAAAATGGGCCTGAGTCTAAATTAATTTAATTAGCCTAAATTGATTTTAAAATTAATTAAGCCTAAAAATCCAATTAAAAGCCTATTTATTAAATGGGTTAGAACCTAACATAGGCTTGGGGTCCAAAGAGAATAAAAACATGCAAACAAGCCCAAACAACAAATTAAAGCAAATAATGAATCAAAAACATACATTCAGTGATTTTTAACCTAATTTTAATTGCATGCAACCTAAATTAATCTAAATCCATCATTGATTTTAATTGATTTTACCAAATTTAGCCTAGATTACTAATCAATTTTTAGTGCAGAGAATTAAAATTCCACTAATTTCCCTCAATTGGGGCTATTACAAACTATAGTGTAGGAAATTAAAGCAAATTAATTACAACCAAATAAAGCCATGAACAAAATATTGCAAAAAATAATAAATCCTAAATTCTACTGGGATTTCACAAAACTTAGACCATGGCATCCTATAGATTCTTCAATATAGTCACTACTAAAATCTCATATCACCACATTCACCTCCAAAGTACCACAGAACATCAATCAAACAAAAAAACATGAAAAAATTAAATTAGTAACTACTCAATTACAAAATAAAACAATAAAAAAATCAAATCAAGAATAAAAAAAAAGAAAGAGTAGAAGATGTTGTGAAAATGATGTTTGAATGCCCCTCAGATTTGGATTGTCACCATTTTGAGATTGATTCTGTTGTTTTTTCTATCTTGATCTTCTAGACTTTTAAAAGAAAAGAACATATTTTTTTTAGTTGCTAATTAGGGTTTTTTTCACTCTGATTTTTTATAGACTCTGCCTCCTTTCTCTTTAACTAGTTCACTAGGGTTTTCACAGCCTTCCTCTTCTAGCTTTTAAAGTTAGACCCAACAACCTCTAACTTTGTAATCACGCAGGGAAGTTTCACTTTTCAATTTTTAAAATCAAAATCAAGAGATAGTGTTTTGAAAAAATTAAAGATTTAGTACACGCAAGGACATGTGGTGTCCTAGACCAATGAAAAATTAAAAAAGACAAAATCAACATAAAAAATCACTTTTTAGCGAAAATCGGCATTCCATAATGCTGATTTTTGTCCTGTAATATTGACTAGCATTACGTAATATCGGTTGGCATTACACAATGCCGGTCAGCATTAAATGTCGGCCAACCATTTTTCTCTTTTTTTTTAAATTATAAAAAAAGTCCTCGAAAGTTTCTAATTTTTGCAATCAAATCCCCAAAAAACAATTTTGCAATTATATCTATAAAATGTAGCAATTTAGTCCTTTAAATTGTAAAATTCGATAGTAAAAATCAATTCTCGATTAAATTTTCATCATAGGGGCCTTCATCACATGCGTGCACAATTGCATCCTAACATTGGGTGCTTACAGTGTGTTTTCACTTGCTCCCCCCTTAAAATGGGGTATGGAGGTGTCTATTTATAGTGAAAAATGTGCAAAATTTTTGGGTACAGGTGTGGTCACGCATGTGTTCCTAGGATGGAGCGCGTGACTGTGCATTTAGCATATGGTCACACGTTGGTGCGTGGCCACATGCTCGTGCACAGTTATGCACACTTTTGCACATGACGCACTCCATTTGGGGCTTATATGGGCTTTTCTGAGGTTGGACCCTAGGGTTTTTGGGCCTTTCAAATTCATTTCTGAAGTTCGTTTTATCAAATTCGGTCTCAATTTTAGTGCGTGACACCTAAGGGTGTTTTTGCACACTTCTAAATGATACATGCTAATCCTTAGGTTTTGGACTATTTTGGGACCACTTTTGGAGATTTTGAAGCCTTCTAAAAGTGTTTTCAAAGTCCTTTTTCTCTGATTTGGCTTCGATTTTAGTATATGACACCTAGGGGTGTTTATGGCTTTATGCACACTTCTAAGCAACACATGCTAATTCTTGGGTTGTGTTGGACCATTTGGGGACCACTTATGAAGGTTTTAGAGCCCTCCAAATGTGTTTTTGAAGTCTATTTTGTTAAAATTGATTTCCATTTTTTCACAACATTGGGTCTCGGTTTAACAAAATGAACACCGGTCCAACAAGTTGAGTGTTCTAAGAAAGGAATTCTCAGAATAAGCTTCTCATTATTCTGATAATTTATGTTTCATAAGGTTAGAGTATAACTTAATGGATCAATAATTGATTTTGCACACTGGTGGGGGTCAGCTAGGCTTTCTAAGGTTGCACGCTTTAGAGGTGTTACAAACAAGTAGACTCTAGTCATCTCAAAGGTTCATTTCATCATTAGATCTTTTTGGAGAAAGTCAAATTTGAGGTATGTCATTTGCCCCTTGCTTCATGTGTGTTGCATAGCCACCTAGCTCTAGTGTCAATACACGTGAAGCAAATGCAAAGATGCAAAAGAGAGGTACTTACCTAAGTGAGGTGCTATTATGATTCAATTTTTGGCATATTGCCATTATAACCTTTTCAAGTGTTAGGCAACTAGACAAATGCTACTGCTATAACCTCTTCAGGTGTTTGACGAGCAAAATTATGCCACTATAACCTCCTCCAGTGTTAGGCGAACAAATAGATATAGCCACAATAACCTCTTCAGGTGTTAGGCGAAAAGATAAATATTGTTATTATAACCTCTTCAGGTGTCAGGCGAAAAGACAAATATTGCCACTATAACCTATTTAGGTGTCAGGCAAACAGAATCATGCAACTATAATCTCTTCAAGTGTTAGCGAATAGAATCATGCCACTATAACCTTTTCAGGTGTCAGATGAATAAACAAATGTTGCCGCTATAACCTCTTCAGGTGTCCCATGAGCAAAATCATGCCACTATAAACTCTTCAAGTATTAGGTGCATAGAATCATGCCATTATAACCTCTTCAAGTGTCAGCGAATAGAATCATGCCATTAAAACCTCTTTAGGTGTCAAGTGAGCAGAATCATGACACTATAACCTCTTCAGCTATTAGGCAAGTAGAATCATGCCACTATAACCTCTTTCTAGTCTCAGAAAAATAGAATCATGCCACCATAACCTCTTATGGTGTTAGGTGAATAGAAACATGCCACTATAACCTCCTCTGGTGTCGAGCAAACAAATTGTTATGATCATTATGATTGATCTATTGCGTCCTACTATACGAAGTTATTGTAGCTGTAGCTCTGTAACCCTGTAGTACTTGTTGTAACTGTCTGTTAAGTCATACCTTTATTATGAATGTTGATAACTAATAGCTCTTGCTTTATTTTCTTATTGTGATTTTCTAGTAGTGCTTGCTATGATTCTTTTCCTTTTAGCTTTTATTATTGTTCCTGTTACATAATAGAACTAAAGATGTGTTAGTATTTATTAATTGTGTGAGTGTTTGATAGTGTACCTATTGTAGCCTCATAGGTCTATTACTATATTGCCTTCAACAAGCTCAGCATGTATTATTAAGGTCTTCCATTATGCGTGAAGCAAATGATCACTAAGAAGGGCTTTGACAGGGTTATTGCTTTATTATCTTGTAACTTGTATGCATCGAGTTAGATTGCTATGTATGCACTAATAAAGTGATGGATGGACACGACGCATTCTTTCCATTTGCCTCTTGGGAAGATGACTATCACTCCTTTGGACTTTGCTACTATTATGGACTTGAGCTTTTCTGGAGAGCTCATTCCCTTTAGCGAGGAGGAGTGCTCTTCTGCAATAATGAGGAGGCACCTTAACATGGAGTTGCTTGGGGTAGCCACTCCTATAAAGTTTGGTTGCCTGTGCCTCACTTATTACATTGAGTTTTTTATTTCATACGGACAATGTATAATGATGGCCTTGTTTCAGCATAGCAGTTGGCTCACCACTTTTTGTTATACTTATTAAGTGTTGTCATCTTCCTGAACCCTACATGTACATGTAGTTTGTGATTGCTACTTGTTTTGAGGGATCTGGATGGCTTATCAAGGTATTGCTGGGGTACTGTCACTTTTGCCCATATGTACTCAAGCCTTGATGCAGCCTATCGAGGTGGTTAGAGGATCTGTAAATGCTTATTCGTGCTAGATGTGAGTAAGAGTTCTTATGTTAGTTATTTTTTCTCTTTGTCTTTAGTTTATTATTTCTAACTTCCTGGTTCTAATAAATCTGGGCTTATGAGTTTAGGGTTCTCCCTCATCGGACCATCGAGCATTTCCTGGAGGACAACTTTCCTCATTATTCCTATTGGATTAGGAGGACTACTGATTTAATTGAGGATTGCATAGTGGCTCAAGACTACATGTGCAAGCTGTCCCATGATCAGGTACGTCTGACTCCTACTGTGTTGGTTGTTTTTCTTTTAAAGATTCTTTGTTCATTCTTGACTTTTGAATAGATCTTCCTTCACTGGAGGGTTGCACGGTCACATTGGACGGTAAAGATGGTGACTACATGGTGTAACGGGGCGACAAAAGGGGGCCCTAAGGGCCATGCACCCTTAGAGTCCTTAGCTAATCCTAAGGACATAGAGGGATAATAAAAGTATAATATAGCCAAGCAAGGACGTACATGAAGGGAAAAGTATAATGAAGGGTATTTTGGTAAATATGAATAAATATTATTATTTATATTTTATGAGGGTGTGATGGGTGGAACAATCTGATGTCTCCTCCTACTAACCTTCAAAGTGCTCCTTATGCTCTTTAGGGAGTATCTTCAGTGTAATCTCTCCACCATCCCTAAGGCTTGTGTGCATGTTCGATGACACAACCTTAAGTGAGCCCCCTTATGTGAAGCTAGGCGATGGGCATCGAGTTCAGGAAAGAGTAATTCAATGTCTCTATAGAGGAGCTCTATAAACACTATAAGGCCGAGGTGCTCGTAGTGCATGGTTCTCCTAGATCTGAGGTTAGAATATGGCTTGCGCTATACGCTGGCATATAGGGGAATTCTAAGGCACTGTGGGATTTGAATATATGTGGGAATTATAAAATAAGTACATGACCCTTCAGTATGCAAGAGTCGCGAGGCTAATATGGGATTCGGTAATATGTGGGAACAGTGAGGCAAATGCAAGGCTTAAGACAAGAATGAGGCTTGGATACATATGCAGGATACAATATAAGCATGAGCCTCAAACATGCAAAAAACATAGGAACAACGATAGTAGTGAACATGCAGGGTTGGTTAGGTTCGCCAACACTCGACTATAGTCGAAGGACTCTCAGTATTAATGCTAAAAGCATGTTCATAAGGCTTGGCTAGCCTAAACATGGGGATGTTTAGGCACCACATGGGGCGAATGTCAGGGCTAAATGGAGGACCCATGACATTTGGTATCAGAGCAAAGAAAACATGCAATGTGGGAAATATTAATATATAAGTACGATGCTATTGAAGCAAAGATGAATAATTATGGACCCATAATCATTCATGTATGCAACTATTTAGTCAAGTATGTTTTCTTAAAGCAAAATAAATGTGTGGGATGCAGTTGTCAGTGGCACATCAATGTGTCAAAATCGATAAACAAAAACTTATGGGAATTAGAGGATATTCATCAAAAGAATATCGCAGAAAATCGAGGTGAGGCGGAAGTGTATGTGACAAACTAATAAAATTAGTGGATCCTTTATATACTTGTGACTCTTACAAGAAATTATTAAGGCATAATTTACTTGTGGAGAGTGAGCAAGTGAAGAGACACTTAAATTTGTTAGTGAGCTTATACATGAGAAATAAAATGCGATCATGTAAAGCAAAAAGTGTTTAAGACTATAGTCAGTTATGACACTATAATAGCATCATTATACTAATGCATATCCTTGGAGGATAATCTATACAATTAACAAAAACACGAAAGAAACTTCGAGTAAAATGAGGGAACAATTGATAAAATTATAGCATGATTGCTTATTAGTGCAAAGAGGCCAACCACGGTGGGATGAGAAATGTGCTAAATGAGAGGCCGATAATGCCAATCATAAGATAAAAATATTGATGTTTCAATTGAATAAGTTATAAGCAAAAACATAAAGGATATAGAGTCGCTAATTTGAGATGCGACGAATCTGATTTAATGCGAGACTATAAAGTGCACTAAAATTCACAATGTGAACAAGGGTTATGGCAAGACCCATTAAATGTGGCAAAATCAAAAATATTGTTAGTCTTATGAGACTACTAAAAGGATGATACCTTATAATTGGAAATATGACAATGCATAAATAATGAAGTGTAAGAGTTGAGATATATTTTTTAATTGATGAATTATAAGAGTTATCATATAATGGCACAAACTTATAGCAATGCATGATGTGGCTCAAGGGCTAGTGAGGCATTGAGCATGGGTTAGGCTTGAGAAGCCAATGAGATGGAATTTTCATGAGTATTATGATTCAAAGTGAGGGAGTGAAACCCACTTAGCAATGAATGATATCATAAGTGAAATATTAATTTGAGTGTGGTTACGGTAACCACTTTTGTGATTGTGTGAGAATGTGTGGGAAAAAAAAGAATAATAACAAAAGAAAAAAAGGAATAGAAGCAAAAAAAAATGAAAGTGAGAGGAAAAGAACATAGAGCAAAAAGAAGAAAAGAAAAGAACAAGGGAAAGTGAAAAGAAAGAGAGAAAAGAAAAGAAAAGAAAAAAAATGAGTGTGAGTGGAAACATGTGTGAGATGTGCAGTTGCTAAAGGCTACGATAGCCTTGATTTAGGTTTAATAAAGGTTATGGTAGCCTTGTGTGTTACAAATGGGTTTGCCAATAAAGCTTAAGGAAACCTTTAAGAAAATACATATGTGTGTTCTGTGCAGGTGACAATAAGTGCCGATATAGCTAAACAAAGGAATCACCAAGGGGATGGAATACGAGTGTGGTAAATAAAGCGTAATGCTATTGAGGCTTGAAACACTTATAAAAACATGGTGGCCAATGACTCAGATGACATGCAATAACTTTTAAGAAGCAAGAAAGGGGATTCCTTGAATCAACTTACTTGCAGATGGAGGGTTATGACTTTTTAGAGATGGAGATGACATCATCACTCAAGGCAAAGGCACAAGCAAGTTGATCCCAAAATCATAAACTCTTACTACTATTAAGATAAGAGGAAATACTACTTTCAAATGACCCATTGGACCCGAATGTACCAAGACACACTTTAGAAGATCTTGTAGAGATATATTATCCTGCATGTTACTTCTATAAGTGGAACATACACAAGGAAGACCCTAGATAAATGGGACAATATATATACCCTTATGGCATAGGAATAACAAAATACATGAAGGCTCTAACAAAATAACAAGTAATGGATGAAGAATACAGAAAAAGCAAGGCAAGATGTTGGTTAGTGGAGACCCTATCCTTAAAACAAATGATGCAAGGATTCAGGAAGGTGCAAAACAACAAACTATAAGTGCCAAGAGTGATGAACAATAATAGTGTTGAATGTCCACAAGGATAATGTGTAAGTCATATTATGCTCCTTTATAATCCCTTAGTATAAATAGTAATCTGTGATGTTCATTTATTGGATGTACAAATATTTACAAATGGCAAATTTATCTAACATTGAATTTGTATTAAAAGAGTTAATGAGCCATGAGAATTATTTTTCAATATGTACTATTATGGCTTCTTTATTTTGTCTTGTGAGGTACAATTTACACTCGAGATAGGAATAAAGCAATAAAAGCATAGGAAGCCATTTTAAGAAAAAAAAAAGAAACAAAAAAGAACCTAATAGAAGACATGCAAATATGGAAATGGAGAACTAAAATTCAGGACGGATAAGAGCAGGAAGTGATCAAGAGTTGACATAGTTTTAAGAGCATAAACAGGCGATGGAAATAAAATAGAAGAATATTCCAAAGCTTTTGTATGTTCCCCATTACTTGTGTGAATAAGGCCTATATTATAGATAGGGATCAATTTCTAGCCGCATGGCTTCATAATAATTCTATAAAGCTTCCAAAACATGGAACACCATAAGAGACAAGAACCATGAACCCCTATGGCCAATTGACAAGGGCATCAATTGCTCAAGTCAGGAGAATGTAACGGGGCAACAAAAGGGGGCCCTAGGGGCCATGTACCCTTAGAGTCCTTAGCTAATCCTAAGGACATGAAGGGATAAGACAAGTATAACATGGCTGAGCAAGGACGTACGTGAAAGGAAATTATGACGAAGGGCATTTTAGTAAATATGAATAAATATTATTATTTATATTTTATGAGGGTGTGATGGGTGGAACATTCTGATGTCTCCTCCTACCAACCTTTAAGGTTCTCCTTATGCTCTTTAGGGGGTACCTTCAGTGTAAGCTCTTTATCATCCCCGAGGCTTGTGTGCATGTTTGATGACATAGCCTTAAGTGAGCTCCCTAGTGTGAAGCTAGGCGACAAGCATTGAGTTCAGGAAAGAGAAATTCGATGTCTCCATAGAAAAGGAGCTCTATGGACACTACGAGGCTGAGGTGCTCGTAGTGCGTGGTTCTCTTGGACCTGAGGTTAGAATATGGCTTGCGCTATGCACTAGCATATAGGGGAATTCTGAGGCACTGTGGGATTCAAATATATATGGGAATTAAGAAACAAGTGCATGACCCTTGAGTATGCGAGAGTCACGAGGCTAATGTAGGATTCAATAATGTGTAGGAACAATAAGGTGAATGCAAGGCTTAAGACAAGAATGAGGCTTGAATACATATACAGGATACAATGCGAGCATGAGCCTCGAACGTGTGAGAAACATAGGAACAATGATAGTAATGAACATGCAAGGTTAGTTAGGTTCACCAACACTTGACTATAGTCAAAGGACTCTTGGTATTAATACTAAAACCAAGTTCATGAGGCTTCACTGGCCTAAACATAGGGAAGTTTAGGTGCCACACAGGTTGAATGTCAAGGCTAAATGGAGGACCCGTGACACATGGTAACTAACGGAGAGATGAGTGTTACTCTCTAGCCTTACTAGCAAAGCATGGTATTTGGACGAGGGAGTCCATCACTAGTAGGATGGTCTGTTTGCGAGGAGATTCCATGTTCCTCCTCTTAGTGACATGTTCTGGGGCCATGAGCTTAATGGTGATGAGCTTACTGCTTCCATGCTAGGATGCTCCTTTGAGAGTCTCTTAGAGAGTGCAGGCTTGCCTTATGTTGATGTGTTGATCCCTCAACTAATTAATGCTATGGCCAGTGGCACTCTTCCTCCACCTCACCTCTTTAGGTAGATGCATCTTATGGACCATCACATGGATCATCGAGAATTACTTCCTCTGATCTTGTAGGTTTTTATTCTTGTTTTGTACAAGCATGTAACAAACTTTATTAGTAATAAACTGTAATTGACATGAGTTATGAGAGCTTATCTACAACAGCGTGGATCTCATCAAAAGAGATTTGGGTCCCGTTTAGAAGAGAATAAGGGTACATTCTATACTGAGGCGATTGCCCATAATAGCGATATGGCTTTTGGTAGTACTATTCTTGGGGACTTGATGGTTTAGCCATCCTTGGCTTTGCTTGGGATGGATATCTTTGATAAAGTAGTGCATTTTGATATACCTTGCCCTAGCTTTCCTTATTTAAAAGTTACTCCGCCCAATGCTACTCATGTTCATGTTTTATTTCACTCATTTTGCCTTTGTTTCATTTATTTGGCAAGTGGTGATTGACTTATATACTCGCTTCTATAGATTCTCGTCTCCTCTGGTTAATACTGGTATACTGCTGCAAAGAGTGTGTAGCAACGCTTTTTAGAGTTTACAACCACTTAAAGGGTATGCCTTCTTTATTGTACCTATTTATTTTATGCATATGTTTTATGTATATGCATATATGTATAATATGCAGTATGTTATGCAAGCTAAACACCATCACACTAGCCATGAATGGGATCGAGAGCATATGGTTTATCATTATCATATTGGTGAGCCGGAGTCATGACTATCATCCTTTGTGATGAATGATGATGCACCCAAATCAGATGAGGGAGATGCTTGAGCATATTAGTGCTTACTTCCAATGGTAGCCACGATCAATGTAGTTATTTTAGGAGCTAGGTGTAGGACTTTTGGCCTATGGTTTGCTTTCTTGTATACTATATGATACTTATATGATGATTACTATATATGCTTTTTGCTGTGTATAATTGATGATTTTTGTGATTTCTTTTTCCTGCCTCTTTTAGTTTTCCCTTTTTTACTTAAAACGTCTCCTTTCAAAATTTTTCGCACTTAGCTGGGTTTTCTTTTTCTTCCTTTTTTTGCCTAGGGTGTCTCCTCTCAGAGCTCTTCACACCTAGCTAGGCTTTTTTTTATGCCTTAAACATAGTACTTTTCCAAGCGTTATGTATTAATAAGTTCAAAGAATTCATTGCCTTCAAAATCTGTTAGCTTGACTGCTCCTTTCGATAAGACATGTTTGAACAAGTATGGGCCTTCCTAGTTCAGTATGAATTTCCCTCGTAGGTCTGGAATGTTCTGCCTTATTTACTTTAACACCCAGTCTCGTGCTTTTATACTCTTATGTTTCACTTTCTTATTTAAGGTTTGGGTAGTCGATCTTGATATAATTATTTATGGTATAGAGCCTTAAGCCTTCAACTATCCAAAAGGGTGAGATTATCATGCCTCTATTGAGCCTATTGTACTTCTGGCAGTTCAGATTTGATCACTACTCGAAGGGACTTAATTTATATTCCAAAAGGGTGAGATTATCATGCCTTTATTGAGCCCATTATACTTCTGGCAGTTCAAATTTGATCACTACCCGAAGAGACTTAATTTCTATTTCAACTGAATGTACTGCTTCTAATTCATATACTAGAGAGAAAGGTGGTTGAAGTCCTTACTATTGTTCAATAACCCCATAAGGCATATGGCAATCTGTCTACCCAATCTCAGTAAGTCTGAGTCATTTTTGACAAAATCATCTTGATGTTCTTGTTTGCAGCTTCAACGACCCCATTTGCTTGTGGTCAGTAAGGAGAAGATTTGTGATGTTCCATGTTATAACTCCTTAGCAGCTCTTTAACTTCCCCTTGGAATTGTACACCATTGTTAAAGATGATGTGATGGGGGACCCATATCGACAGAACATATTTCTTTTGATGAATTTGGCCACTTGCTTGGGTCTTATCCTTATGAATTATTCTACTTCGATCCACTTTGTGAAATAATCCACTACTACTAAGATGAACCTATGTCCATTCGAGGCTATCGGGTGGATTTCCCTAATTATGTCTAGTCCCTATACTGAGAAAGGCCATGGAGAGGAGATGTAGTGCAATTCTATCAGGGGAAGATGGCTGACATTCCTATGGATTTGACACTTGCGACATTTCTTTACAAATTTGATATAGTCTTCTATCATTATTATCTAGAAGAACCCTTGTCTAATCAGTTTATTAGCTTGGATTGCTCCATTCATGTGCAAACTATAAACACCCTCATGTACTAATTTTATTGCTCTTGTAACTTCAATTTCATATAGACATTGGAGTTGTAAACCATCCAAGGTTCTTCTATATAGCACACCCTGGTGCGATATGAATTTTGATGCTAATCGTTGAATGACTGCTTTATCTCTTTCATTTGCTTGATCAGGATAAGCTCGTTCCTTCAGATATCTCTGGATATTGTGGAACTAAGGTTTTTTAGTTTTTTCTGTCTTTGCTATTCTATAGTTCTTATGACAAGGTTGTCTTAATCTAAGTAGGATTAAAGGGTTCATGGGCATTTCGGATGGTCTTTCCCATACTAATGCTAGGGAAGCAAGTGCATATGCCATATGATTATGATTCCTGGGGAGATAAATGAATATACATTTTTGGAAGGACATGGTAAGAAGCCTCAAGTGGTTTAGGTAAGGTCTCAAGTGTTGCTCTTTCAATTCCCACTCTTCTGTGGCACGGTTGATTACTAGTATGGAATCTTCAAAGATTTTAACTTCAGTAACATCTAGGGATATTAGTGCTTCTATTCCGAGTGCATATGCCTCATATTCGGCATCATTGTTTATGAATCTGAATTCAAGCTTTTTGGCCATTGGTACCACTTCACCTTCTAGGGATTGTAATATGACATTGACTCTTGCGTCAAACTGATTGACCGCTCCATTAAAGTACATGCACCATCCTTGGATTTTGATGGTCGAACTGAGGTCGTTTAGGAAGTCTAGTTGGATTTCTTCTTAGTCTGGAATGGAGTTGAGAGCTAGAAATTTAGCCACTGCTTTTCCTTTTACTGCCTTCTTAGTTAGATACTGTACATCAAATTCTGTTAGCAGTACGAGCCACTTGGCAAGTTTTTCCACTAGAGAGGGAGCTTCGTAGAGGTACTTCATTAGGTCCATTTTAGACACAACCTAAATTTTGTAAAACTAAAAGTGATGTTTGGGTTTCCTCATTGCCCATATAATTGCCAAGTATATCTATTCGGTTTGGGTGTACTTCTCCTCATATGGCAACATCTTCTTGCTTAAGTAATAAACTGCATGTTCTGCTTTTTTTTCTCCCTCTTGGGGTAACATTGGACCAATTGCATTTCCTTCGATGGCCAGATACAAGGATAAAGGTATCCTTGGTTTAGGTGGTCTTAGAACTGGTCGGTTGGACAGGTAGTTCTTGATCTTATCGAATGCTAACTGATACTATTCATTCCATTCAATTGGTTAATCTTTTATGAGTAGCTTGAAGATCGGTTCACACATTGCTGTTAACTTGGCAATGAATTTGCTGATGAATTGTAGTTTCCCTAGAAACCCTCTAATTTCTTTCTCTATTCTTGGCATTGGCATTTCTTTAACCACTTTTGCTTTGCCTGGATCCATTTCAATCTCATTCTGACTGACAACATACTTAGGCATCTTTCCTGAAGTGACCTCGAATATGCATTTCTTTGAATTAAGCCTGAGACTGTACTTTTTAACTCTTTTAAGGAATTTTTCAAGGTCTAATGGGTGATCTTCCCTGGTTTTTTACTTGACCATCACGTCATTGATGTATAGCTCTACTTCTTTATGTATCATGTCATGGAACATTGTGGTTGCCATTCTCTAGTAACTTGCTCTCTCATTCTTTACTTCGAAGGGCATTACTTTGTAGTAATAAGTACCCCATTCTGTTATGAAAGCTATCTTTGCTTTATCGATAATGGCCATTAGGATCTGATTGAACACAGAGAATCCATCCATGAAGGAGTACATTGCACATGTGGCAGCACTGTCAGCCAATATATCTATATAAGGTAGTGGGACGTCATCTTTCGTTTAGGCCTTATTCAGATCTCTATAGTCAACACAGATTTTAACCCTTCTATCTTTGTTTAGTATTGGCACCACATTTTCTAACCATTTTGGATAGTCTACTACCTCTAAGAATCTTTCCTTAATATGCTTCTCAATGTCTTCTTTCACTAGCTGAGCCTATTCTGGTCTGAGTCTTCTTAGTTTCTGCATTACTGGTTTGCACCCATCCTTGGTAGGAATGAAGTGTTGAGCAATGTCTCTATTAATACCAGGCATATCATTAAATGTCCAGGCAAATACTTTTCAATATTTTATTAATATTTTATCAATTTCTCTCCTCTCTTTAGGGTTAACATCTTTCAAAATATGCAGAATGTGTGGTTCAGATTCTGTGCTAATGTTAAATGATTTAGTGCATATGGAATGAATGTCAAATATGATAATGTTTTTATTATTGCAATGCACAATACTATCATGAAAGACATCAAACAAGTAAGTAAAATCTAACTTCATTTCATTAACTTTAAAGTTCATTACATCATCAAAGAAAAGGTGTAGGAATTAAGGAAACAAAACTTTCTCTGGGTTAGTTACTTGATAGATGGTTTTATCTTTGGATCACCCACTATTTGTATGTCTCATCAGTAACATTGTCCCCATTATTGGTAGTAAAATGGTGTATGATTCTCTTACCCCATGTCATTTTGAAGTGATCCACGAACCTTTATTGTATCATGCTGCTAAAGAAATCTGCAAGCTTATAAGGTATGTGTTGTTTCTCACTAAACTATCTCTTCACTAGTGTTGGATAGTAGTAGGTACATAACTTGAATCCTGAGATTAGCATGTAGTTGACATGTGTAGAGAGTCATATGTTCAAGCTTCCACCAAGGACATATCCATCTCACTTAGTATTCTGGCATATCCTTCATGCACTTGACCTATTCTTGGGCTGTGATGGGGGCTAAGCATCCATAAACACCCTTGCAGTGTCTCTCTAGGTGATTCCTGGGTTGGTATCTCATCCAATTACCTACAGGTTTGTTGAGCAGACTTAGCTTTTCTTGTAACCATATTTAAAGTAATAAGGGGCTCCTAACGAAGTTTAGACTCTTCCTATTTTTGAGGCCATCTAAACCTTGAATGGTCTCTGCTAAAATTAATAGGAAGGGAGTCATTTTGCATTTTATTCCTTTGATGACCTAGAGTATCTTATAATCGCCTAGCCCATCATTCAAGAGGTTGAAATATTGCATAAAGAGGTAACATGCAAGAAGGCATGCCCAAATTAAGGTACCAGTCTTCTTGGTGGAGCAAGCAGCTAGGACTTGTATGGGAATCAGTCATTTACACTTGGTGACTAGTTCATTAAGCTTTTGTGAGCTTAAATCAAGAAAATAACTCTAAGTCTTAGGTGTTTGATGTCTTGGTTGGTGAAGACTACTTCTTCAGTCTTGGTGGGTGTTCACCCCGCTATGGCACTAAATTCCTCAGACAATGGGCATATTTTTATAGTGTTGAATTCTAGTACGTGCTCTTGAGGGTCCCAAAATGACACAGCAACATTCAAGAGTTCACAGTTGTGGTACACATGTTGTATAGCATTATGTATGGCTGCAAGCTTTTCCAATAGGCCTTATCGAGGTTATGGAGGAAATATCTAGTGATGTTGGTTTGAGTTTGGGGATTTTCAACCATGATTCCATCTTCAAGAGGGTCTTGGATCCTAGCTCTTATCCTATCTTTGAATTGCTGATAAAAAGTATTTTTTTGGTCACTCATGTTGGGTGTAGGATTCATGTAAATTTATTAAAGTTAGCTAAAATGAATAATGCATGATGTGTGCCTACAAAAGAAAAGGGCGAGCATGTATGCATAGAGTGGATGTAAAATCCGATGAAAGATGATTATTCCTACAAGAAATAGTGGTTAGTATGTGCTTATTTACATGTATGGTATGTATGCATGATAAAAGCTGGTTAGTTTTTCCTACACAATGAACAAACCAATCACAAGAAAGCTCTCACTTCTAACCTTATTTATCAATAAGGTTATTCAATCTCTTTCCTAGGTAGGTTTTGAACCTTTAGTCATTAAGGCACTATGGTTCCATTCTTGAAACTATGTTGTTTTGATTTATGTTAATCAAAACCAAAGGGTAAATTGAGGAACGATACTAAAATGTGCTTGAGGTAACCACATGATGTCAATGTAAAGGTTAATTGTTAGGCTTTAAATGATGTCTAGAGTCGGCATATGCTCGTATGTATAGGAGCAAGGTCAACTAAAAAGAGCCTGAGTTCTTACCCCCATATCAATATTCAATATGTTTATCGGGATTCGTGAAAGTATCGTTTGATAGTTTACAGTTTGATTTTGCCGACATAAAGGTCCACAATCTAGTTGGATTCATAACCCATCCATTTGATCTAATAAGGATAAATGGACAATGTCATATAGGTTCTGTCATCGAGGGGTGTCATTATTTGTTAGTTTACGCAGAGTATTCAAGTTGAGGTACATGATTCTTATCATTCCCCGTGCTTCGAGTTGCACGAATTATATAAGAATCACATGGTTTTATGAATATCAGCTCAAACAGACAGTGTTAAGGTAGGGATAGCATGCACAACTTAGTGAAATTGTAGTGGATGTTACTACTGATTTATCTATCTAAGCTAAGCCAAGGTGAAAGGCTAAGGGTTCCTTTAGCAAGAATGCCCACATATGACTAGGGTTACAAACTCCGGTCATTGAGTCTAGCATTCTTTTGATAACTCAGTCGCCCCCTTTTAGGACTTGGGTTAAAGACTCTAGTCAGATGAGTCAGGCGAATGCACAAGCAAAGACTAAAGGTGATAATACCATATCTTCATCACTCTATAACTCGAGTGGAACCATGCTGGTAATGTTATTTAATATTATCGAGGCTTTTAGGGACTAATGGTGCACATATGATGTGTAGTGCAAATGCAGTGGTGAGGGGCTCTATACAATTGAGCATTGTATAATGAGAAATATTCATTTTTGAGTTGATTTATTTTACTTTGAAGCCCCCATTGGAGTTACCACAGTGAGCAACCTTTTTTACACCTTTTGTTTTCAATTTTGAGGCAAAATGGTTTTGTAAAGGTCGTTTTGTTTCTGAGGGACATGACAACTTCACCAAATAGGGACAAATGATTAGTCTGGAGGGGAATGAGACTCTTTTTTTGATTTTGTGGAGTAGCCACCCCATTTTTAGCAAAATTGGGAAAAGAAAGGGATAACATCAGGTCACACAGTGAGTATTGCCCCTAACAAAGATTTTCGTGTTCAGGGGATTGCATATACTTTTTAACTATTTCTTATTATATGATGTTCAATGTATAACTACCACAACACCCTAGTTTTGATAATGACAATTTGTATATAATTCATACAATTCATTAGATAGTGGAAGATAATAAAGTTAAAGATATTATTATTACATCACTTTCCTAATGAATTGCATATAAAAGGAAAAAATTGTGAAAAATTAAATCTAACTTAGATATGATGAATCTGCAAGGTAGATGTGACAATTCACATAGCTTGCTCAACCACATGAACAATAGGATAAGAAATGAACACTCGATTACTTGAAAGAGTAAGCAAAATGTAGATGATAATGCATGTTTGCAGTAATTATTTATGCTATATGATATATTATGATAATATAGGGGAGCATGATGTCATCACTCGACTGGAAACATGATGACTCTATTATAAGATACGAGCTTTTCACACTATTGATATTTATGATGTGATTTTATTTTTTGGAAGTAGAGGATGTAGAATGATGATATAAAATGAGCATAATAAAGCACAAATTATTCATATAGCATGCAAACTTGCCAGTCTCATCACACAAGCACAACAATATTCCTAAATATTGGCAACGATAAAATGAAATGCAATGTGATAGAATAAACATGCTAAAATGATTGTGTGGTCCTCAAACTCAACTAAGCCTGTATGGGTGTTGAAGCTTTAGCTTTTAAAGATTATCAAGCTTTCCTCGTCAAGAGGTTTAAAATGACAATAGAATGATGCTAGTTTGTATACCATTGAAGCATGCTTTAACAAATATGAGGCTTGGTTTTGGTGGAAAAAGATCTAATCTCCTACGAAAAAGACAATGAGAGAGCAAAAACTATATGGAAAAGGGTTTCCAGTGCCTTCGATCAGATAGATTTTTGAGTATGGGTGTGCTTCCACTTGCTCCCCCCCTCAAAATGGGGTGTCGAGGTGTCTATTTATAGTGAAATTTATATGGAATAGGGGATATATGTATGGTCAAGTGCACATCCCTAGGACAAAGCGTGTGACCACATAAAGTGTGCGTGACTGCGCACTTAGCGCATGGTCGTGCACGAGCATGCACTTTCGCGCATTACACACTCCATTTGAGGCCTATATGGACTTTTATAAGGTTGGTTCTTAAGGTTTATGGGCCTTTTAGATGCGTTTTTGAAGTCCGTTTTGTCAAATTTGGCCTCGATTTTAGCACGTCACACCTAGGGGTGTTTTTGCATGCTTTTGAGCGATATGCACTAATCCTTAGGTTTTTTTAGATTATTTCAAGATCGCTTCTAGAGGTTTTAGAGCCTTTTTGATGTGTTTCTAAAGTCCATTTTTTCTGGTTAGGCTTTTATTTTAGTGTGTGACACCTAAGGGTGTTTATGGCTTTACACGTACTTCTAAGCGACATGCGTTGAATCTCAGGTTGTGTTGGACCACTTCTAGAGGTTTTAGAGCCCTCTGGACATGTTTCGAAGTCCGTTTTATCAAAATCACTTTCTATTTTTTCATTAAGTTGGGTCCCCGTCTAACGAAATGAACACTGGTCCAATAAACTAAGTGTTCCGAGAAAGGAATTCTTAGAATAAGGTTCTCGTTGTTCCTATAATTCATATTTTGTAAGGTCAGAGCATAATTTAATGGCTCAGTGATCAATTTTTCACACTAGTGGGGACAACTAGGTTTTCTAAGGTTACACACTTCAGAGGGGTTATGAACAAGCATACTTTAGTCATCTCGAAGGTTCATTTCATCATTGGACCTTTCTGGGGACAATCAAATTTGAGGTATGATAGATATTAAATAATATATAATCTAAAGTAATATAACTATATAACCTCAAAACTATATATTTTCATATCAAAACTATGTAGTTTCATATTAAAACTACATAATTTTAATGTCAAAACCTAGAATTATCAAAATGTATATTATATTTATATAATCACACTATAAACTACATATATTTAAAGTCATAAAATAATCAAATATCTAGCTCCACAATCACATAGTTTCCAATTATCTAATCATAATATAAATTATATAATTATATTTGTAAATATTTATATTTTAAATTAACATCAATATTAATATTAAATAATTAAATTTAAATTAATGATTAAATAAATAAATATCATATTTGACTAATTAAATAAATATAATAGTTAATTAAAATTAAAATTAAAATTAAAATTAAATAATATATAATCTAAAGTAATATAATTATATAATCTCAAAACTACGTAATTTTGATGTCAAAACGATGTAGTTTTGATGTTAAAACCTAAAAATACAAATAACCTTCAACCCTTATATCATAACTTTAACCTACTTTCTTCATTTTACACACCCCTCTCCTTAACCTAATATACCGCACCACCAACATCTTCGCCTTAGCTGCTAGTATTCGCCGCTCGGTCCTTCATCGCCCACTCCCCATAGCCTTTTTCATTTATATCCCTCACCACCATCATCTTCAATCTCACTGCACCATCATGATATTTACCCTAGCCTTTGTGATTTACACCCAACACTACTGTTTGTTCACTTGTTCACAGATCAGGTCATTCACTTACACCATCAATTCGCTCGTACCACCTAGCTCACACTAACATCAGTTCCTCTTCTCTTCTTCTTCTTTGCATGAATATCTATCAGTATATAATAAGCAGATTCTTGACTTTCTTTTATAGATCTTTCTCAATCATAATAATGTTTCTTCAATTAACAACATTCTTATCAAGGTATGTATATGACTTTATCTTTGTTCTTTAATTTGTTGCCCTCCATTTTGTTGTGCCTCAATTTAATTTATTGAAACACCTACACCATTTGTACTATAACACTAATGAACAAAACATGAATCTACTTTAGATTATAACTAGTTCTTGTGTTTTATCCTTTTGATGACAAAAAAAAGACCTCTGTTTAGTGAATAATAAACGAGTTGAAAATGAAATAGTTGGATCAGAGCTCCTAAACCTGAAATTGTTCTTCCTATTTCTGTATTGTATGTTTTACATGTTAATTTGCTCATATAAAAAGAGCTCAATTTGTGTGATAAAATGTAATGTTATTTCAATTTATGTCATTTGTTGGTTACTTCCTTAATTTAGATGTCATTTTTTTATGTCTTTTTTAAAATCTTTTATGGCCTTGCTTTTAAAGGTTCCATTTTATTTTTGTTTGTCTTAGTAGTGACAAGTGCTAAGTTTTCCTTTTTCTTGATCAGGGTACAAATATTTAAAGCCATCTCTGACATTAAAGCTGGTTGTATTTGCCTTTTGCTCAATGGCACTAAATTGAGTTCTTTCTTAATTTTATGTTTTTCTTTTAGATTGTAATTTTACATTTGTATGTTGTTGTATTTTTATTATTAAACTTGTGCTATTTTCTAATAATTTTTTATCTTGTTACCAAACTCAACGAGCTCATAATCGAGCCCACTCATAATCGAGCTCAAATACAATCTCATAATCAAGCCTAAATGAGCTCTTTATCAAGCCCTAAACAAGCAAACCAATGAGTTTTAAACAAATAGGCTTTTAAACAAGCTCAAGCTTTTTAATAATCAAACTTTTAAATGAGCGAGCTCGAGCCTATCATAAACAAGTCATAAAAAAGTCAAATTTGAGTGAGCCCAAGCTTCACAATAACGAGCTGAGCTCGAGCTCGAACATGAAATTTTTAAAATAACAAGCTCGAGCCTACTTACTCTAAATCAAGCTGATCCCAAGCTTCCCAAAATTGAACTCGGCTTAATTATAGCCCTACCCATGAGTCATAGTTGGTCTCTAGCAAGACATTATGATTACCCAAGTTGTGTGAAGGTCGATAATCTAACATAACCTAATACACAGTGTGTACTATAGTCCTTTTATCACACAATATCTTAGTTGAACATAAGGCATAAAATATGTCATCCTTATATTGTTCAATCATATTGATTCTTGACCCCAAGTAGACTAATACTGATAACTCTTTATCTAATATTGATAACCCATCATCAATACATTCTAGCATGGCCATGCATTTCTTTTCAGTCTAAGTCATTGAGGGGCCCATAAATATCTTCTCATAATGAATGAGGGAAAAATTCCATCTTAATCACTCACATTCCTCACATAACTCATTCTATATCCAATTATAACATGTTTTATCATCTAGTTAAAGATGATGTAGGGATGTTTCAAAATAAAAAACTTATCATACAAGAAACCATAGTGATTTTAAGTCAGAGGACTCAAATAATACTACTATGATGAGAATTACCTATAACTATTATCCATGTAGTATCCACTACGTTATTTAACTAAATATGTACCTATGAGTTTGACTTAATATCTCATAAATATGATCAGTAAAACATAATTATCAGTAAACCTCATACTAGTTTTTATTCATCGTTGTTCCCACAAGTATAATAGACTAGGGATATTTATATTAGAATTCAAGTATCACCTAAGAGTTTTACTATCAAGTCACATACTTAATGACCTTAGGTAGAATTAACTAATTAAAGATAATATTAGAATTAGCCAGTAATAATAAAAATAGCTCTTTATTAATAAAATAGAAATATGACAAAGTCAAAGTATGACCATTACATAATTGGCCTAGGGCATATCACTAACAATGAGGAGATTGCATCATTCACTAATTACTTCATAGAGCACTTAAAAAAGAAGAACTTGAGCAAGCACAAAAAATCCAAAAGAAGTGGCTACAAGAAAGATAAAAAAAAAATCACATGCTTCAAGTACAAGAGGTCTGACCACATTTTAGATAAATACCCCAAACTCAAGCATAAGTACAAGGAAACAAAATAAAGGAGAAGAGCTTTTTAGGCTACTTGGGATGACTCATACAAATACGAGATTTAGGAGGAGCAACCAACTTTTGCTTTATATTCAGAAAGGACAAAATAAGTTATCTCTCTTATCTAATTCTTCTTATGATGATTTTTGTGATAATGAACTAATGAGGATGAGAAACTTGATGATGTGAGCTCCCTACTTGATAAGAGCTCCTTAGTAAGAAAATTAGTTTTAAAGTGTCAAAATTACTTTCCAAGAAAAAAATTATGAACAAAACTTTTTAAAATTATCTAAAAGTTTTGAGGATTTGAAATTAGAATTTTCAAATGTTAGTGCCTTAAATGAGAAACTCACTCTTAATTTGAAAGCATTGACTTCTTTCAAAAATAAGTTTGATGAAATTAAGAAAGAAAAATGAAATGCTTTCAAAAGAGATTTTGGAACTTAAAAGCTCTATTTACAAATTTCATAAAGGAAAAGAAACACTTAATAATCTTTTAAAATCTTAAAGGTTTTCATTGGAGAAATTTGAACTTGATTATACTAATAAAGCCTCTAAATTATTAAGTGCACCTAAATTTATCAAGGTTACTCCTACTTCACCACTCATTACTTGTGAGAGCTTTAAAACTTAAGATTCTAAAACCAAAAGTTTTATGAATCCAAATGCCAAGGGAAAGCCTCTAAAGACTAATATTTCCAAGTCTCAAGGTTTCAATTATAAGGCTTCATGTATCACAATAAATGACACACACATATGTGCATTAGGCATCAAAAATTAATACATAATTACTTTTGTGAAACGCAAGCTCATCCTAAACCATTTGTGTTTAAAAAAGCCATTAATCATCTTAATCATGAATTATTTTCAAAGGTTGGTACACAAAAGAGATTTTTAAAATTAAATATTTTTATTGCATGAAATTTGGACATACTAATAATTTTTGTTACTATATAAAATTTCATCTCAATCTTCTACCCGTGTACTATTTTGAGAGTCACAAATCAAGATTTGAATTGAAAAGGTTGCTTGATGATTGTTTTACTATTTTTTACTAATTAATGATAATTCAATGAAGCCAATTTATTTTATTTGTCATTAAATATACAAACACCAAATTGTGCAAAGAGAATTTAACCCATTGCATGATCAAAATTATTCTAAAAAATTGCATTTAATTGGCATCATCTTTCGGTATGCTTTTTTTTTAATTGACATGTTCAATCTTTCAAAATTTAAAATTTCTATATTTCAATTGGTAGCATTCATCTTATTTAACTTGCATTTCATTCTTCAATTGGTATCTTTTCTTTTTAATTTTCTCCCTTTCTCACTTTAACAAAAAGGGAGACAAATTTGGCATTTTAAATGGTAATAATTATACTTGAATTAGAAATAGAATGTTAATAAGGGGGAGAAAATAAATATTTATTATTATTCAATGATATTTGACATGTTTTACTCACCTTAGCATATATTGTGTTTTACTCACCTTAGCATATATTAAGGAGGGGAAATTTTTAAACTCCTTAGCATTTGATTAAGGGGAAATTTCATAAAATAAATGCATAAACTTGCTCTTAGTGTTTTTTTAAATTATGATTCAAAAATTGATTAATAAAGTCAAAAGGGGGAGATTGTTAACCCTTTGCATTATCAAGGTGTTGATTAATCTTAAACCAACCTTTATTTTTACTTTAATAATTAATTTTTTTTGCTAATATATATGTTCAAGTCTGTATTTTAGTTAGGACCAAGGGCATACTTAATGGATGAAGTTATAGAGTTCAAAATGTACAAAAATCATAAGGACAAAGATGCTCACGAGTGGCATAACGATCGTGAGCATTCCCATAATCTTAAAAGAGATAATTAAAGCTAATGTTCAAGAGGACAATCCTTATGATCTCCATGATCATGGGGAAGCCCATCATAACTGTGATCATCTCTTCGTGATCCTAAGGTTTCAAGAGCTTGAAGAACAAATGAATGCATTCCTACGCATGATCCTAGTCATGATCGTGAGCATGCTTATGACCTTTCTTATATAGTTATGAATGGCTGGTTTGTACAAGCAACGACTACATTCTTATTTTCCACAATTATGACATGCATTGTCATTATCATAAGCATGTCAAATCCTGCAAAAAGTGAAAGAATACATTAAATGAAGAAGGAGAAGGTGTGGACATTTTGGGTTGACTCCAATAACTAGAATTTGAGTCTTTAACTGTAAGTACCTCCTCAATGCACATTAAAGAGGTTAGAAAGTTTATTGGAAATATTAAATGTGAAATTTCTTGCTTTGAAAACTTCTTTCTATCATTTGTTTTCTTTGTATTTAATTCTTGTAACCAAACTCTTGAAGAGAGTTAGGGAATGGTAGAGATAGTTTTCTCATGCTACTCATTGTTGGAGTTAGAATAGTGGAAAGTGAGGAATTATTAAATTATTGGGTTAGTATTAAGTCCTTATGAAAAACATTTATTGTAAAAGGTTGTAAGTGAGCCTTAAAAACTCAATTGGGAAGTTTTAAGTGAGTTTTGAAAAACACTTGGGAATATGTTAAGTGTAAGTCATGAAACACCTTATGAAAGGTTATGTTAAGCTTAGAAAAACACTCTTTGTAAGTTTTTTTTTTTTTTTTGAATTGTACAAAACACACACTGGTTCAGGGAACATGACACACTCCTTCATAAAACCATGGTAATTTTGTAAAGGCATGCTAACCTATATAACCCAAACACTCACACACTCCATAACCAATATGGGATCTCGAAGGACCAGCCCACTCCCCAATTCCCGTGAATGGGAGACATCACACTGCACACACTGCAAGTGCATTTTTTTTAATTGTACAACACATATATTGGGTCAGGGACAAGACACACTCTTTGTAAGTTTTTGTGTGAGCCATTGAAAACACCATCTTATAATCAATTTTGGGAGTAAGATTGGTGTAACTGATTGAAAAATCTAATTTGTAGATAAGTTAGGTGAGAGACATATAATTATGAAAATCTAAACTCTCTAAAATCATTTGTATTCTTAAACTTGATTTTAGTTTTGTTATCTTTCTTTTTTATTTTCTTGTTCATATTTTTCCTTCCAAAATCACCTTTCTATTTTTTTTTTAATTTTCAATTTTTTCTCTAAATATTAATGAACTCTATTCATCCCTCCTCTAGGACTTTTAGAGTTAGTTATAAAGTACCAATATCACGTTGAAAATAGCCCTAAGCACAAATCAAATTGTTGAATTATTTAGAACATGAAATGCTAGTAGGTAGAAGTGATGCTGAAACTTGCTAGGCCTAAATTTTTTCTTTTCCCATTTTCAGATCATCGTGTAGTAGCTGCAATAGAATTCAAACAATTAAGATTTGTTGGAATTAATTTTATGTATGACTTTTGAATTTCAACTAACAACTATAAATACATATATTTTACCATAAAAATAAAAAGAAATTGTATATTTTCATTGCAAATATTTAATAATTTTTTCCTAATTTCTTTTTTTCTTTGAAAGTTTCATTCAAATTTGTTATCATGGAAATTTTTGTTTAAAAGGTCCTGTAACTTTAAACAGTTGACAAGTCATTATCTACCTACCTAAAAAAACCAAAACAATTCTTTATATTTTCAAATGTTTTTCCCCTTTCCTTGGAAGAAAAAGTTTGCACAAATGTAAATAGTCTTATTATTGAAGTTTTTGTTTTCCTTTTATATATATATATATATGATATTTGGAATAATTAAATATTTTATTCAAAAGGGAAAATTATTTTATGCAACTAATCAAACTTATAAAAATATATAAAAATTTGCAACCAATTATAAATTAATGTAAATCTAAATAACTAGTCGAAGTCATGAATACATTAATATTGTGGTAATTGTACTAATTTAGTAATTAAATACTATAAAATGAGTTGAATAAAATTATTTAAGAAATATTAAAATATAAAATTAAGGATAGTGAATAGAAAATGTTGAAAAATAGAGAAAAAAAAGTAAGATAAAATAGAAAATTTATTTACAAATTGAACAATGAGCCAATTGAGAAGAGTGTGTGTGTATATATATATATATATATAAATAGTGGTTTCTACTTATGGTAAAAAAATTCTTAAGATTTAAGTGCCTATATTGTATATTTTTACACTTTAATAGTCTATCAATTAATATTATAATTATTTTATATATAATTTATAATCAATTTAATTAATAGGTTGTTTTTAAAATGTTATAAATTAATTTTAAAAATTATTTTTTTTTCTTCGTAATAAAATTAAAAATACATCTAAAGTTAATTTACTGTGAATTTATCATAATTAGTTGAATGATATATCCCTCAATTAATAATTTTATTGTTAAAAATAAATTTTTAACAATACCACTTAGAATGATATCAAAATTGAAAATTTATAGCACATATGCTACATTTTTTTTTTTGACAAATAATAGAAATTTTATTCATGAATCTTCAAAGAGGACATTAGACAAAAATTCCGGAGGATTATCCCACCATTCACCACAATCTAACATAGAATCGGATACCCTTGCAAGAGAGTGAGCAACCTAATTCGCAAATCTCTAAATGAAAACTACAAAAACTAAAGTGAGCTCTGAAATAAGAGCTTTACAATCATCAATTATCATGCCTAACACAGACTCATCCTTATGAGCTAAGCTGTTTATAGTAGTAACAATGGACTGAGCATCTGTTTCAACAAAAACTCTAGATAACTTCAGAGATTTAATCCAACTCAGTGCTTCTCGAATTGAAAGAGCTTCAGCCATCACAGGGGCCACACAACCCTCGAAAACCTTCAATTTAGCCACCAAAAAAGAGCCCTGGTCATTCGTAAGAATGCACCCTAGCTATACGTTCCTAAGGACTCAAAAATAGCTTCATAAGAATTGCAGTTGAGCCAGGTTGAGGAAGGTCATGACCAGCGTTGAGGGATTCGAGGATGAGCTTCAATAGACTTACTAGTGCGCCTACCTCTCCATTGCTGAAGCATACTATTGGTGAGATTTATAATACTCAGTGTATAAGGCTTACGGCCTTGCCAAACACTTTAATTCTGGAAGTGCTAAATAATCCACATACAAAAAGCAATAACAACTAGATTCAAATGGCCATTACTCAGGAAATTACACATAATGTTCTTTATATCCCTATCAGCCGAAAAACTGAGGTTTGCACCATAATTTAGCCAACATTAAGAAGTAACTGGACATGAAAGAAACAAGTGCATTGAGGTTTCCAGATCATTATTGCACATAGGGCATTGGATAGGGACTTCAACATTCCTACTGTAAAGGCAACGCCTTATTGGTAAACAGTTGCTCCCACCTGCCATAGAAAAATCCTTCGGATACTCATCCAAGCACCAGATAGCTTTCCAATAATCATGCCCTGTATTGTTACTCTTGGATGACCTTCCTTCCATAATGATTCTATAACCACTCCTGACCGAGTAAGATCCATTCTTCTTCCAATGCTAAAAATTAGAATCAGGAATGGACCTTAAAGACTGAGGAAAGCTTAGGATAAAAGAGCTATCTTTATCATTAGAATTAGCCCAAATAAATCCCTGTTCCACCCTCTATTATCCAAGATAAGAAGAGATGATACTTGATGAGATTGCAACTCCATTTGGACCATTAGACTAATCTTTGGATGTCGAAGGTTTGGTAGCCAGTTGTCTCTGTAAATATCTAAACCATCAACCACTCTCCATAACAAACCCTGCTTGAGTATCTCTTACTCAGTTAGGATACTTCTCCAGATATAACTCGAGTTTGCACCTAAGGAAGCTTTCAAAAAAGAGGTCCTTTGAAAGTATCTTGCTTTTAACAACTTAGCCAGAAGTGAATCTACGAATTTTAGAAGCCTTCACCCGACTTTTTCCCAGTAACATAAGACTAAAATCATGCAGGCGACGAAAATTCAATACCTCGTCTATCTTACAAGCACTTAGCCTGTCCCAAGAGAGCCAACGAATACCTTCTACAGTGTTATCACCTGATCCCCACCAAAAGCCATTTGTTAATTTTTCTATATCATCATAGATGGATAAGGGCAGAAGGCAGACTCATCACATACGATGGGATTGCTTGAATGATGGACTTGATGAGTATTGAACATACTCCACCATTCAATAACCAACTTAAGTTTCTAACATGGAGAGATAAGCCTTGGAGTGATAAGGATGATCATTAGAGTGATAAGGCAATTGACCAAGATATAGTTGACCTTCCTAAAACAGAGGAGATGTTCATAGTAATTTAAGGAGCCTAATTGGGATCAAATCACGTCTGAATGATAATCAAATTAAGGAAAAATTCTGCCAAAATAATAGCTATGTGGCAGCATTAATTTAGGATGAGATCAGTGTATGATTATCATTTTGTAACTTCTTTCCTTATATATTATGGTTTTGGTAGTAAGCCTATAAATAAGAATTATGAGACAAGAGAGTTTTAAAATTTCTTTGATTATCAACGACTTCCATAATTTCCTTAAATGTTACCAACTTTGTTACCTTTAAACTAACACCAGAAAATTATCCTCTCTAGCGAGAACAAATGCCTGCTTTAGCTGAAAGTCAAGACATGGTGGGGCTTTTTATAGATGAAAGAACAAAGGGTACCATGTAAACCTATGTCATAACAAATAAGACATCAACTTTTGAAGAAGGAACAAAATAACTCTCATAATATTTTCTCAAATGGCGAAAAGAAGATTGCCTTCTACATGGATGGATCATCGGGACACTTATGGAAGAAACATTAGGTCTGGTTATTGGTCTTGAAACATCTCAATCAGTTTAAGATGCCTTAAAAATAGCATATGCCTAAGATTCACAAGGATGTAAATTTACTCTTCGACAACAACTCACATACCTTAAAAAGGAACCAAATCAATTCTTGGCAAAGCATTTGTGAAAATTCAAGAGTCTATGTAACGATCTTATAGCCATGGGACATCTAATACCTAACAACACAAAAGTCTATTCTTTACTTGCAAATCTTGGTCCTAAACATTAATCCTTCGTAACCATAATACTTAAACCCCTTATGCCATCCTACATATAAGTGGTATCACTCCTATAAGGCTTTGAACAATGAAATTCATGGGCTGAAGCGTCACACTCCTTATCATATGCATTCTATGGACAATGCAATCCAAGCCAACAAGAATATCACAATAATTGCATTCACCAAAATAATCAATTCACATTGAAAGGAAGAGCATTTCAGGCTACTAACAATAGCTTTCAATATCCTAACCTTACAGGTAACAATTCAAGTTCTCTTCTGTAATATCCCGTGTTTTTTTAAAAATATTTTTACACTGTACCGGGATATACAGTGTCAATAATTTTTATGCATTATACGATATTTTTATGAGTTGATATGTATTTTAAACCTATTTTAATTAATGTCTATTATTTTCAGTATTTTACGTAAAATTTTCCCGAGACTTTCATTTTCGGGGAAATTTCCACGTAAACAATGTATTATTAATTATTTTAAATGTATTTACGGATTTGCATGAACTCATACATATTTTTAAATTATTAAATAAAGTCTGTGTGTGTATATTTATTTAATTAGGGTTTATTATTACCCTAATATTTTATTATTTATTTATTATTATTTGATTATTTTATTTATTATTAAATTATTAAAATTTATTATTTTATTATTATTTAATTATTTTAATTTATTTTCTTTTTTTTTTTCTTTTTTTTCTTTTCCTTTTTCTTTCTTTTTCTTTTTCTTTCTCTTTCCTTTTTCTTTCTTTTTCTTTTTCTTCTTCTTCTTCTTCCTCTCCCGCGGGCGCCGACCACCACCATTCTTCACCGTCGTTTCTCCCTCCTCCGGCCACCGTTTTCGACACCGCCGGTCTCTATCTTCTCCTTGAGCTCCGGTGAGTGTTATTCTAGCTTTGGTTTGAGCTAAAATGGTCTAGAATTGCTTAGGTTTTGATTTGAAGTTTTCGGCCTCTTTTGGTTTTTGATTTTTTTGAGCTTCGATTTGGATGATTCATGGAAACTTCCTTCACAAATGTTGTTCCTGGTAGCTTAATCTTCATGTATGAATTTTTACAGAATTTTTGGAGGTTGTTTGGATTTTTGGGTATTTTTGAATATTTTAATATTATTTTCTAATTTTCGGAAATTAATTATTTAAATTATGAAATTGGAGTTTATGGTTGAATTAGGTGTTGAAATGAATTATAGGAATTTATTTGGAATTTTTATGAATTTCCAAGTATTTATTTTTAATTATTGAAGTTTATGTGATTTTGTAAAATTAAGTTAATTGTGTTTTAAATTGAATTTAATTGGTTAATTGAGTTTAATTATTGATATTATTGATAAATATGTTGAGAAAATTAATTTTGGATAATTGTATGATTTTTGGTGAATTTTTGAAGTAATTTAGGTATATATATATATATATATATGGGTATTTTGGTAATTTTACCCTAAATTGTCTGAAAATGTAATTTAATTGGTTTTAATATTTATTTAAGGTATAAAAATGATTTCTACAAAATATTTAGTATTTTTAACTAATTAAAACTATTTTCCGGGAATTATTTTCAATTATATATATAATATACGATTTTTCTAATAAAATGAGTTTTAATCGGTTTTTACAGTATTTCAAGATTTATTTTGTAATTTCTACGTATGAAATGTATTTTTATGATTTAAGGATATTTTTGGTATATTTGAATATATATTCTGTGTTTGTGGACCCCGGTCGACAGATTGTAGTCTGGAGTCCGACCGAGGGGTTGTGATTGATTGTGGTGTTTATTTTTGAAGTGTATTTTCTTTGCAGGGTCGGCTCTACTCTTTTGAGTAGAGAGATGTTCGTTTTACAGGGGAGGTTCTGCCGGATTTCCGGTAGAATTCTCGTAAAACGTGATATCCAGTCGAACCCTAATTTCCGATTCTGTGTTTAATACTCTAGATTTAATTCTAGGATTTCTGTTAGGGTTATTCTGATGTCGATTAATTATTTCTTGTTTAGTTACGCCGAGACCGAGGGCTAGTGGACCAGGCCCGTCGGACCTGTCTCGTGGAGCGCATTAGGTGAGTTACTATATTATATATATATGCTTAGGATGCATGATTTAGAAAATGCATGTTTTATTTTGACTAAATATGCATAAATAACATGATTTATATTCAAGTATATTTTTGGTATATAATAAATTATATACATGTTTTATTAATAAAATATATTTAAAATGTTTTAAATATATTTTTAGTTTAATTCATGATTTGATTGGATTTAATTTGACATATATATACTCAAAATATACCTGGTTTATGTTTGGTGTATTTTCGGTATATATATGGTTTATATTGCTATTTCATTTATATCCATGCATCATTTATTTTTGTGAATGAATGTTTTATATTTAAGAATGAAGGATATCAATAGAACGTGCTACCTAGTGGGCAGCACTAGGACCGAGTACGTACCGGTACGCCTATAGCTTTAGGCTATATTACTAACTATTTGTGGATATTGATTTGATTATGATTATTGATATGTGAGATGTGGTTTGTGGGTGTGATTGCTGGAGCTCGGTTGACCAAGTGTCTCGGGGCCAATCACACTGGCAGTCAAACTGCTGGAGCTCGGTTGACTTAGTGTCTCGGGGCCAGTCTACTGTCCATATGGATTAAGTGGATATATTTGGAATCAGTGAGCCTGTATGGCTAGAGTGTTGTTTAACACTATTTTTTTCTGAGGTTGCGATATTCTAGGGTTCTATATGATCCTTCATAAAAGTTGATTTTCAGACAAAGTATATAAAATGATTTTTCTGCATCTGTATGAACTTGCCTGTATATATACATATTACTCATATACTGTTGACTGTATGCATTATCACTTAGAGTGTATGTATATATATTATAGTAATTCACTCAGTGAGGTCTGACTCCCCTCCGTTGACTATTTTTCAGGAGAGTCAACTTCCTCAGACCTCAGTAGCAGGTCAATACGCCGAATTTCTTCCGCCCCGGCTTCTTTATGTAAATTATATACTTGAGTCTTATTTATTTTATCTAGACACTGCAGTAGTTGTGATTTTCAGTAGTTGTGAATTAAAGTATTTGTTTTAAAGAGATGTATTATAGTAAAACTGGATTTGTATTAAAGATTATACATTTATGAGATTATATATGCGATGTGATGAGTTTTGAATTAAATCCAGTTGATATGGATGATATTGTAATAATTACGATTTTTATTTTCCGCTGCATATTATATTTTTATGGTTATTATTGCATATTTATTTTATTTTTAGGCTTGCTACGGGTTCCGGATTCGAAAGAATTCCCGTTCCCTAGCGCCGGTCATGGCCCCTGTTTTGGGTCGTGACAAAGTTGGTATCAGAGCGAAGTTCGTATCAGAATGGAGTTCTGTGTCAGGGCTTAGTTATGTGAGTTGTGGCCCTAGTTTTAAAGTTGTGTTTTCTGTTGGACTACTGCAGTGTATTAGGTTCGAGTATGTCTTGATGAGTATTCTTTGCTGTAGTTTTCAGCGTTATTCCTCCGTTGTCTGTTTTGTCTGAATCTTTCCGTTTGTCTTTTCAGAATGAGGAGGCGAGCGCGTGTCGCTCCACCGGTCGTTGAGGCCGAGGATGATGAGTCTTTTCAAGACGAGGTTTTACCTCCTGAGCCGCCAGTTAGGCGTAGAGGTCGTGGCAGGGGTAGACCTCGAGGAGCGGCAGGTCGCCGTAGGCAGAGAGAGTTACAGGACGAGGAGCCTGTTGAGCCTGAGTTTGATGTTCATGTTCCTCCAGTTGTTCAGCCTGTTCAGCCTGCCTATCAGCAGGGTATGTCTGACCCTGAGGCAGCTTTGTTCTATGCCAGAGTTGGCAGGATTGCTTTTGATGGTACTTCTGATCCTTTAGATTTTCTGCATGCGATTGAGACTAGGACTCGGACTGCTCATACCGAGTACCAGAGGATCATGATCGTTGAGTTGTCTGTTGAGGGACCAGCCTTGGATTGGTTCATTCAGATGATCCAGCCCTATATGATGACGATGACATGGGCTCAGTTTCGAGAGCGATTCATGAGGAGATTTTGTCCAGAGCCTCTTCGTTTGAGTTATCGTCTTCGTCTGACTAGTATTTCTCGTGGAGATCGATCAGTAGAGGAGTATACCCGAGAGTTCCTTCGTCTGGGTAGATATGCTGAGGATCTGATGCGAGATCAGTATTTCGCTGTTACTACCTATGTTACTGGTTTGGGTTCAGCTTTTGCTGGTATGCCTACAGCAGGTCTTACTCTCGAGTCGGTGATTGAGCTAGCTAAGGAGATTGAGCTGAGGTTAGTTAGGCAGGGAGCGATGCCTGATTATTACCAGTTGGGAGTTCAGTCGAGTGGATTGCAGGCTACTCCGTATTCGAGTTTTCATGTTGGTTCGAGTAGTCAGCAGCGAGGTTCGACTCAGCAGAGTCAGAGACAGCAGCAGCGAGTGCATCGGAGCAGTAGACATGGTCGTGGAGGTCAGCATAGATCATTCAGATTTGGGTCAGGTGCTTCGAGCAGCAGCAGTGGTCGTAGTTCTGGATCAGCGGCCAGTGTTTGTCAGACTTGTGGTAGAGTCCATCAGGGACCGTGTTATCTGACACCATTGACATGTTTCAGATGCGGGCAGACGGGACATTTTGCCAGATCGTGTCCTTACCCCGGATATCAGCAGCAGCAGATTCCGTGATTCCCACAGCAGTCGATTGCTAGTGCAGCACCCGTGCCATTTCAGTTACCACCAGCTCAGCATCAGAGTTCTACTCAGTTTGTTCCACAGCAGAGTCGTGGTAGAGGTACGAGAGGAGGTACCCGAGGTGTTGGCCAGGCTTCTACCAGTCAGCAGGGAGGTCGAGGCCAGGCCAGAGTTTTTCATCTGACTCAGCAGGATGCTCAGGCATCTAATGCAGTCGTGGCAGGTATTCTTTCTGTTTGTTACCTGGATGCTTTGGTTTTGTTTGATCCGGGTGCCACGCATTCCTTTGTTTCTCCTGTTTTTGCTTCTAAATCTTGTTGGCAAGCTTCGAGGATGGCTTTTCCCTTGTCTGTTGCCACTCCTCTGAGTGATTCCTTGGACGCCGATATTGTTCTTTCTGGTTGTCCAGTTCTCGTGGGAGATAGAGAATTACCCGTTGATTTGATTTTGTTGGATGTGATGGAGTTCGATGTTATTTTGGGAATGGATTGGTTATCCCAGCATTATGCCGTGGTTGATTGCAGGAATAAGGAGGTGATTTTCAGAATTCCTGGTGAAGTAGAATTTAAGTTTGTTGGTGACAGGAGTTCAGCACCTCAGAATCTTATTTCTGTTATTTCAGCTAGGAAGTTGTTGAGGAAAGGTTGTCAGGGGTTTTTGGCATTGGTTAGGGATACGTCAGTGGAGAAGTTGTCACTCACAGATGTTCCTGTTGCTTGTGAGTTTCCTGATGTTTTTCCCGAGGAGTTGCTAGGTTTACCACCTCATAGAGAGATTGAGTTCTGTATAGATGTGGTTCCAGGTATTACTCCTATATCTATGCCACCCTATCGTATGGCTCCTGCAGAGTTGAGAGAGTTGAAGGAGCAATTGCAAGAGTTGTTGGATAAGGGTTTTATTAGACCTAGTGTTTCCCCTTGGGGTGCACCAGTCTTGTTTGTGAAGAAGAAGGATGGTACCCTGAGACTATGCATTGACTACAGAGAGTTGAACAAGGTGACAGTGAAGAACAAGTATCCTCTCCCGAGGATAGATGATTTGTTTGATCAGCTCCAGGGTGCACAGTTCTTTTCTAAGGTTGACTTGAGGTCGGGTTATCATCAGCTGCGGATCAGTGAAGCTGATATTCCTAAGACAGCATTCCGCACTCGATATGGTCATTATGAGTTTCTGGTGATGTCTTTTGGTTTGACTAATGCACCAGCAGCTTTTATGGACCTGATGAACAGAGTATTCAGACCGTATGTGGATCAGTTTGTGGTAGTCTTCATTGATGATATACTAGTATATTCGAGGAGTATGGAAGAGCATGTATATCACTTGAGGATATCGATAGAACATGCTTCCTAATGGACAACACTAGGACCGATATCGATATCGATAGAACATGCTTCCTAATGGACAACACTAGGACCGATATTGATCCTTCAAAACTTATTTTCAATATAGTGAAATAAAGTGACTTTCAGCATCTGTGTGTACATGCCTATATATATATTTATTATATACATATGATTGTTGCATTTGAAATTTGGTAATGCATGCATATATATTATAACAATTCACTCAGTGAGGTTTGACTCCCTTCCGTTGATATTTTTACAAGAGAGTCTTCTTCTTCAGACCTCAGCAGTAGGCCTATTCACCGGATGTCTTCTGCCCCAGCCCTATTATGTAAATTACCTGTTTACTTATTTATTATTGTACTCTAGAAAACTTCAGTAGTTATATTATGTATCAGTAGTGAGTTTTATTTATTTTGTTGTATGAGATTTTAATTCAGATGTTTAATCTGAATATTGTATTAATACATTTCATGATATGAGGAGTTTTATTTTATTATATTAAATTGAGATTTAAATTATGTTTTATTTATTTTATTATACTTATTGTATGTTTTTATTATTTTAAGGCTTGCTACGGGTTCCGAATTCAAAATAATTCCCATTCCCTAATGCCGGTCATGGCCCCCGGTTTAGGTCGTGATAAAGTTGGTATCAGAGCAGAGTTTTGTATCAAGGCCTTAGTTGTTGAGTTGTGGCCCTAAGTTTTTGGTTTTGTGTTTTCTTTTAAAACTACTGTAGTTAATTAGGTTCGAGTATGTCTTGATAAGTATTCCTTGAATTAGTTTTTTGCGTTACCGTTAGTTGTCTGTTTTGTTTGAATCCTTCTATATGTCTTTTCAGAATGAGGAGGCGAGCGTGTGTCGCTCCACTGGTCATTGAGGCAGAGGATGATAAGTCCTTCCAGAGCCGCCAACTAGGCATAGAGGTCGAGGCAGAGGTAGACCTCGAGGAGCTACAAGTCGCCATAGACAGAGAGAGCTACAGGATGAGGAACCTGTAGAGCCTGAGTATGAGGATATTCCAGTACCTCCTGTTGCATCGCCTGTTCAGCCTGCCCATCAGCAAGGTATGTCTAACCCTGAGGCAACCATGTTCTATTCTAAAGTCGGCAGGATCGTGTTCGATGGGACTTCTGACCCTATAGACTTTCTGCATGCGATAGAGACAATGACTCAGAGTGCTCACACAGAGTACCAGCGAATTATGATAATTGAGCTGTCAATAAAGGGACCAGCTCTGGACTAGTTTATTCAAATGATTTAGTTATACATGATGATGATGACCTGCGGTCAGTTCAAAGAGCGATTCATGAGGAGATTTTGCCTAGATCCACTCCGTATGAGCTACAGACTCCGACTGGCTAGTATTACCCGAGGTGACAGATCTATTGAGGACTACACCAGAGAGTTCCTTTGACTTGCCAAATATGCAGATGACCTAATGAGGGATTAGTATTTTGCAATCACCACTTATGTCACTAGTTTGGGTTTTGCATTTGCTTCTATGCCTACAACGGGCCTTACTCTAGAGTCAGTGATAGAGTTGGCCAAGGAGATTGAGCTAAGGCTAGTCAGGCAAGGAGTTATGCCTGATTATTATCAATTGGGCATTCAATCAAGTGGATTTCAGACTACTCCGTACTCGAGTTTTCATATTGGTTCAAGTAGTCAGCAGAGAGGCCCAGCCCAGTATAACCAGAGATAGCAGCAGAGGGTACATCAGAGCAATAGACATGGTCGTGGAGGTCAGCGCAGATCATTTAGACTTGGGTCAGGTGCTTTGAGAAACAGCAGTGTTTGCAGTTCTGGGTCAGCTGCCAGTGTTTGTCAGACGTGTGGTAGAGTCCATCAAGGACTGTGTTACATGACACCACTAATGTGTTTTTGATACAGATAGACAGGAAACTTTGATAGATCATGTCCTTATTCTGGTTATCAGCAGTCGTAAATTCTGCGATTCCCTCAACAATCGATTGCTAGTTCAGCAGGGTCATGGTAGAGGTACCAGAGGAGGTGCCAGAGGTGTTAGCCAGGCTTCTACTAACCAGTAAGGAGGATGAGGTCAAGCTAGAGTCTTCCATCTTACTCAGCAGGATGCTCAAGCATCTAATGCAGTCGTGGCAGGTATTATTTCTGTCTGTTACCTGGATGCATGAGTTCTATTTGATCCGGGTGCCACCCATTCGTTTGTTTCTCCTGTTTTCGCTTCCAAGTCTTGTTGGCATGCTTCGAGGATGGCTCTTCCTTTGTCTATCGCCACTCCTTTAAGTGACTCTTTGGACATTGATGTTTTTCTTTCTGGTTGTCCAATTCTTGTCGGAGGTAGAGAATTGTCTACTGATTTAGTGTTGTTGAATATGATGGAATTCGATGTTATTCTGGGTATGGTTTGGTTATCTCAGCACTATATCGTGATGGATTGTAGGAGTAAAGAGGTGACTTTCAGAATTCCTGGTGAATAAGAGTTTAAGTTTGTGGGTGATAAGAGTTCTACACCTCAGAATCTCATTTTCGCTACTACGACTAGGAAGTTACTAAGGAAGGGTTGTCAGGGTTATTTGACATTAGTTAGGGATACTTCAGTGGAGAAGTTGTCACTCATAGATTTTCCAGTTGCCTGTGAGTTTCCTAATGTTTTTCCTGAGGAGTTGCCAAGTTTACCACCTCACAGAGAGATTGAGTTTTATATAGATACAGTTCCAAGCACTAACCCTATTTCGATGCCACCCTAAAAACATGGCTCCTGCAGAGTTGAAAGAGTTAAAGGAGTAGTTGTAAGAGTTGCTGGATAAATGTTTTATTAGACCTAGTGTTTCTCCTTGGGGTGCACTAATCCTATTTGTGAGGAAGAAGGATGGTACCCTAAGACTGTGCATTGACTACAGAGAGCTGAACAAGGTGACAGTGAAGAACAAGTATCCTCTCCTGAGGATAGATGACTTGTTTGATCAGCTACAGGGTGCACAGTTCTTTTTCAAGATTGATTTGAGGTCGGGTTATCATCAATTGTGGATCGGTGAAATCGATGTTCCTAAAATGGCATTTCACACTCGATATGGCCATTATAAGTTTCTGGTGATGTCTTTTGGCTTGACTAACACACCAGCAACTTTTATGGACCTGATGAACATGGTATTTAGACCATTTATGGATCAATTTGTGGTAGTCTTCATTAATGATATATTGGTGTATTCAAAGAGTATAGAAGAACATGTGTATCACTTGAGGACTATACTATAAACACTGAGAGAACATCAACTTTATGCTAAATTCTCAAAGTGTGATTTCTAGATGGAGAGTGTTGCATTTCTTAGACACCTAGTGTTTAAAGAGGGTATCCAGGTTAATCCACAGAAGATTGAAGCAATGTCTGAGTGGCCTAGACCGACTTCAGTTACTGAGATTCATATTTTTCTAGGTTTAGCTGGGTATTATAAGAGGTTTGTACAGGATTTTTCTAGAATTGCAGCTCCTATGACTCGCTTGACTCAGAAGAATGTAAGGTTTGAGTGGTCAAAAGCTTGTGAAAATAGTTTCTAGTTGTTAAAGAAAAATTGACCACAGCTCCAGTTTTGGCTATGCCTAATGGAGAAGACAAGTTCACTGTATATTGTGATGCCTCTAGAGTTGGCCTAGGTTGTATGTTGATGCAGAATGGTAAGGTGATAGCCTATGCTTCGAGGCAGTTGAAGAAGCATGAACAAAATTATCCAACCCACGACCTAAAGATGGCTACAGTGATCTTTACTCTTAAGATCTAGAGACATTATTTATACAGGGTGACTTATAAGATATTTACTGATCACAAGAGCCTTAAGTACATTTTCCAGCAGATAGATCTGAATCTAAGGCAGAGGAGATGGTTAGGACTATTGAAAGATTATGACTGTGAGATCCTTTATCACCCAGGTAAGGCTAATGTGGTAGCAGATGCCTTGAGTAAGAAGTCTTCAGGTAGTCTTGCTCATATTAGTGTGAAGAGGAGACCGTTGATCCAAAAATTGCATCAGTTAGTGGATCAAGGTCTAATGATGAAGGTGAGTAGATCAGGTGGACTGCTAGCTCAGTTTAAGGTGCAATATGTACTGAGAGATAGGATTAAGGCAGCTCAGAGCGGAGATCCTATTCTGGAAGAGCTTACAAAGAATGTTCGAGCAAGGAAGTTCACTGATTTCACACTTGATGATGATGGTGTTTTGTGGATCAGTGGTAGATTGTGTGTTCCTGATGTGGATAATTTGATAAAAGAGATCCTTGAGGAAGCACATTCTACAGCTTACAGCGTACATCCAAGTGTCACTAAGATGTACCATAGTATCAGAGACTTGTACTAGTGGGATGGACTGAAGAAGGATGTCGCTGATTATGTTGCTAAGTGTTTGACGTGTTAGCAAGTGAAAGCTGAACATCATAAGCCTTCTAGGAAGCTTCAGCCTTTTCCTATTCCTGAGTGGAAGTGGGAAAGGATTGCTATGGATTTTGTGGTTGGTTTACCTCATTCCAAGGATGGATACGATTCCATTTGGGTGATTGTGGACAGATTGACTAAGTCTGCACATTTCTTGCCTGTGAAAGCCACTTATTCTATAGCTAGATTGGCAAAGCTATATGTGAAATATATTGTGTGCCTTCATGGAGTACCTGTGTCCATTGTGTCATATAGAGGTTCGGTATTTACTTCTTGTTTTTAACAGAAGTTACAGGAAGTGATGGGCACTAGGTTGGATTTCAATACTACTTTTCATCCTCAAATAGATGGTCAGTCTAAGAGGACTATCCAGACACTGGAAGATATATTACGGATGTGTGTTTTGGATTTAGGAGGTAGTTGGGATGATCATTTGCCACCCGTAGAGTTTGCATATAATAACAGCTACCATAGCAGTATTGGAATGGCACCATATGAGGCGTTGTATGGAAGGAAGTGTAGATCCCCTCTGAGTTAGGATGAGATTAGAGAGAGAGCTTTGATTAGACCTAAGAGGTTCAGGATGATGCATAGAAGGTTGCTGTGATCAAGAGGAGATTAGAGACCGCAGTTAGTAGACAGAAGAGCTATACGAATCCAAGACGTAGAGATGTGGAGTTCCAGGTAGGAGACTATATTTTTCTAAAGGTGTCTCTGATGAAGGGTGTGATGAGATTTGGTAGGAAAGGTAAGCTAGCACCAAGATATATTGGACCATTTGAGATTCTGGAGAGAGTTGGCACTGTTGCATATCGATTGGCTTTGCCTCCAAATCTATCACAAGTACATCCGGTGTTTCATATCTCGATGCTAAGGAAGTATATTTCAGACCCTTCACATATGTTGCAGCCCGATATCGTAGAAGTGAATGAAGACTTGACGTTTGTAGAAGAACCTATTGTGATCATAAACTATCAAGTTCGACAGTTGCGTTTGAAGCAGATTTCAATGGTCAAGGTGTTGTGCCGCAGCAACAGAGTAGAAGAACATACCTAGGACACTGAAGTTGAGATGCGAACTTCTTACCTGTATCTCTTTCCTCCTTGATTCTTGTTTATTCTTTTCTTAGAATTCGGGGATGAATTCTTGTAAGGAGGGGAGACTGTATGAATTCTTGTAAGGAGGGGAGACTGTAATAACCCTAGTTTTAAAATTATTTTAGTTTAAAACAGGATATACAGTGTTAATAAAATTTAAAGTTATATTTGATTATTTTATTATCTTGTGATTAATATTCATTATTTCATGTTTAATCAAAATTTTCTACGTAAATATTTATATTTTAGAAATTTATTTATGTTACTACTACTACTAATTATTTTAGAAATTTATTTACGTTACTACTACTACTACTACTACTACTAATTATTTTAGAAATTTATTTACGTTACTACTACTACTACTACTACTAATTATTTTAGAAATTTATTTACGTTACTACTACTACTACTACTACTACTACTACTACTACTACTACTACTACTACTACTAATACTACTACTACTACTACTACTACTACTACTACTACTACTACTACTACTACTACTACTACTACTACTACTACTACTACTACTACTACTACTACTACTACTACCAGCCACCTCCTGCCGTCATCCCCGTCTCCTCCTTCTTCTCCAGCAAGTAGCAGATCGACGGCAACAAGAAGAAACCAAAACTTGAGCTTTTCGGCATTCCTCCTTCGTCCAGCCACCATTCTTCGTGATTCTGGTGTCCCTGAGCTCCTCAAGCTCTGGTGAACTCAATCCTAGCTTCGGCTTGAGCTCTAATTTATCCATTTTTGTTGTTTCTTGAATTTTTAGTTTTTGTCACTTAGGGTTTTTATTATTCTTTTTTTTTTTGGGTGTTAATGGTTGATTCATGAAAAACTCCTTTATAAATTTTGATCCTACTAGTTTAAGCTACTCTCATGAATTTTTTTGTGATTTTTGGAAATTATTTTGATTTTTGTGAATTTTTGAATATTTTATTATTATTTTATTAATTTTCGTAAATTAATTATATAAATTATGAAATTGTGATTTTTGGTGTTATTAGTAGTTATTATTAATTTTAGAGATGATTTTATAATTTTTTTCTAATTTTTATAATTATTTTAGGTTTATGGCAATTTTGGAAAATACGGTTATATATATTTTTTCTTAGAAATAATTGGTTAATTATATGTTATTGTTGATATTATTGAGATATACATTGAGAAAATAATTTTTGTGTATTTATATAATTTTTACTGAATTTTTGAGTATTATTAGTACTTTATGTATATTTTTGAATATTAGGGTTAATTGTGTAATTTGGTAATAATTTTAGTTAAATATTATGTTTAATTAGTTTTAATATTATTTGAGGTATAAAAATGATTTTTACAAATTATTTACTAATTTTAACTAATTAATACTAATTTTCAAAAATTATTTTCAAATAATATATAATATACTATTTTTGTAATAAAATGGATTTTTAGTAATTTTTAATATGTATTTGGACTAATTAAGTTATTTGGATTTAAAAAATGAATTGTTATTAATATTTGTATAATTATTGGAAAAATGGATTTTTAATAATATTATATTATTATTTAGGGTTTTTAAGTAATTAGTGGGAAAATAATTATTTTGATGTTTTTATGACAAATATACTATATTTTGATGTTTTGAGGGTATTTATGGTATTTGTCAATTTTTAATATATTTTATTGTATTATTAAATTTTGGTGTAATGTGGACTTCAATTGGGGAATTTTGTAGTTTGGGATCCCAACCGAAGGTTATAAGAATTTTTATATTCAAAGTATATTTTTCTTACAGGACCAGCTCTACTTTTTAGTAGAGAGATGTCCGTTTTACAAAGGAAGTTCTGTCGAATTTTCAATAGAATTCTCGTAACATGTGACATCGAGACAAATTTCAATTCTGTGTCTGTCTGTATTTAGTAATTTTAGATCGAGTCTCTAGAAGTCTAAGTTAGATTTATTCTGATTTCGTGATTGTTTTTATTCTTTAGTTGCGCCAAGACCAAAGTTTAGCGAACCAGGCCCGTCGGACCAATCTCACGGAGCGCATCCCTGTGAGTTATTATTATATATATACATTGTTTTAGGTTGCATGTTTTAGAATTATATGTTTTAAATGTAAAATTTTGCATAATTGTTTTATTAAATGCTTGAGTATATTTTAGGTATACTTTTAGTATATTCTTGGTATATTTTGAAATAAATGCATATTTTACTTTTGATTTATATTTAAATTATTTTCAAGAATACTATTGGTTTATTTTGAGTGTATTTCATGATTTATTTGAGTTTATTTTACATATATATACTTGAAATATATTTAGTTTATTTTAGGTATATATATGGTTTATTTGATTATTATGAATGACTTTATGCATTATGTGTTTATTTGAATGTATGTTTTATTTTAAATGAAGGATATTAATAGAACGTGCTTCATAGTGGGCAACACTAGGACTGAGTACGTACTGGTGCAATAAATTATAGGTTAAATTACTAACTTATTTATGGATCATGACTTGATTGATTTGATTGATGTGCGATGTGAATGATGGTGTGCTTACTGGAGCTCGGTTGACCAAGTGTCTCAGGGTTAATCACACTAACAGTCAGACTGCTGGAGTTCGATCGACTCAGTGTCTCGGGGCCAGTCTACTGTCCAGTTGGATTAAGTGAATTTATTTGGAATTAAGTGAGCCAGTATGGCTAGAGTGATTTTTATTGTTATTAAGATTGTGATCATTTAGGGTTCTATTTGATCCTTCAAAACTTATTTTCATTATGGTGAAATAAAGTAATTTTCAGTATCTATGTGTACATGCTTGTATATATATTTATTATATACATATGATTGTTGCATTTGACATTTGGTAATGCGTGTTTATATATTATAACAATTCAGTCAGTGAGGTCTAACTCCCCTCCGTTGATATTTTTATAGGAGAGTCTTCTTCTTCAGACCTCAGCAATAGGACTATCCACCGAATTTCTTCTGCTCCAGCCCTATTGTGTAAATTACCTATATTATTGTACTCTAAAAAACTGTAGTTATATTATGTATCAGTAGTGAGTTTTATTTATTTTGATGTATGAGATTTTAATTCAGATGTTTAATCTAAATATTGTATTAATACATTTCATGATATGAGGAGTTTTATTTTATCATATTAAATTGAGATTTTAATTATGTTATATTTATTTTATTATCCTTATTGTATGTTTTTATTATTTTAAGGCTTGCTACAGGTTTTAGATTCAAAAGAATTCCTGTTCCCTAACGCCAGTTATGGCCTCCGGTTTGGGTCGAGACATTATGCTTATTCAATTCTTGATAAAGCATAAATTGTTGATTGCAAACCAATGTCTACCCCTCTGGAATCTAAGAATAAAGGCCTTTTTTATAGTACTCCCTTCTCTGACCTTTATTTTTATCATAGCATTGTTGGTGCACTACAATATATGACTCTCACTAGGCTTGACCTTGCATTTTTTATTAATTATGTGTCTCAATTCATGCAACAACCTTTTGTTGCTAGCATGAAAATGGTTTGCTGTATTTTAAGATATGTTAAAGGATTAATTAATTTTGGTTTACATTTAACTGGTGATACTACACTTTATCTTTTTGGTTTTTTTAATGTAGATTAGGCTAGTTACCATACTACATGATAAACCATAATAGGATTTTGTACATTTTTGGGGCACAGTATCATTTCCTAGTGTGCCAAGAAATGACCAACCATTTTGAGATCCAGTATTAAGGCTGCGTATCGAGCCATGGCCAACGCTATTAAAGAATTAACTTGGCTTACATTTCTCTAACATGATTTTCGCGTACCTCAATCATACCTACCAATTATTTTTTGTGATAATATTAATGTGTTACATATGACTATAATCTTATTTTTCATGCTCGAAGCAAGCATATTGAATTGGATTACCATTTTGTTCGTGAAAGGGTCTCAAATGGACTTCTTATTACTTGACATATTTCCTCTATCTTTCAAATTGTGGATATCTTACTAAGCCATTATGTAAAGCTTCCATATTTCACTTTCACACCAAAATTTTCATTCAACCTCAGCAAAGTTTGAGCGAGGGTATTGAACATACTCCACCATTCAATAACCAACTTAAGTTTGTAACATGGAGAGATAAGGCTTAGAGTGATAAGGATGATCATTAGAGTGATAAGGCAGCTGACCAAGATATGGTTGACCTTCCTAAAATAGAGGAAACGTGTAGAGTAATTTAAGGACCCTAATTATTATCAAATCACGTCTGAATGGTAATCAAATTAAGCAATAATTCTACTAAAACAATAGTTATATAACAACATTAATTTAGGATAAGATCAGTGTATGATTATCATTTTGTAACTTCTTTCCTTATATGTTCTAGTTTTGGTTGTAAGCCTATAAATAAGAACATGTACAGAACTCTCTTATCACTTCTTTTAGTTGAGAAATTTCACTTATAAATTCTGTTCAATTTCAAATATTCTTTAATGAGAAGATCTTTGTTAGCACGACTAAAAGCTTTGAACTTCCAACTTTGTAAATATTATCAAACTTTTTTCTCTAAGATAAGCAAACACTTTAAGTATTATAGAAAAATCACAATACTAGTTCCATCACAAGTCTTTACTGTGAATTTAATGTAGTTAGTTGAATGATATATCACTTAATAAATAATTGGAGAAAGTACAGAAAAGTACCCTGTGGTTTCACGCTTTTAGCTTTAAGGGCTCGTGGTTTTTTTTGTTTTTTTTGCACTTAGATGACCTATGGTATCTCACCGTTAGCACTTTAGTGACAAATTCTATAATGCTGTTAAGTAATCCTATGTGGCAGCTGATGTGTCACCACATGGCAACTAATGTCAGCTGATGTGTGTGAAGGGATGCCATGGCATAGATATAGGGCAGATGATATAACGCTATATCATTTGCCACGTAAAATTACTTAATGACATCACTAATTTGTTATTGAAGTGCAAATGATGGTGTACCACATGTCACCTAAGTGCAAAAGGGAAAAACCACAAAGTACTTTTTTGTACATATATTAATCAAACATAATTAGTCAAAATTCAATTGATTTTGTATAGTAATGATTTCAACCAAAGTAATAAATTGTTGCATTTTTTAATAATCTTACTTTTAAAACTTTAATATAAATAATAAAATATAACAAAAATAAATTTAATTCATGTCATCAATTCTCACTAATATCAATCATTACAATATTTTTCGTATTAATATTGAGTATAGTTGCATCCACCTCTATTGATTAAGAGAAGTAGCGACTGCCAATGAGATTTAGATCAACACCTTTCAAAAAAATTTAGTTAATTAGTTCAATTATTGAAGTTTCAAGGAACTCTGTCTAAACCTCATTCAAATCCATTTTATATTGTTGGCAAGTCGTTTATTGGAATTCAGCTGCCAACTCTTGCAGCTGAAATCATCAAAGGTATTATACATGTATATACCATTTATTTGCCTTACAAATGAGGTTTAGATAGAGGCCCTTAAAACTTCAATAATTGAACTAATTAAGTAAAAATTTTCAAAAGGTTTTAAGACTTCAGTCTACTCTATTTGATCTAAATCTTATTGGCAGTCACTACTACTTCTTTTAATTAATAAAGATTGATGCAACTATACTCAATATTAATATGAAAAATATTGTAATGATTAATATTAATAATAACCGATTATATGAATTAAATTTATTTTTATTAATTTTATTATTTATATTAAAATTTAAAATGTAAGATTATTCGAAAATGCAACAAATTGTTACTTTGGTTTAGATCATTACTATACAAAATCAATTGAATTTTGACTAATTATGTTCGATTAATATATGTACAAAAAAATACCATGTGATTTTTCTCTTTTGCACTTAAGTGACATGTGATGCACCATCGTTTGCACTTTAATGATAAATTAGTAATATCATTAAGTAATCTTATGCAACAGATGATGTGAGGTCACATTATTTGCCACACATTTGTGCCACATCATCCCTTCATGCATGCCAGTAGTCACATGGCGACACGTCAGTTGTCATGTATGATTATTTAATGGCATTACAGAATTTGTCACTAAAGTACTAACGGCGAGAGATACCACAGGTTACTTAAGTGCAAAAAAAAAAAAAAAAAAAACCACAGACCCTCAAAACTAAAAACGCAAAACCACATGATACTTTTCTATACTTTCCCTTATAATTTCATTGCTAAACATTCAAATTATCTTAATATTAATTTATAAATTCTTAACAATAATATTTAGAATGATATCAAAATGTAAAATTTATAACACATATGCTGCTTATAGTAGAAAAATCACAACACTACTTCTATCACAAGTCACAACCACAAGAATAAAAATTATAGTTTACATTATGAATTATTACAAATCATTTATTTCTATACATGAATAATTATTTTATTTTATTTTTTGATATAATGAACTCCATTATCAAATAGTTATAAGGATTTTAACTAATTTGAATTGAATTTAATGCACCCCATCAGGAAGATATATAAAACTATTCCAATTCATATTTCTTCACACGCAAAATTCAAATTCGAGACAACATGTTGTCATTTTAACCACCAGAATTGTTACTATTTCTGTGTTAAGATAGAAACATAAAGAAAAGGTAATAGACTTCTAGGTCTTAAAGAAGACCCAGACAATATGCCTTTGCTGTCTGGTTGGTGTAGACCTTGTTGTTTAGCCATAGTGATGGATACGTAGTTAGCCAGCCAGCAACCCCAGCTCTCTATATGATTGTAGCAAGAAAACATACATGTCAATGGTGATTAATCGTTGACTTTGATCTGTTCTTTCCATTAAAATGACAGTTGGTGGTGACATATAGGAGATGGTAATTAAGGTCCTAGAAGCAACGCAATTTCCAGATTCATCACGGCTTTTGACATATATGGACCATGGCCAATAAGAAAGCAGGAAAACAGAACCCCACCAACCCAAACTTTAATACAAGATGACACAGTTTTTTTACTTGTTTCTCAACTTATCTTACCTATAACGGACTTGAAATTTCCAACAAATAGAGACATTTATTTTATTGTATTCTTTTACACGCTATACTTACTCATATTTATTTGATTTAACTATAAAATTGAAACGAATTTCTTAGTATATAAAATTTAATCTGTCAACTCACCTAATAAATATTCAAAATAAAGTATAATTTAATGTATTGCAATTGGTCTTTTTGAGGTTAAATGTCAAATCGTATTCGAGCACATATAAATATATAATATATTTGAATTTTAAACTAATTTACCTGGGCCTATACTTTTTATGTTTGATAGCTAAGTAGTTCTAGGAATTATCCCTTGGCTGGAGGAGCAAATATTGAATATAATTATTTTTACATCAAATTGAGTCTATGCTAATGATGCATATTGTGCCAATGAAATGCATATTAATTGGTTATTGTACTAAAATCTCAAAAGGAAGGTTCTGCGTTCAATTTCTATGTACAGTATATTTATAATATTTCTGTAATTATTTGTTGTAGTGGTTTATGGCGTTTGATTCTTATGTGTACTATATTTATAATATTTTTTTAATTATTTAGTGTAATAGTTTGTTTGGCATTATGTAATGACATATGTATAATTACGACTGAATTTAAAATATATATATATTATGCCTATTGTAGTTGGTTTAGGTAGAGTTTCATGTTTAAATTGCAATATCCTTTTAAGAGTAAAATTCAAATTATTGCAAGTAGTTACCATAATTATGCTACCATACACACATAAATAGATAGCTAAAGTGTCAAATCGGATCCTAACATTTTATCCTAATTACAACTTAGACCTAAATCTTTTTTTTTTAACCAAATTGGAACTGAAAGATGAAAATCGTTACACAAATTGGACCCTATCATTATTTTTCACAAAATAGCAGTTAAACCAAGCCTATGTGGACGAAATGGTCCCCACCAGCTACTGATGTTGTTGCAGAACATGGTAAAAGTGTGCATTGTACAAAACTAATAAGTTCTTCTTTGGAAATAATTTTTCTTCTTTGAAAATTCTTCTTCTTCTTTTTTAACTAGCAAAAACCCACCAAAGACATCATCTAATCTCATTTCCACACTCTGTCAACACATAAAGGAACTTTATGAAAATGAGGAGGAAGACGGAGGTAAGGATGCTCACTTAGAACCTTATACAACATCTCCTCCTACTCTTGTCTCCATTAATCCACCCTCTTACAACTTCCTTATTCTCTTCCATTCAAGGATTGTGTTTTAACTCGATACTTTTCAACTTAATATATACTCATGCCACCAAGTAAAAATTCTTAGAACTAAGAAAATTGTATCGAGTATTTGTGCTACACCGTAATTGAATTTTAAATTAGAGGCGAGAAAGTATAAGTGCTAAAAGAAAAGAAGGGCAATAAGAAACCCAGAACATGGCTTTTCTCTTTATCTTCAAGAGACACTATTGATGCCTAAAGTGTGAAGAACAATAGTCATCCATCTCTTGGCCACTTTTTTGTTGTGGAAAGAAGAGCAACTAATTAGTAGAGAAGGGGTCCAAGCCCTCCTACTATTTATGGACTTGATGAACTTTCTTTTCCAAAATCTATGACAGAACCTAATAATTCATTATTTGTTAATGAGCATGTTTCTCCTCCTAGAGAAAGTCCCTGGCATCAAGAAAATGATTAAAGGAGAATAAATGAAGGGCTAGAACATGGCAGCAGTGGACAAGGAGTTCCAGTTATGTTCTTTTGCATGTGTGGACAACATTCTTGAGCATCTAATTTGCGTCTATTTTTTGTTTTTATTGATTTGTGTCTTTTTGTTGGTGTTAGAACTCTAATTCTGGTGGTATGAGCGTTTGAAAATGCCCTAAGGGGGGTGAATAAGGCTTTTAATTATTTAAAGGAAATAAAAGAAAATTAATAGAAAGATTAAGGGATAAAGAGAAGAGAAATGAACATAAGCAATTAAAGAGTTTGGATTATAACTAATCATACATCTCCACCTAATTTATCCCCAAGTTAGGACTTTCAACTCACTCTAATCTATTCACTTAGAATGAGTTTAAAAGAGAGTTTTTAAAGGCTCAACTCAAACCTTTATAACTTGAGTTTTTAAGGCTTACTCAAAATCTTTCCCCAAATGTTTTCAAGGTTCACACTTAAACCTTACATAAAAAGTTTTCTTGGCTCACTCTTAAAACTAAAACCCAAGTGTTTCAATGGCTAATACTTAAACCAATTCCTTCTAAATTTAGTTTCTCACTTCCTTTTTCAACCCAAGAAATAAGAAGAAGAAGAACCTAAATCTATCATACAACCACACTCAATAAATTGAAATGTATAAAAGAATTAATGAGCTTTACAAGTGTTAAGAATAAATTGAATGCTCAATCAAAGTGTATAACTCTTCAAATGAAGTTTTCAGAGGTGTATCCATACATGGGACTTGAAATCTAGCTATTAAAGGCCATTAATTGCATCCGTAAGCTCCACCAATCTTCATTTCATAAAAATTAATTTTTTGCAATCGAAATGCCACTCACGATCGTGAGAGGAGGCTCACGGTCATAAGCCATGAAAGATATGACCGTTAAGGCTTCAACTGGCCATTAGAGAGCTGCTAGGACTACTCCTCATAATCGTGCGGTGTAGACCCTTATCTCAATTCTTGCTCTCTTCAAACTCCTGGTCGTGAGGGGAGCTCATAGGAGCACTTTTGGCTTAGAAAACTTGACTTTTGAGCCTCTAAATGCATCTTTTTTATTCTAACTTATAAACACACTTAAATATATATGTTAGCATATAAAATTGATTATTAAAGTCAAAACCAAGGTTATTTTAAGATTGATCATGATCTTGATCATACAAATGGTCAACAGTGTTGGTGTTGGTCATGGCACTTTCTTCTTTTGTTTTTGCCCATAATGTGATTGATGAAATATTTAATAAAAAAATAAAATCATCAAATAAGAGGTTGTACTATTGGGTAGGTGGTGGCTTGCCTCAAGCTTGCTATTTAAAAAAGAAGAGTATGTTGCAAGGATAAAGGTGGGGGATGATAGGATGGTAATTATCAACTGCCTTTTATTTTTATCAATTTGCCCATAACATGTTTGATGAAATGTTTGAAAGAGTTGGTTGAATTAACAATGCACGCTTTTGCCACGTTTGCGACAACATCAGCAACTAATGTATAGGTATTAGATACCAGTGCAAGTGGAGTTGAACATTAATTAAGAGAGTATTTAATGATCTATGAAAACCTGAGATGTGCAAGTGGTGTAATTAGATCTACTTATTAGCTTAATGATGATGTGGTACTCAAACTCCTAACAACATTAATATTATATTAATTTCTTCCTTTATTATTTAGCTTAGTGATTGTTCAAATTGCTTATTCTTTAGCTTTATAATTGTTTATATTCAAGTTAATTGGGAACCTCTAAACAAAACTAAATAAAACTTTAGCTGATTAATTGGCAATTTTCATAGGAACGATACTCTACTTATCATTATATTACTTGTCGCGACCCATATACTTGTGGGTATTGTAATAGTGCAACAAAAGTGTATTTTACTTTGAAAAAAATAAAATAATGATAAAATGCACCTAAATGACAATGTTAAAAATTGTATTTATTGTATAATATATTTAATTTATTAATTAATAAAATTTATGAAGCAAAGACAAAACTGGGAGAATCAACTTATTCATTCTCTGCCTCCGACTGGAATCCTGATTAAGAGATTCACCAAAAAAGGAAAATGATATAATTCTAGAATTATACTGATATAAGATATGAATTCGATATTCATCAGTTGGGAAGAAACAGTCATAGAATCATATAGTCACAGCTCAGTAAATGTTAGGCTTTATTTACCATAAATATTCATTAGTTGCTTTCTAGTTCTGCCTTCCTTTATATATATATATATAATAAAAAATTAAAAATTAAAAAAAAAAAAAAAAAAAAAAAAAAAAAAAAAACAACGTTGGACACCTTTATGCATCAACCCACCTTTCCAGGTTATCTTTGAAGTGTAACTCAATCGGTAAGAGTATTTACTCTTAAAATGATAAGTTTTGAATTCAAATTCTATCCCAATAATATGTCTGTGAGTTTCATTTTGTCGTGCCTCGTAAAATAAATTTATGAAATACTAATTTTTAATGGTTAATAAATAATTGTGACCTACAACACACAGGAGTTCAATTCCATAAATAATGAAGGAAAAATCCTAAACTAATTCGTTTGTATTAACATTCAATTTACTCAATTTTTATATTATTTAATTTTTATATACTTGTCTAATTTAGGATTCATTCATTCTCCAACAATTTTTATTTTTTTAACAACTAATGTAAATAATTAAATTATCAACACTATAAGGGGAAGAACATAGAATAGGAGTTCGAATCATTCTCTCTTTAATTGAATGTCCACACTTTTACTATTTAATCTACTCATGAGAGACTTCTCCAACAGTTAGAACACACTAATTAAATTTATTAAATTACAACTTAATAAATGTACTGGGCTGATACATCGAGATCTCACATTGGTTGTGGAGTGTGTGTGTTTGAGGCAGAACTAGAAAGTACTGTGTTCATATGTGAATGAGTATTTCATATCCCTAATCTAATGTTTGCGTTTTGTACAATTCAAGAAAAAAGCAAGTACTAGCTTTTAGATGTAGCTAATTTTGATATGGTAACAATAATTTTGTTATATAAAAAGCAAATATTCTTTTAAATATGGTAAATATAAATATTTTCATTCTATTTCTTGAAAGAACTAGTTAAAAAAAATACAATGGAAATGGCTTGTCCGTTTTTCTAATTGTATTCTGCACATAATTAATTACAAAAATATAATAATGTTAGGCGAATGGTGTTTGTCTTCACTAATAATAGTTCAAATGATAAAATGTGTGAATATTTTTATTAAGAAAAAGAAGATACGTACTTTTCACTTTTTTTTCTCCCCATGTAATGTTGAGAATTAACTATCTTTACTAATTATTTAAAAAAAATAAAAGGATGAATGATATTTTTGGACTAACTATTCCAGGCTATAGTTGATTATTTGGTAAGCTTAAATTTTAAAAAGTTTTCTTTTATGCAATTAAGCATATGTCAGTGGATAGTGATACAGGTTGATTATTTGTTCACATTGGAAAAATCCTGACTGCACAGCAATAATATTCCTTTCATACACCTCACATAATTGAAACCTTCCTAGAAGCATTTCTGAAGGGAATCATTGAATGTAAATTAAGCAAAATAAATGGGTTTCCAAATATTTTACAGTACACCGCATGATGTTCACAAGAAAATATATATATATATAGTTCACACATGTGGAACATAAGTAAAATATGAATTATTTATTTTTTAAAATAAATATTATGTTTTAATTAATTACTAATTAATAAATGATTCTATAAAATTGATTCATTTTTATTACATATTATTATGAAAACCTTGATTCTTTATCAATTTTGAAATATTGACTTTGCAGTTTTGTTTATTTGCCCCTCATTCTCCATTTATCCTCCTCATCTTTACCTGTGTCATTACTACAATTTATTTCTTTCTAGATTTTAAATTATTTAGAAATATATGGATTAGTCTATATAATTTTTATTTCATTAGAGTATAATATAAAAACTCTTGATGCAAGTATTCAATAAAATTAATCAGGCTTCATTCAAGTTTACGATCTAGTTGATTTTTTATATTTAAATTTAATGTGAAAAATAAAAAAATTAAGTTTAAGTTTTTATTTTATTTTATTGATTGATATTAATGAAAATAATCACATTTACAATAAAATATTTAATGAATGAAAGTGAATCCATATCAGGGGGAAAATATAATATATTAGAACAGAACATGATTCCGTTGAATAATATTGAAGTTTATTTTCAAAAATATTAATTGATAATTATATTATTATTTGAACATATCTTCAACAACAACAACAATTAATATAATTGCACTTACTATTTATAATATATTAGCTATTTCCTATTAGATACCAGCCTAAAATGCATAAAAACTTCAAAATGTAGGCACGTTTTTAAGTTTTGAAAATGTTTTATATCAAAAATTTCAAGAAATTCCATGAAACAATTTTTACAAATTTGAATTAAAAACACTTTTACATCTTGAAAATGTATTTATTTGATTTTTTAAAATAAATAATACTTTCAAAAAATATTTTATATTTTTCTTAACTAATAAAATAATTTATAATCATATTATTGATTCAAATTACTGAGTAATTTGAATCAATTTATCAATAAAATTTATATTTATACATATTCCTAAGTTTCTATATTTATTTATGTACTTTTAATATATATACATTTCTTATTTTTTCTATTTAAATAAATGATATTTTACTGTATTGGTTTCTATATTTTTCCACTTTCACATTTACAATTTCGTGCTACCTGCTAGCAATAGGTAATTATATTCAAAACATCAAATTTATATAAATTTACAATTTTTTTTTAACTCAATAATATTATTAACATTTAACCCCATAATCTTTACCCATGAAAACCCCATGTCCATGTGATGGAGCTTTTTGCCATCCAATTCTCATCTCATTAACTAATTATGGAATGCTAATTAAAAAGGCAAAATTCTGCAAGGTGTGACCAGTCTGAATCAATTAATACACAAAGTAGTTATAAGAAACCTAAAATTCAGTCGGATAATTCAAATGGCAAAAATTTTTACTTTTAGAGGAAAAATTTGAGTTCAATTTTTCTTCTCGTCTCATTTAGATAGAAATCTCATTTTATAACGATGGCTCACAAAAGTAATTTATAAAACTAACATTTGGTAAATAATGGCTCCCCCTTCTCGTTCCGATTACACGAGAATGTGTGTCACAAGAGCAAAAAATTTAATATTAATTTGTATCGAATCCAACGAAAATTCTGTTTATTCATTGAAATATTCGTATATATTTTACATAATGAGAAGTCTAGAAGCTGAAATTAATTAATAATTTCCATTCAACTTTAGTTTGCAATATAATTAAATTAAAAAATCTATTAATTAGAATAGCTGACCGACCAAGTAAATGAGAATTGAAAAAACTTTATATATGACCAGTTAAAAATTCTTATGCATTTCAAATGAGAAATTGATACCTGACCAACCCCAAAAACTATAGAGTTTTAAAAAAAAAAACGAATAGAAGAAGATAAAAATTGAATTTTTAACCTAATAATAACAGAAAATTAAAATTAAACTATAGTATATATATAGATAAGAATTAAACTTTTAACCTAAAGAAACAATACTATTAGAATATTTAATTTTTGCTATATATATATATTTTTTTTTTCTTTATGCACGCATTTAGACACTTTTGGTCAAATTTGTCCAAATAGAAGCCAACCATATAAGAAAAAATCAGAAGATTTTTCTTAAATATAAAAAACCCTCGAGATCATATGCGGGTATCAATTTCTATAAAGGTCAAGCACACAATAACCTTCAAAATTAGCTTTCAATAATTCAATATACATAGGTGGCTCTATATTTCAACTTGTTTGAAAAAAATAGGCATATTGCATATTTAGTCATTTGTATTTGCATAATTTTATTACTTTGCTCATATATTTTTTATTTTTGTAAATTAACATCTTAATTTGTTTATAACTTTTTATATAAATACCTGTTTATATTGTTGGTAAAACATATATATAGTTATAACGTGATAAATTTATATAAATACAGAGAACAAAATGTAAATTTATGCAAATATAAGTGGCTAAATCTCTTAAATAAGTATTTATATAGTAAGTTATAAATAAGTTGAAATATTAAATTAATAAAATTGAATATATAAGGATAAAATTATAAATTTATATAAGTAACTGTAAATGTATTATGTAAAAAAAAAAAAAAAAGGTAATGGTGTCAAAGATATAAATAGGTGGATGGAAAATGCATTGTGATATGCCCATGAAAGGACAATGATCTTATACAGCATTCTCCAACTGCTATATATATAAGCACAATATAGATATATTTATCTATATGAATGAAATTAAAATTATTAAATATATTTGTTTAGTCATAATCAGGATTAGTCTTTATATATTTATTACTATTATTAGGATTGTTCAGTTGGTCAATTCGGTTATCAAATTCATCATTTTTTTTTTAATTTTCAAAAACTTAGCCAAAGTATAAAAAAAATGTATTTTTTTTTTTTTTAGATTTGAAAGACCTTATGGACCAAAATAGATGCTCTTTTTCACAAACCACATATAATTCTGTAGAATATATATATATATATATATATATATGTTAATTCGGTTTAAAACAATTTTTTTTAGTTTTGAAAAATATAAATTAAACTGAATCAAAATTATCAGATTTCAGCTTGGTTTGGTTCTTGTACACTACACGTGATGTATATCGATAACTAAATAAAAAATAAGTTTAATATATATATATATATATACACGGTCAAAAAAATAATTTGTAATTTTAAATGTGTTATTTCTTATAATTCAAAGCACATAATTTTAATATTAATAATTTTAATTTTTAATTTTGTTAATTAATGGTAATTTAGCGTTTAATGACGTCAATCACAGATCATCATTAAAATCAGCATCACCCAAATTTGTCACTACAACTAATTTTTTTAAAACATTGTACTTATATTAATATGTTTAAAGAAGATTATGGGAAGTGAATAATTGAACCTATAACCTCTATCAATACATTGATTTCGTGATTGGATAGTAAATTTTCTTCTTTAAAAGGGTAAATAATATACTAATTTTTAACTTCTTCGACTAATTTTGTTTTTTTATACATGTTATTGGTTTGTGTGATTTAAAGAAGAAAAAATTTAATATTGGAGATTTTCTTACTACAATATGTCCATTACATTCTATAATTAGATACATGCCACATAATCTAAAGAGTTATTTGTAAATTAAATTCTAACTTTTAGTTGTTTTTACAGTTTAATTACGATATTTAAAATTTGACATATTAAAATAGGGGAAAGGTCCAATTAGCCTCCTGGGTTTGTAATCTAGGAACACATTTCACCCTATGTGTTTTTTTTTTTTTTTTTTGCCCAATTGGAACTCGACAAAAAAAAATCAGATAAAAAAAACCTCACCGTTAATTGTCTTCTAACTTCCATTTTTTCTTGCCACCTTGGACATTATAGCCAATTAGATGCTACCCAAATGGATCATGTGGGTCCTACATTAACTGTTAAAGAAACCTTGCCATATAATTTGGGCAGAAAAATTGCCTCCAAAATGCACAATAACAAGGGGTTATTCTTTAGGGACATGGACTGTCAACAAAAAGGAAATTCCATTTATTTCTCTCAACTACATTTTCATGTCCAAGAAACAAACCCTAGAAGATGGTGTTTTTTACAAAATGTGTCCATTGACTGATGCTTGAAGCATTGATAAAGGGTAAAGAAATAGAAAAAAGGAACTGAGCAGGGGTCAAGAAAGCAGCATAAAGAACAAGGAATTTGCATTGGATTCTTCTGTTAAAGGTAAGGGTTTTGTCTTTTACTTGTTTAATATTTGATTGGTAGTTGATGGATAATTAAAAAATGAGCTAATTGTTAAATAATGAACTTGTTTTATTAGTGTTTGATTACTTTATTGTTATTTTCTTTGTTGAATACATGTGCTCCCTAACTTGTTGTCTTTGTTTTTGCTATTTGTTGCTTTTTTTTTTTTTGCTTCCATACACACATATATAACAATAAGTGTAGGATGGAGATAGTGGATTTGGTTTTGCACTATGGGGGTAAATGGGAACATATGTTTGAGGTAGCATATCATGGGGGAGAAGCTGAAATCATGCATGATTTAGATATAGACTGCTTATCCTTTACATATATAATGGAGAAGTATAGTCATGAATTAGGTGTTGAAGTTGGTAGTAAATTGTATGTTTTGAAACCTAGGACACGTGTATCTAAAGGCCTATTTACCATAATCAATGATAATGACATTAAGAAGTTAGCTAAATGCATTGTAGAAACAGGTGTGAAATAAGTCCATATCTATGTGCACTATGAGAGTGAAGATGAGGATAGGGGTGTTGATGGTCTAGGAAATAACTTAGGCACATAATGCAGTATTATACAACCGCCTGAAGACACACAGTCAACTTTTAATGTTTGGGTGGGTGATTTATTTAAAGAGATTTTAACAAATATGCATTTCTTAGAGATTTTAGGCGATAGAGTTGCCAACAATCTCAACACTAATGATCTTGACGTAGGAGAGGGTGTGAGGAATATTGATGAAGATAGAAATAGTAATGTACTTATAGATTCTAAGGGTAATAAGACTAGTGAAAATAGTGATGACTTGGATAACAGTGAAGACAATGGCTACACTGAGAATAGTGAAGATGACACTAAAAATGACAATAAAGATAGTGGAGATAGTCAATTAGTTGAGGAAGCTGAAACTGACAGGGAGTTAATCTTATAAAGTATAAAGAGAGTAAAGTATAATGTGCATGACAATAATTAACATTTTATTCTTGGAATGACATTGAAGGATGCATATAAAGTAAGAGAAGTTATAGCTAAATATGTTATTGCAAAGGGTTATGACATAAAACTAAAACCAAATCAAAACTAAGGTAAGGGCAATATACAAATATTCTGGCTGCCCATTTGTGTTGCTTATGTAAAAAGATGGGAATAGAGGTGGAATGTGAGTTAAGACACTTAACCTAATGCACACTTGCTATAGAACTTTGCTTAACTCAAGAGCTTTAGCCACTTTCTTAGCTAAGTACTTCAAAGAAAAGATTTAAAAGAAACCAAAAATGACCGTTAAGGAAATGGTTGAAAATGTAAAAAAAGAATTGAAGTTGAAAGTTAATACATCAAAATGTAAGAGGGCTAAAAAGAAAACCAAGACTGAACTTATTAGTAGTTACACTAAGGAATTTGGCTATTTAGTAGTATATGTTGCTGCTATGAAGGCAAGTAACCATGGTAGTGTTTATGATATTGATATATGTAAAAAAGAACTGAGTAAAGGAAGGGTGGTGTTTCATAGGATTTTCATTTACTTTGATGCTTTAAAAAAAATTGGAAGGCAGGTTACAGGGCTATAATTGGCTTGGATAGTTGTTTCTTCAAAGGCATTGTGAAAGGGCAAGTGTTAGTGGCTATAGGGAAAGATGCAATGGATCAGTTATTTCCTATTGTTTGGGGAGTTGTCAGTAAAAAGAACAAAGTTAATTTGAAATGGTTTCTCCCGTGGTTGGTTAAGGAGCTTGAACTTGAAGATGGAAGTAAACTGACATTGATTTGAGATATACAAAAGGTATTCCATAATAATGTAATTTCATTACATTAATCATTTGTTTATCAACCATGTTACTTATGCTTGTTTTATATGTCATGCAGGGTCTGTTTGGTGCAGTGTTTGATGTGCTTCCTCTAGCTGAACATACATGGTGCGTAAGGCGCATCTACTCTAATTGGTTAAAAAGTATCATAGAGGTGAACTGAAGAAATAGTTCTGGATTTATGCTTAGAGCACATATGAGGAAGAATTTTAAAATAACTTGAAGCTATTAGCTGCGATGAAGAGAAAAGCTGCTGAGGACTTGATGAAGTACCATCCGTCAAATTGGTGCAGGGCTTTTTTTAGTAATAGGTGCAAGTCTGATTTGGTTAGTAACAACATGTGTAAGAGTTTTAACTCCACAATATTGAATGCTAGGTTTAAACCAATTATTAGCATGTTAGATGAAATTAGAGAGTTGGTAATGGAAAGGTTAGCTCGTAACAAAATATTGGTAAATGAATGGAATTCAGAATGGGGTCCCATATGCCTTGCTAAATTTCAACAAAACAAGGAGGAGGCTTTAAATTGTGAAGTGTTACTCAATGGGGATGATAGGTATGAGATCATCGAAGGTTAAGATAGACATACAATGTTTTTGGATAAGAAGATGTATACATATAGAGCATGGCAGCTGATTGGAATCGCATGCTCACATGATATTCGATCACTTGATCATGCATAAATTGATCCCCTAAGTCAAATTTCCCTTTGGTACCACAAGAACATCTATATAGAATCATACTAGTATGTTATACAACTAATGGCAGGTAAAAAATTTATGAATGTTGATGATTTTATAGTCATTGAGCCCCCACCAGTTACCAAAATGCCAGGCAGACTGAAGACTAAAAAAGTTAGAGCATCAAATAAGCCTAACTAAAAAAAATGAAGCCTATCCAGTGATCTCTCAACCAAAGGAATTCCTCATACATGTGGTAATTGTCATATGCCTGGGCACAACAAAAAAAACTGCCAAGTGAAAATGCTTAGGTATATCTAAAGGGTTATTGTAGTCATGTGGTCTTATGAGGTTAATATTAGTAATATGTTGAATATTAATTAGTTATTTCATTTTTTTCCCTCAAATGGACTCTACCAATCCAAGGAATTTAAGGTCTGCCTCTACTATAAGTGCAAGGTCTACTCAGGTGCGTAATTGGTTGATAATTGGTGCAACGTCATTTTATGGTTTAACGAATTAATCATGTGTGGCTTTTCATTTATTTGTTAGCCTTCAATAAGGCAAGCACCAATAGAGAATGAGTTTGTAACTGTACTAAGAACTATGACTAAAAAGGTTCAAAATGTGCTATATTCTTTTATTTAAAGCATTGTTGGACATGATGATTGAGCTTATGTAAATTATTAGTTTTCTAAGTGTTGTTCAAAATTTTTTTTTTAGCAAAAAGAAAAGCAAAAGCAAAAGCTCTGCTCAGGTGCAAGCAACATTAAAGGCCAAAAAATAAATATAGGGCATGGCTGCTTCTTGGATGAGTCAACAGGAGGTTTTATATTGAATGTAAGTGATGTTTGTAAATTGTACATCTTGCACTGAATCATTAATGTAAATTACAAGTGCAATTTCGATTAATGCAGCTTGGACAAGCAAGTGAGAGATTTATCTCTCAAAGTGACAGCCATAGTATCGGGGACTTGAGCCAAAAATCTCAAACTAAGTACCCAATTCCAAATGAGAGAGACTTGCAAAAATGTAATATCTCGTGTTTTTAAATATTTTAATACTGCATCGGGATATGCAATGTTAATAATTTTTAAATATGATATTGATATTTCATGAGCTTTCATTTAATTTAAATTGAAATTTAGTTGTTTATTATTATTTTAAGTCCTTTACATAAAATTTTCCCGGGACTTACATTTTCGGGGAAATTTTCACGTAAATAATTTACTATTAATTATTTTAAATAGATTTACGAACTTGCATGAACTCATACGTATTTTTAAATTACTAAATAAAGCCTATGTGTGTATATATTTATTTAATTAGGGTTTAATTTATTATCCTAATATTTTATTATTTATTTATTAGTTTTATTGTTATTTAATTATTTTTATTTATTATTAAATTTTAAAATATTAAATATTAAGTGTGTGGTGTATATTTAATGTGTGTAATTTAATATTATTTTATTATATAGTATAAAGTATATATATATATATATATATATATATATATGTACATATAATATGTCAAAAAACAAAACTTTTGGAAAATTACCAAATTGCCCCCGAGTGAACTCCATCTTCCCCGATCGTTCCCCACCACCGTCCGACCACTGTCACATCGATTTCTTGCCATTGGTGTGCCGTCCGGCATGCCACCACCTTCCCCAGCCTTTCTCGCCGCCTGTAGCAGCCGTTTCCAGCGTCTGGAGGTCGGTTTTGGCCGGAGAAGCCGAATCCCTCTTCACCGTCGATCACGACGTTTTCGGCCACCATTTTCGACACCACCAGTCTTTTTCTTCTCCTTGATCTCCCGTGAGTGTGATTCTAGCTTTGGTTTGAGCTTAAATGGTCTTGATTTGCTTAGGTTTCGAATTTTCGATTTCGGCCATTTTAGGGTTCTTGAATTTTTTTGTACTTCAATTTGATTGATTCATGAAAAAATCCTTTACAAATGTTGTTCCTCTTAGCTTAATCTACATGTATGAATTTTTGTAGAATTTTTGGGAATTATTTTGATTTTTGGGTATTTTTGAATATTTTAATATTATTTTCTAATTTTCGGAAATTAATTAAATAAATTATGAAATTGTGTTTTATGATAAATATAGGTGTTAAAATGAATTATAGGAATTTACTTGGAATTTTTATGAATTTCTAAGTATTTATTTTGAATTATTTAAGTTTATGTAATTTTGGGAAAATTAGGTTAATTATGTTTTTAATTGAATTTAATTGGTTAATTGAGTTTAATTATTGATATTATTGATAAATATGTTGAGAAAATTAATTTTGGATAATTATACTATTTTTGGTGAATTTTTGAATGAATTTTAGTATATTTATATATATAGGGGTATTTTGATAATTTTACCCTAAATTGACTAAAAATGTAATTTAATTGGTTTTAATAATTATTTAAGGTATAAAAATGATTTCTACAAATTATTTAGTATTTTTAATTGATTAAAACTATTTTTCGTGAATTATTTTTAATTATATATATAATATACGATTTTACTAATAAAATGAGTTTTTATCGATTTTTACAGTGTTTTAAGGCTAATTATGTAATTTCTATTTATAAAATGTATTTCTATGTTAGAAGGGCATTTTTGGTAATTCTGAAATTGTTCTGTGATTGTGGATCCCGGTCGGTAGACTGTAGTTTGGAGTCCGACCGAGGGGTTGTGGATGAGTGGTTGAGCCTATTTTTTGAAGTGTGTTTCTTTGCAGGGTCGGCTCTACTCTTTGAGTAGAGAGATGCCCGTTTTACAGGGGAGGTTCTGCCGAATTTTTGATAGAATTCTCGTAAAACATGATATCCGGTCGAACCCTAATTTCGATTCTGTGTTTAATATTCTAGATCGAGTTCTAGGATTTTCTGTTAGGTTTATTCTGATTTCGTCGTTATTTATTGTTTGTTTAGTTGCGCCGAGACCGAGGCCTAGTGGACCAGGCCCGTCGAACCCATCTCAAGGAGCGCACTAAGTGTGAGTTACTATTTTATATATATGTGCTTTAGGATGCATAATTTTAGAAATATATGTTTTATTTTGATTAAATATGCATAAATAATGTGATTTGTATTTAAGTATATCTTTAGTTTATTTTTGGTTTATTTTTGATATATATTAAATTATATGCATGTTTTATTAATGAACTGTGTTTAAAATATTTTCAAATATATTTCTAGCTTAATTTGTAATTTAATTGGATTTATTTGACGTATATATACTCGAAATATACCTGGTTTATTTTTGGTATATTTCCAGTATATATATGGTTTATATTGTTATTTTATTTAAATTCATGCATCATTTAATTGTGAATGAATGTTTTATATTTATTAATGAAGGATATCAATAGAACGTGCTACCTAGTGGGCAGCACTAGGACCGAGTACGTACCGGTACGCCTATAGCATTTAGGCTATATTACTAACCTATTTGTGGATATTGATTGTTTATGATTATTTGATGTGTGAGATATGGTTTAGGAGTGTGATTGCTAGAGCTCGATTGACCAAGTGTCTCGGGGCCAATCACACTGGCAATCAGACTGTTGGAGTTCGGTTGACTTAGTGTCTCGGGGACAGTCTACTGTCTAAATGGATTAAGTGGATATATTTGGAATAAGTGAGCCTGTATGGCTAGAGTGTTTTCTAACACTGTTTGAGGTTGCGATATCGTAGGGTTCTATTTGATCCTTCATAAACGATGATTTTCAGTAAAATATATATATAAAATGATTTTACAGCATCTGTGTGTATTTGTCTGTATATATACATATTAGATATATATTGTTGATTGTATGCATTGACATTTAGTGTGCATGTATATATATTATAGTAATTCACTCAATGAGGTCTGACTCCCCTCCGTTGACTATTTTTCAGGAGAGTCATCATCTTCAGACCTCAGTAGCAGGCCTGTACGTCGGATTTCTTCCGCCCCGGCTTCTTTGTGTAAACTGCTTCCCTGAGTCTTGAGTTTTATTTTATCTAGACACTGCAGTAGTCATTAAATTATTAAAGAGATGTTGTATTATATTTGAACTAGATTTATATTAAAAGAGTATATATATATATATGAGATGAGGATTTAATTTAAATCCAGTTGGTGGAAATGTTATTGTGATATTTATGATTTTTATTTTCGCTGCATTATATATTGTTATTACTATTGCATGTTTATTTTATTTTTAGGCTTGCTACAGGTTCCGGATTCAAAAGAATTCCCGTTCCCTAGCGCCGGTCATGGCCCCTGTTTTGGGTCGTGACAAAAAAGCTAAGAAACAAGCTCAAGTCACTACTAGTTTAGGGACAAAGCCAATAACAATCAAAGGAAATAGGGCAGATGTTTTAATCCTAAAAGATTTACCATTCAAGGCACTTGGTCTACAGTGGCAAGGCCAACCTTGTTTAATAACAATGCAGTTGCAAGATCAAACTGAAAAAATGAGAGGTGACCTTAATCGAAGATGGAGACAAACTTCTCCTTAAGCAATAAGGATATAGTTCTTAAAGGAACTTATTAACAGAATACATAAGATCAAGTTCCTTAGGAACTACATGCCTAAATAGATGATGCTTATTTGTTATATAACTTCAGGACATGTATTTTGTCATTTTGGACTTAAGTTAGTTGCTTAGTTATAAGCTTACATGTATTTTGGATACATTACAAGGTGTGCAAAAATGATGTTTAGTTATTAGCCTGTATGATCATTAGGAATTTGGTTTTTAAATGCTTTAGGATATGCTCGTGTTTTGTTATAAAGTTGTTTTATGTATTTACTTGTACTTCAACAGCTCTTTCCTTATTTATTACTAGTTTGTGAGATTTGAAATTGCTATACAAGAGGTCGAATACATAATAAGTTCCACATTCCATTGATTTCAAGTTTTTTTGCCACTACAAGTCATAAGTGATTCACATTGTCAAACAACTTAAGAAAATAACCAAAATACATAAAAAGCCAAGACCCATATATGCATATCTCAGCTTCTTCCTTGCTAGGCTGATCTCTGTTGTTGCTTCAATTAACAGAGCTTTTAGTTCTCTAACTTCTTTTATCAATTTATCTATTTCATTCCACACTTTTCTTCTATAAATTGTCTCTAATATGCTCTTCAACGTTAAGTTTTCCCTCAGTAAACCCTTCCTCTCTACTTTCATTTCATTCATCAATTGTTTAGCTCTTTCACACATCTCTCCATCATACCAAGCAAAATAATCACATCCATTACTTTATAATCCATCTCTATTTGCCTGCAAATGCAAAAAAAAAAAATTCACAATTTTCTCATTCATAAAACATAAGCAAATATTTATATATTCACCGTAGTTGAATTTTCAACAATTTCGTTAAGCTTACTTTATACTTTAGGCATGCATAAAACCTCCTTCTAGGGTTTTGATCAATCATTGATGTCAGTAAGACACAATTAACACCACAATAATATTTCTCTATCTCATATTGTCCATATCTTCTTCCAGTTGAAGATTATGATATTACTCTTAATCTTTGATTATTATTTACGAGAACACATAAATATTTCAAATATTTTACTTAGGGATTTAGATATTTCTTAGAGATTAATAGATTAAAAGAGGGAACGAAGCTTCGGCTAAGGAGAAATTGAGCGATGTTGATAGAATTGGAAGAAAGAGGAAGGAGAGGTTTTAAGGATTTGAATTTGGAAAATTGTTTTATGTCATTAGCATATAACGATTGCAAGGTTTCTTCAACAATTGATGTGAGATCCACGCGATCCAAGGTGGTGAGAAAAAATGAAAGTTAAAAAACAGTTTATGGCGATGTATTTTTTTTATCTGATTTTTTTTTTGTCGAGTTCCAATTGGGAACACAGAATAAAATGTGTTATTAGGTTACAAATCCAGAGGGCTAATTAGACCTTTCCCCTTTTAAAACACGAAATATATATTTTTAGCAATTTGAAGCGCTGATAGACAATTCGGTGGTCACTTGCATACATGTCCGGCATGGCATGGTTAAGTAATCCTTGTCAAAATTTCGTTGTCCTTTGATCTTTAAAAACCGACACGTGATCGTTGTCCTTGATGACAAGAGCTTTCTTGTGCTTTTCGATGTAACCAAAGTTGAAAAGGAAAGACCTCTTCACCGGTACCTACATGCCCTCTACAGACCTCACCGGCGGCTACATGATTCTTTCTTATCTTGATCCATCAGAGCAGAAACACACCCAAATCAAGCAATTCTTATTCAGGCTTGGGCTTTTCTAAAGAAGAAGCTGGTCTCTCTTTGTGATAAACAAACAATCACACATGCAGCAGTGAACAAATGATCTAAGAAAAAAAAAAATCCAAGTGGTTCTTTTCTGGCCTAAAACTTACGGGTGAAAACATGGCAAGTTCAGTTGAATAGATTTGAGGTTATTAGACAGATGAACTCAACACATGGTGCATGCTGTCATAAAGAATCGTCTGATATAACAAATTTTGTTTTAGAGGCTAGGGGTACTGGAAGCTACATCATCATTGGTTTCCTTGCAGGTTTGAAGCACCATAATAGCACTCCAGATATGTTTAAGCACTGATGTATAAACAAATTTTATGTTAAAACCACTGTTTGTTGAACAACACTTCAGCCTGATGTCATGACCTATTTTCCCCCATTTAATATATCTGATAGCTTTTCAAAGTCTTGATCAATCATGCACTATTTGCAGCTTCAGACAGAGCATTGTTAGCGTCATTTAGGCGTTGAATAGCTGTAACACTTGACCTTTAGCAGTGACAATCAAGCATTTGCTGATTTGATGATTTCATCCATTAGATAAATAGCATGAAACTTGAGCCTTGACAATCTTTTGAATTTGACAACATACGAATCTCAAGCATATTCATATGGATAACTATGCGGCTTTTAGCTTCTGTAATTCATGCTTGCCCAAATCTTCAGAGAAAAGCATGCCGTTGGGGGAAAAAAGGCGTTGGAGAGTAAGGAAAAAGTGAGCCTGAAAAAGGAAAAATTTGTAAAGGAAATGCAAGAGGGAAAGGCAATCTCTTCAAATACGGGTTGAAATTTTGCAAATATAATTGATCAGATTTGTTATTCTTACCCATTGAAAGAATAAGAAACTGCTTGAATTGGGTGTGTCTTAAACACACCCAACTTAGAAATTGGGCATTTTTAAAGAAGAAGCTTGTCACAATCTTCTGTTCGCAACCTGGTTTGACACTGTTGGCGGTATGAAGATCTTATTCCCCGGCATACTCAAATGGATCGGTCATGTCGGAGTCAAACTCCACACAGCACTAGCTAAAGAGATCAGATCAGTGCTTAAAGCCAACGGTGGAGAAGTGACGATGAGCGCTCTCGAACAAATGCCTTTAATGTAATAGGCATTCTATGAAGCTTTCCGCATCGAACCACCAGTACCAGCACAGTAAATCCTAGAAGACCTAGAAGAAGATGAGGAAGTATACGAGAACGTAACTTACGTGTTTCAAATTGGCGAGAAAAAACAAAGCGCACTGTATGGGATAGTGCTCTGTCAAAACGGGCGTTTTGACGTGGAATAAATTGGATCCGACGTGGATTAATTAACCAAGCTATACCGTACACGTATGCAAGTGATCACCGGATTGTCTATCAGTCCATCAAGTTACCAAAAATATATATTTTATATTTTAAAATGCTAAGTTTTAAATTTGTAATTAAACTGTAAAATTAACTATAAAAGTCAGAATTTAATGTGCAAATAACCATTACAAATTTGGGCCTATTCATACAATTCTGACTTAATTACTGCGAGTTGAAAAAAATATATAATGGTTTTTTTTTTAACTCAGTTTCACTTGAAAAGTTTTGATAACCTATAATGTACTCTGTTTCTCCTTTTTTTCATCAGATAAAAAAGGAGAAAAATTTTAATATTTTTTATTTTATTTTAAATGTATTATAACATATTAATAAATAAAGAAAAATTATAAATATGATGTCTGAATTTTTTAATTTTTTTATTTGAATGTATAATTTTTTTTTATAATCAAATGTATGAATTTTTGAAAAAAAATATAAATTAAGTGTATTCGGTTGATTTAATGTTGAGTGTGTCTAGTCAAAGGAAATTGACTCATACATTTAATTGATTTTTTTTTTAATTTATACACTTAATTGCAACAAAAAAAAAATTACACATTCAAATAGAAAAATTAAAAAGTTCAGATATTAAATTTGCAATTTTTTCATAAATAAATAATAATATACATATTTTTATAATTATTAAAATATTTATCAGCATAGTTAGTTTTGCTAAGCTCTAATAAGTTAGGTTTATTAGCAATTCATTGGAGTGGGTGAGTGAGAATTTAGATTACATACTAATGACTTTCCAATCTTAATTAATTATTATATACATTAGTCTAGTATTAATACAATCACCCTCTAATGAAAAAAGAACAAAAACAAAGCCATTATATGGGAAAATTTTAGACAATCATGAAAACTAATTTTGCTTCATTACTTCCATTTCACATAGATAAAAAGGAAACAAGAACTAAATCAATAAAATATACAAAGGTACTAAGACAAATAAAATAAAAATATGACATTTGAAAAATCTAAAACTAATTTTTGTTATTACTGATGATCTCTTAGATTGATGGTGATCCCTCACTAGTTCTTTCTAGTTTATTTATTTTGTTTTGCTTCTTTACATTTAATAAATACAAATTTCTAATTAATATGTTTTTTTTTGTTTCTTTTTCCTTTTTTTTGAAATTATTAAATTTTCCTTAGAGAGTTTTTATCTAGATGGTATTCCTTTATGAATTTTGAATATTTTTTTAATAGAGTTTATATATTTATAATTAAACTTATTTAAAGACCAAAAAAAATCAAAGTATGACTATTTAAAACCATTAAGTGAAGCGTATGGGCTGTTAAGTTAAAAAATTAAAAAAAAAATTATCTACATGACTGAATAATGACAATAAAATTTTTACAATTTTAGTGAGATTTTATATAAATATTAATATTATCTTTTTATTAAAATACATTTTTTATTTTAATAAATGAATGATTTTTTGTTTTCTGAAAAGAAGAAAAATTTAAAACTGAATAGTCAACTATGCTTTTTAGTTGAAAATGATTGAAAATTTTTGTTATAAATTATCATATATCTATAAGGAAATTAGTTTTAGAAAAAAAAAAAAAGCAATATTTGTTTTTGTCTCCACTTAAATAGAAGTTAAGGTTATAATTATAGATGTTTTAGTTTGTAAGTCTATTTCAAATATGCAATCTAAATTTTGTCAAGTGTCAATTATGGTGTGAAAAAGGGCCCTTAATTCCCTTTTTTTTTTTTTTTTTAATGAATATCCAGTTATTATTTGAGCAACATATCATGATTTTGGAAAGGGTCAAAATATTAAAAACAAAAAAAAAGATTTTCTCACATATGTTAATTACTCTTATTTTCATATCAATATATTAATATATTATTTATTGACAAAGACACATTTCGAGTTTATAAAATTTACTGAAAGTCATTCCAGTATTTTGGAGGTGATAAACTTTTATAAGGTATGCGTGAGAGATTTCGATCACATAATAAGGTAATAATCTTACCATTCAATTGAAGAGTTAAACAAAAAAAAAAATAGAGAGTTGAAATATAGAAAAATGTATCATTCTGAGTTTAAAATGATTATGTGGGGGTAAATTGTATGAGAAGTTATCAAATTTTACATAAATTTTATTTTAGTATATATATATATATATATATATTGAGCACTGAAATTATTAATCTCAAATTGTGACAAGTGTCTATTCTCATAATTTAGTATTTACTTATATTTATTTTTTAGAATCTTGAATATTTTTCTTTAAAAAAATATTAAAAAATCATTTTTTTCTATGTAACTCTGTTTTTTTCCTATGTAACTGTATTATTTTTTAATGTAATTAAAATAATATTATATATATCTCAATGCTACTAAAATTCTAAATAGATTTATACACTACATATTTTTCTACCTTATATCACTCAAATATCTATTTTTAAAACATTAAAAATTTTGTTTTTTAAAAAAATTAAAAGTATAATAATATAATAATTATTTAGTATTATTTTTCAACTAAAACACTACTATATACTCTAATACTAATATAACAATTTTAAAATTAATCTTATTATAACTAAAACATTATGGTAACAAAAATTAAATTTATAACTAATCTTATTATAATTAATCTTCTAAAAAATAAAGTAACAATATGATCAACCAAATAAAACTCTTCTAAAACTTTATGTGTAACATTATTAAATCTCAAAATAAACCTCTATATTATTATACTATTAATTGAAATTTATTCTACTAATATTTATTTATGCTAAAAATTTTATTATACTCTTTTTCAATCTATATAAACCCTCTATATAAATTTTATTATTTATATATATCATATAATTTAAATTTTTCACTAATAAAATATATTAAAATATAAATAAATAAATAATTGCCACATTATAATCCAATTCAAACAAATATCATATCACACTACCACATTATCTTTTTTATGAGACTATTAATAATAATTTTATAAAGTTTAGTGTAAAAAAAAATAAAGTAAAATTATGGTCAACCGTCTCATGAAAAATGTGTCATGGCAATATGACATAGTAATTTTATTGAGTTGGATTGTAATTTGTTAACTCTGGTATGCCATGTAAACGGAATTATTTTGAGTGACTTATATGTATAGTTAAAATTAATATTTTGTAAATAAAAAGATATAAATTGAAGTTATAGAAAAAAATGAAATTTAGTGTAAGATTTGATCATTTTAATTGATTATGTATGTAATTTTTAAAAAATATTAGAGAGTGGATTAGTTTCATTTAGCAAACCTTTAAGCCACTTTGCTATTCATCCAAGTTATATTGATCAAATATAACGAAAATTTTTAATATTTATAATACAATTATTAAAGTTATATTAAAAGTATAATATTAAAAATATGATTATTAAAAATTATATTAAAAATATTTTTAATGTTTATAATATATCTATTAAAATTAATACGTATAATGAAATATAATTTAACATATAAATAATTAAATAATAATAAATGTAAAATTTGAAAGTTCTTAAAAATTAATTAATATTTATAATAGTCATTAAACATATGAGAATCAACTTTTGTAAATGATTTTATCAAACATATAACATTAATCCTTAGTTGACTACTCGTTCTTCTTTCTCTCTCTTTCTTCTTCCTTTCAACTTGGTAGTTTTTATAAGTGATTTTTAGGGTAGTTTTGACCATTTTTGGTCACCGATTTTTTTTTCTTTCTTTTTAGCTTGTTTTGCACTTAAATAATATGGATTGAAGTTATAATTTTTAATTTTAATATGTTTTTCTTAGTCTTTTTCTACTATATCTTCATATCTAACTCGAAGTTGTAGTTTTTTTTTCCGTGATTTTGTGGTTAGATCAGTTTAAGAGAGCTTCAAATTAGGAGATCTTGATTGTATGAAGTGTTAAGAGGTTCATATTCAACACAATGAGAAATTGGAGATCCAAATTTTTGTTTGATTTTTCAAACTTGATGTATTGCTCTTCTTTCAAGTTCAGGTGCTTCTATTTCCTTAAAAATAAAAGTAGAACTGTGTATATCTCTCTATCTCTTAGAGCTAAGCACACAATAAATTTATAGATGATACCCATATCTAGTTTGGGTTTTAAATTTTAGTATTTATAAGTTATAGTTTCCTTAGACTATATGTTCTATTAGTCTGAAAAATTAGTTTTTAGTTGACAAATTTGATGGTTTATTGTTATATCTTGTAAATTCTTACATATCTTTATTTTATTGAAATATAAACTGATGTTAAAAAAAAACACATAACGTTAATAAGTTACAAACTATCAGACATAACTTAGCTAAATAGGTCCTCAATCAGCTAAATTAAACACAATTTTAAATTAAAATGGTAGAAATTTTATTTTGAAAAATTTAAACATTATATATAGTGTATGCAGTTGTAGCCGTAATGATTAAAATCTCTCGGACGTTGGAGAGACTTCGGGTCGAGTGCCTTTGTGGATGGCAAAAAAATACCATGAGGTTAATATGGTCATTGTTGTTAAGAGAATAACTGAACCTCAAAAATGATACAAAATATTAGAGACTCATGACATGATGTTGACGCAACAAACCTCCTACAACAAGAAGAAATAAAAAGTACGATCCAATCATTTTTTAACATAAAAATTGGCTAATTTTCAGTTAATTAAATTGAATTAATCAAAATTTTTATAATTTTAAAAATTTTAAAAATAATTATATCAATAAAAAAGATATTTATTGTGTACTTTTTATATTTTAGTCTAATATATTATATTATATTATTTTTTATATTTGAAAAAATATTTTTTTCATAGCAAAACTAATCTATCTCTTATATGATTATTTAGTTAATATATTTGAAAATAAAATAAAATAATCATGGTAGCAAAAAAAATCTCCCCCTCCACTTTTCTTTTCTTTTATTTTTTAAAAAAGGGACATAGCAATATAATAATAGAAAAATAACAAAGGGGGTTGGTGGTGGTAATGGTAATCACCTGTGTCCCTGTTTTTCCATTATAAATAGAAAACACTACCGACGTTTCAGCTCGTGCTCTACCTTTCCAATTCCTTCTACTTTCTCAACCACCAAACACCTCAAAACCTTAACCGGACCACCCGCATCTATATATCAAAATTTTCAACATGCCGGCAGCTGACACCTCATTACTCTCTGGCCATGGCCAAACTGTCTGTGTCACCGGAGCTGGTGGCTTCATAGCTTCTTGGATTGTTAAACTTCTTCTTGAAAAAGGCTATACTGTTAGAGGAACTGTCAGGAACCCAGGTTGGCTGGCTATATATAAAGAAGATTTTTCATTTTTTTTATTTTTTTTCCCTTTAAAGATTGATTCTTTTGTTGTTTTTATTAAATGGGTTGTTTTTTTTTTTTTTTGGTTTTAGATGATCCCAAGAATTGTCACTTGAGAGAACTGGAAGGTGCTAAGGAAAGATTGACTCTATGTAGAGCTGATCTTCTTGATTTTCAGAGTCTTAAAGATGCCATTATGGGCTGTGATGGTGTTTTCCACACTGCTTCTCCTGTTACTGATGATCCAGTATGTTTTTTTTTTTTCTTTAAAACCTTTTAAGTTTCTGTTTTAATGCTAAGGAAAGTTTTCGCCATACTTAAGAAAATGTAGGAAAATTTGCTCTCTTTTATTTTTTATTTTTTTAAAAAAATCTCGCCTGCTTCCGCCAAACTCAATCCACTGTAGGTTTGTTCGCTGTGTCATTGGGTCCCTTTAAAACGTTTTATATTCTTTCTTTTTACGTAGAAGGTCCATTTTACCAAACTTTATATTTAGTAATTTTCTTTTGAAAATTTAAAGGAAGTTACGTGATAAAGAAAACAAACCTCCTCATCATTTTTTTGAACATAAAGCCTACCCATCATTTTTTTTTTTTTGAGGAAAAAACCTACCCATCGTTAAATGAATGAGTTCATGTTTCAATTAATAATGTTTAACGAAAACAATAGTCGACTGTGATTGATGTGTTTGTGGACCATCAAAAGTCCAAGTATAAATTATTTAAATTACATATTATATATTTTTTAAATTATTAATATTAATTGACAAAAAAAATTATTAATATTAAAAATTCATTAAATTTATAATTAATTCAGTTATATTCGAAAATAATTATAAAAATAAACAAAAAATTTTCAACACTTAAAATCACGATAATGTAACGTACATGATTGATTATATTTTTTTATTTTATTTTTAATATTTTTATTACATGATTTATTTACTCGGGAAGGTTATGTAGTAAAACATTAATGAGTTAATGTTTCAATTAATAATGCATAATCATTCCTTCAATGTTGCTACTAAACTAGTAGCTTGTGATCCAATCAATGATTTTAGGTCTTAAGAGTAGGAATTGGGCAATTCTAAAGATCATATCTTTATTGAATCTTCGAATTTCAATTATGGTATTGATGGGAAATTCTTACCTTCACCACCCTATGTGCCAATACACCTATGTTAGTTAAGATGATGTAAGGAAAAGAACTTTTGGGCAATGTTAGCATTTATCACGTGATTCTGTCGAAAGAGATGATGCTCAACATGTTCATGTTTCCATAAAACAAATGATTAAACCGGCCGCTTAAAGATGATAACAATAATAATAATAATCATTATGTTTTTGTTTAATTTTGAAGGAAAAAATGGTGGAACCAGCCGTGAATGGCACAGAAAATGTGATCATTGCAGCCGCAGAGGCGAAAGTTCGACGAGTGGTGTTCACATCATCAATTGGTGCAGTTTATATGGATCCCAACAGGGACCCAGATGTTGTTGTGGATGAATCTTGCTGGAGTGATCTTGAGTTTTGCAAGAACACTAAGGTCAATTCATTTACCATGATTAATGCTTACTACTTGATCATAATTTAAGCGCTTACAGCAGAGCACAGAAAGTAGGTTCCGAGTTAAAATGGAATCAATTAAAGCAAGTAGTCTTCCGCATCCCCATGTGTTGAATAGGTCTACTTTACCTTCCAATGCTTGTTACTTCAATTGACTGCTACTGAAGGTTGTTAAGATTGAAGTAACTAGCATTTGAAGGTAATGTTTGGATTGTTCATAGCTTCTTGAGCTAAGACTTTTCTTCACACTTTTATTTTATTGTGGGGATGAAATTTCATAGTATAAATTGCAGAATTAATACGAGTGGTCACACTTTTATTTCTAGTTTGACGAATTGTTACTTTTTCTGAACTGAGGATGTATTAGTACCTGGGTGGTATTTAATTGCAGAACTGGTACTGCTACGGAAAGGCTGTGGCAGAGCAAGCAGCATGGGAGGTGGCTAAGGACAAAGGCGTGGACCTGGTTGTTGTGAACCCGGTGTTGGTGCTTGGACCACTGCTGCAACCCACCATCAATGCCAGCATCATCCATATCCTTAAGTACCTAACTGGCTCAGCTAAGACCTACACCAATCATGTTCAAGCATACGTCCATGTTAAGGATGTGGCACTTGCGCACATTCTTGTCTTCGAGACACCCTCTGCCTCCGGAAGGTACCTCTGCGCTGAGAGCGTCCTCCATAGGGGAGATGTGGTGGAAATCCTAGCCAAGTTCTTCCCAGAATACCCTGTCCCCACCAAGTAAGTTCTCTTGCTTTTGATGCGGTAGCAACTAATCTGCCTGTCACCGCACAATCTTACCATCAAAGATCAGAATACTTTTTTTTTTTTTACTTGACAAGTCAAAGATCGAATGGTTAATGACAATAATTATTTTATAACACTAAAAAATTCAATCACTCTCTTAAAAAAATTTTTTTTATCACTAAATCAAATTATATATATGGATAATAATATATATAGCGTTGACAATAATTAAAAAAAAAAGACAATAATTTTATAATTTTTTACCCTTGTTTCTATTTTATTAAAAATAAATTTTTAATGTGATGGGCCACGATTTTTTTTTTTCATTGCCTCCCCAATAATTTTTTTTGCCACTATATATAAAATATAAGTACAAAAGGGACGTCTAGTGTGCCAGATCATTTTAAATGAAAAAGGAGAAGAAAATTAATGCTTAATTATCTATTAATTTTAATGGGTAGTAAGACATATCTTTCTTTAAAGGGCCACGTTTCTTTTATTGATTAGGACATCATCCGTCCAGTACAATACTATAATATAAACTGTGGAAATCATTTACATTTCGAGCAAATTTGGAATGGGTCCTGAATGCGAGAGAAGGGGAAATAAATAAACAAATAGAAGAAGTCCTTTCAAGTTTTGTGGATTGACTCTTTGGGAATAAAGAATCATTACTATCTAAAACGATGATGATATATTTCATTTGAAACATTAAGCAACAAAACCCTTTAGTTCCTTTCTTGTGAAACAAACTTGGGGGATCCCTTATTAGCCTTAAATCCTATATCCAATAATCAAAATGAAACCCTTTTAATTATATATTCCAAAGTCTCATTCATATGAAGTAATTTCAAATTAAGGAATTAATGATGTTCGGTTCAGATCCTTTCACATGATAGATGTTGTGTAACTTTAATAAGTGTATAAAAGGGTATATATAGATTATTTTCTTTATGGTAAAAAAAAATTGAAGAAAGATGTAATATAGGATTTCTGACATCAGCCATGAGGTACTAAAAGTAAGACTAAAGAGTTAATTAATTAATTATTTATTTATGAGAGGAAGGTAGAACCCAGGAAGAGAAATAGGAAAATTCATCTAAAAATTTGTTGTGGCTGTCTTTTGTTCTGTACTTTTCTTTGTGGTTGAGCAGTTGCTGTATCCACTTTGACTTCTCACGTAATCTCACCTACAAAGATGGACTTGATCTTACAAAAAAATTAAATAAATAAATATTAGAAAAATAAAAATAAAAATAAATTAGTGGAGCTAAAGGACCCTTTACCAACTCTAATGTCGTTATCAAATGTGAAGAGTGGATGAGTTCTTCAAGTTAATCTATTTCTCATTATTTCTTATAATATATATATTTATTTTTTTTCAAGAACATTGGAGTCTCCCCAAATCATTGATTTTTTTATGTGGTCATATATCCACACATTCATGTATCACTAACATTGGAAAATGCCTAATATTCTTTCTTTCTCTAGTATATATATTTTGTTCTAATATTTAGCGTTAAATAAAATTAATATGAGAAATGGTGAAGCACTTGATGAGCATCAAGCATATCTTCAGTTCGAGACTTGCCATCCTCCTGACCAAAAAAAATATTGGCAAAATTAACTGGTAAATGAGTGTCAGGAATAAATGAAGAAAATTTTTATGGTTATTGAAATTTTGTGCATGTTCTTCCTAAATATATGTAATTTTTTTTCTCATGGTTATTGAAATTTTGTGTTGTGAAAAAATTGCAGGTGTTCTGATGAGAAGAATCCAAGAGCAAAACCATACAAGTTCTCAAACCAAAAGCTCAAGGATCTTGGGTTGGAGTTTACAACAGTGAAGCAGTGCTTATATGAAACTGTTAAGAGTTTGCAGGAAAGAGGCCAGATTCCTGTCCCAAAACAGCCAGAAGATTCCGTTAGAATTCAATCTTAATATATATATAAATACATATACATATTGCTACCATATATATGTTCCCTAAAATGGTAGCAGTTGAGTTCTGAAGATTGAAACTCCATAGAGAAGGCGGAGGAGGAGGAGGAGGGTGCAAGTGTTATCTTAAAAATAAAAGAAGGAAAAAAGAGATGTGCAATTGTTGTTTGCCTTTACTATCCAAATTGTGCTACTAATTGTCACATACAGTATATGTGTTTAGAGGTTGTCTGTTCTAATTATGAGACTCTTAATTAATATAGATTTCTCTTAATTAACTAAGTTTTCCACTTATTATTCTCACTTATATTTCTTTGCATTCGCCAGCTCGTGACATTTTTTTAGGGAAAGGGTCTAAATAATATTTATCTCAATTCTCACATTAGCACTTAATGCTTTTTAAGGTTCATTTATGACCCTTATGTCATCAGATTCTGTACATTTAAGCACAATACTTTAACTCTTTTAGCTTTCCCGTTCGTATTGCATATGTGGCTCACGTGGAGCCTATTTAATTAAAAAAAAAAATTTAAAAAGCATTTGCAAGGAAAAAAAAAAACGTGGCTTTTCCTGCTCCTCCTCCATATTCTTCTTCTTCTGACTCTTCTTGAAACGTTAAAACAGAGCAATTGAATAAATAATATTTTTCTTCTTCTTCTCCTTCATCTTCTTTATATTCTTCTTCTTTTCCTTTATAATCCCAGCTTGCTCCAGCTCAGCCCAGTTGAATAAATAATAATAAAAAAAATTTCCATTTTCTCAGCTACCGAAAGGAAAAAAACAAGAAAATTTTTACGTAACTTTCTCTTCAACTCGACTGTCTGTTTCTATATCTATGTATATATGGTAATGTTGAGGAATAGCACTAATTGAGAAGCACACATGACCATATATACTTGTCTAAGTATTCATTTCTAGCAATTTTTGTTTTGCTGGGCTGGTGTTTGATTAAATGCCGACGAGAGTGTTTGAAGTGTATGTTCAAGTGTTGCTGTAGATACTCCTTTTCGCACTGATTGATTTTGTATATATGGATTTAGCATGTAGTATCCAGCAACCTAATGTCTTTCATGGAAACAAATAATGTTCGAGGTTGAGACAAAGAAGTTTTCGCTATAATGTGGTTGATCCAAATATTGTCTTGAAAGGTAGGTCCTCAAAGAAGAGAAGCAAAAGCTTTGCATATAATGGTGTTTGTTTGAATTCGAGTTGGGTACATGGAGGTGGATTTAATAGTCATTTATGGAAGGCTAGCTGACAAAGCGGAAGCTTAGCTTAAATGGGATAAATGTTGTTTGCCGGTGATTCAGGTATGAATTACTGTCAAATAAACCTTTTATAACCTATTAATTTATTGAGAATATTAGGAAATAAACATCAATATTTATTAATTTACGTAAAGAAATATCAAAAATTAAAAGAAAATAAATATTGTCTAAAGCAACTAAAAAAAACATATAAATACTATTTGGAAAAATCCTAAAAGAATAGGAAAAAAAAATCCAACAAAACACTTAAAAAAAAACACCGAACTTCAAACTAAATTTTGAGATCCCGAATGATGGATTTTAGGTCTAAAGTTGAAGTGCTAGAGGGGAACTATAACATTTGTTATAGAGCTCTGAATCAACTTTAGCTTGATATATTATAAGCTTCGTAGTTCAATTGGATCTATAAGTTAAAACAACTTGAAAGTTAATTATGTATTTTGAATTTCTTCTTAAAATCCAAGCTTTTCAAATACACCAACGGTATTTGATTCACATCACTAGCTCATTCTTTTTTACTTTTGGTGATGGCTTTAATGTTTCAAGAAGAATAAGAATATGAAGGAGGAGGAGAAGCCATTCTTTTTTTTTCCTTTCAGATTTTTTTATTTAAATTAAATGGGCTCCATATAAGTCACATAAGCATTACAAATAGAAAAGCTAATAGAGTTAAAATATTGTGCCTAAATGTACAGAATCCAGTGATATAAGGATCATAAACACACTTTGAAAAATATTAAGTGTAATAGTCCTAATTTTTTTATATGTAGTGTTAATAAGATTTAAAAGTTATATTTATTTATTTTATTATTTTGTGATTTATTATCATTATTTAAGTTTAATTGAATTTCTACATAAATAAATTATTTTAAACGTTTAAATTTCATTGTGTATATTTAATATTTTCGAATACTATTATTTTATAAACATTAATTTAGTGCATAGTTATTTTAATGTTATTTTTAAATATTAACATTATTTTATTAATTGACGTGATTTGAGTATTATTAATATTTTTAAAGTGTCCCACTACCATTATTAATGTTATTATTTTCATTGTTATTTTATGTGGATTATTATTATAAATATCGTGTGATATTATTATCACAGTATTATTTCCATATTAACATCTTAAGTACATTATTATTATTTTAATAACACTAGTTTATGTGCATTATTATGTCACGACCCGAACCCGAGGGCACGTGACCGGCACTAGGGAATGGGTAAGCATAAGGCCCCCGAAACCCGTAGTAAGCCTAAAGGAAAAGAAAATAAAACCATTCATATTTTAAACTTTAATTACTAACAGAACATATGATCAAACTGATTTTCTCAAAATACAAAAATTCAACTGGTTACTAAAAATGTGTTTCAACATCTCATATTATAAATTGAATTTAAATCTTATACATGAGTGTGTTTTACACAAATAAATTACACAATTATGTTTAAACCATACAAATCCTTAGTACATACACTACTACAGTAACCTAGATTAACACATAGTACAGCTTACAATGACCTACATAAAATAGCCGGTGAAGAAGAAACCCGGCGTGGAGGCAGTCTGAGGTTGAACTTCCAAGCTCCTGAAAAAAAATAAATTGAGGGGAATCAGACCTCACTGAGTAAGTCAATAAAAAGAGCTGTATGGTTTGAAAACCCTTTTTGAAAACTATATATGTTTATAGTGAAAATAATTTAAAATGTATAAGTATAGCTTTTAAAAAATCTCGGTAGAACCCTAAACCCAAAATCTAAATGGCCAGCTAGGCCCACTTATTCCAACTAGACTACCGGTCCTAGAGAGCAAAGGCATCAATCGAGGCACCAAGCCGTAGTCATTCACTTAATCCAAATATATGGCACTGGCGGTTCCCGAGAGCAAAGGCATCAATCGAGGCACCCATCCCAGTCCATTATTAACCTTTCAATCACTGGCAGTCCCCGAGAGCAAAGGCTTCCACCGAGGCACCCGTCCCAATTTAACATTCACCAATCATATATATTACAGATCCATCTCTCAATCTCTACCATGTGTACATAGTCTTGGTGAAGCCCACCAGGTAGCCCGTTCTACCAAAAATTCTCAAAATCGATTTTAATTAAACAAAATGCGTTTAAATATTAAATAACAGCATTAAATTAAATAAACCATATAATCAATATTAAAATATGAGTGCATGCATTTGTTAATTAAAACACACGCACATATCATTCTATCGATTTACAGGATGAATGTGAAGGCTGACGACCACGCGTCTGCCTCGCTCTCACAGCTTCTACTTTGAAATGCTCTAAAAGAGAATAACAATCGACTTTTAAAATATGACTATGGAATCAAAACCAACAATCAACAAAATAATGAAATTCCAGGCTGACTCGAGGAAAATCGGGCAAGACTCGCTAGACAGGATATAACCTAACTAACGTTAGAAATTTTACGGATATCACGTTTTACGAGAAAATTTACTGAAATTTTGGTAGAGTCTCCTATGTAAAACGGACATCTCTCTACCAAAGGTAGAGCCAGACCTGCATAGAAAATGCACTACTAATATCCACAACATCCACACTCGAGTCGGGCTCTCAAAACTACACTTAGCCTTGACCGAGATCACAACTCAATAGAATATCGAGAATTAATAATATTTATTTCTCAAACACATATTTCACATACACATATACTAAAAATAGACAAAAATATATAAAATCTCAATTATTCAAAATTAACAACTAAATTTGTATTCCTTCGTCAAAATATAATTATACCCTGATTTAAAATCCATTAAAATGTATTATATATATATATATAATATTTGGGATTTAATATTTAAAATTTACACTACTTAGGTAAAAATACCAATTAATTTATAAAAATTGTCTAAACCCCTTAAATATTAATAAAACTAATTAAAATATATATTTAACTATATTTAGCATAAAATTACATTTTTACCCCTAAAATACATAAATTACATAATGTGCTATTAATACTAAAAATAATTCCTTAAAATTATTTAATCGTGCCAAAAATTTATTTTCTCAAAATAAATCTTCCTAATATAATTAAAACATTTAATCAACCAACAAATTCTCTCCCAAAAATATTATTTAACCTAAAAAATCAAATTTGGCATAAACTCAAAAATATCTATAAAAATAGTATAAAAATCACAAAAATTATAATTTGAGTTCTAAAATTAATAACATTCACTAATAACCTCAATTATTAAAATCTCATAATTTTTAACCATAATTTTTGAAAATTAACATAATTGTTAATTAAATACCTAAAATTTACATTATCCTCTAATTAACACACAAAAAATTCTAAAACCTTAAATAAAATTAATAAACTCAAAAAAAATTAACTATACTTACTCTAATCACTAATTACACTTAATAATAGAATAGAATCAAGTAATTAAAATGACAAAAAAATTCAAATAAAATTCTGGAAAAAATTAAATAATTCCCCAAAAATTCTAAATGAACAACATCAACCTCATTATACACTAACAACACCATTTAACTAGATAATCTATCAAAAAACTCAAGATCAAGGAAGGAAAGGAGGAAATCGGGTGAGTATTACTCACCTTCAAACTGCAGAAACAAAGAAGAAATGAGGGGCTCGTTGTCACCGGAGAGGGAGGCTGAGGAGGCAGCAAATCACAGCAGGGAGGCAGCACCTGTGAAGAGAAGCCGAAACCAGGGAACTCCAGAAATGCAGGTTGTCGCGCGATGAAGAGCTGCTGTGAGGTGAAGAAGAAAAAGAAAAAGAAGAAGGAAAAAAGGAAGAACAACAGCAGACAGCTCGGTGAGGATGGCAAGCGCAGGTTCTTTGGCAGTGATGAAGATGGCATGGTGAGGGGAGAGTTGGTGAGGATGGTGAGTGAGGAGAGGAAGAAGACAGTGAGATGAGGGATTTTCGGGGCTCTCCTATCAATATAACCTATATATATATATATATAGGTTATATTGATAGGAGGTATATATATATATATATATATATACATTATATTATAACCTTTAAATAAACAAATATATATATATATATATATATATATATATATATATATACATATACTACATGCACACATATATATATACACAAATTATTTTAATGCACACACCCACCTAAATAATATTTAACCTAAATTATTTATATATGTGCATATATATATAAGTAGGAACATATACACACATATATATATATTTATAATTATGTATATGTGCATGTACATGTACATGGAAATACATACATAGCCATAAAATTTAATATAATTTAAAATAGCAATAATAAAAATAATAATAATAATAGTAATAATATATGTCATTTCTTAAATAATGATAATTAACAAAATAATTAACAATAATATAATATAATCTAAAAGTATTTATTAACAATTCAAATATAAAATTACTTTATTCAATTAAAACGTAAGGTATTACATATTATTTCTATGATTTTTATTTTATTAAATATACATTATTTGTATTATTAATTATTTAATAATTATGATTATTATTATTGTTATTTTTAAATAAATTTTATGTGTTTATTTTTATGTGTGTGAGATTATGTGTGTGTGTGTGTGTGTGTGTGTGTGTGTGTGTATACAAAACATAGAGCAGGGTTATTTTCTTCCCTTTCTTCACATAATTTCGACCCTCCCTTGTCACTGTGCTCCTTCTTCTTCCTCACAATTGCTAATTCATTACCAGTGCCATCATCTTCTCCTTCTTGTCATCACTGCCATTGAAGTGCTGCAGAAGCCATTGGTGGACAACATGCAGAAGCAGTAGCGGCAGTAGTAGGGTACAAAGATCGCCGGCGACTTCCCGACGGTGAGAGCTGATATTTCTTGGCTAGTTCGACTCCTTAAGCCTTGGAGAAGACAATGTTAGTCATGATTTGAGCTCAAACTTAGTTTAGGGTGAGTTTTTGCATATTTTTTTTAGTTTATGCCAAATTCTTTTTAATTTTTTTTTTAGCTTGAGTTTAATGAATTATTGATAATTTATTTTAGAGATGATGATCTATGCATCTTAATCTACTCATAGATATTTTTAATTTATTTTTCTGATTTTGTTTGATTTTTGGTTAATTATTGAATATTTTAATTATATAAAATGAATTTTTTGTTAATTAATTAATTAAATTATGAATTTGGTTAAATTATTGTTGTTATATATTGTTATTAAGTGTGGTGTTGAGAAATTAATTTTTGGGATTATTATATTTTTATAAATATTTTAAGTTTATGTACATTTTGGAATATTGAAATAAATGTGCCTTTTGGTTGAATTTAGAGTTTAATTTTGTGTTTTAGTTGATATTGGAATGTTATTTGTTAAAAAAAAAATAATTTTTATGAATTTAGATAATTTTCATGAAATTTTATACAATTTATGTGTATTTTGAATTATTAGATTAAATATGTAATTTATATAAATTATTGGTTAAATATGTGTTTTGGTTGATATTAGTATATTATATGTTGATTAAATAATTTTAATGATTTTCTATAATTTTTGAGGAAATTATTTAGTATATTTAAGTATATTGGATATTTGATATTATAGGAGTAAATTTGTAATTTTGTGTTAATTATAGTTAAATATTATATTTTAGTTGATTTTATAATTATTTAAGGTAATAAAATGATTTTTACAAATTAATTATTATTTTTAACTAATTAATACTATTTTTCAAAAATTATTTTCAAATAATATATTATATATATTATTTTGGAAATAAAATGGGTTTTAAACTAATTTTATTATATAATTAAGCTATTTAAGCAATTAAATGTGAATTTTATTATGTTATGTTGAATAATTATAAAAAAATTGAATTTTTATTAATATTACATAATATTTGAGATTTTAATAGTTAATTGTGATAATTTTAGAATATTATGTGAATAATAAGTGTATTTATTATTTTGAGGCTAAATGTGTATTTTATTATTTTTGTGATGTTAAATTGTGATTTTAAATATTATTTACAATTTATGTTAATTTAATTGTAAAATGGGAATTTTATTTCATTTATGAATTTTTATTATCAAATATTATTTAAATTAAACTTTTATGTTTTAATTGAAAAATAAAGGTTTTTAAATATTTTTATGGGTTTTTGATGATTTTTATTATTTTACTGTCTAATATTGTTGTTTTGTAAATTGTGAACCTCGGTTGGGGATTTGTGGAGTTTAAGGTCTCAACTCGAAGTGTTGTACTTTGAGATTTTAGAAGTATAATTTCTATGTAGGATCAGCCCTACTTTTATAGGGAGATGTCCGTTTTATAGAGGAGACTTTATTGAAATTTCGGTAGATTTCTCGTAAATCGTGACAATTGGTCCAAGTCTAGTTTTGAATTTTTGATTGAGTCTGTCTATAGTAATCCTAAAAGCGTAGAGTTAGAAATTTATTCTGATAGTTGTTATTTTATTTTTCTAGCTGCGCTGAGACTGAGGCCTAACGGACTAGGCCCACCGAGTCTGTCTCATGGAGCGCTAATCAGTGAGTTATTATATTGTATATATATGTATTGCATATAGAATGCATGACTTAGAATTTCTCATTTTCATTATATTTTCTTTGAAAGTAATTTAATTTATAATATGATTTGATATATTTTCAGTTTATTTTTAGTATATCCTGATATATATATGTTTGCATATTTTCTATATACATTTAATATATCACTGATATATTTAAAGTTTATTTTTGATATGTGTATGTTAGATAATTAGGTTCATTGTAGTATATTTTTTTGGGTATATATCAAACTAAATGCATTTTTTAGTACATATACATGTTTTAAATGTATATTCATTCATAATTGTTTTATTAAATGATTTGTGTACTTTAGATATATTTTTAGTATATTTTAGGTATACTCCTAAATAATTGCATGTCATATTATTGATTTATACTTAAATTATTTTTAAGTATATTTTTGATATATTTTCCAAATAAATGCATGTTTTATTATTGATTTAAATGTAGCATGTTTTTAGTATATTATGGGTTTATTTTAGTATATTTCATGATTGATTTGAATTTATTTTACATATATATATATATATATACTTGAAATATAATTAGTTTATTTTAAGTATAGTTTTAGTATATATATATGGTATATTTTGCTAGTATGAATGTCATTCTACATTATTTATTTTCTAATGTATGATTTATTTTAAATGAAGGATATCAATAGAACGTGCTACCTAGTGGGCAACACTAGAATCGTGTACGTACCAGTGCGATAGATTTAGATTTGAGTGAAGAATTAATTGTGGTGATTACGATTTGATTAATGTTATTGAGTTATGATGTGATTGTTGGAGCTCGGTTAAGCAAGTGTCTCGGGGCCAATCACACTGATAGTTAGACTATTGGAGTTCGGTTGACTTAGTGTCGGCTTCGGCTAGTCCATGATATAATCTGTATAGCTATGAAATATAATCTTAATGGAGCTCTGGAATTTGGTATCAGAGCCTTGTTTTTGCATAAGGTGGAATTGTTATAATTCATATGAAGATTGAAAGAGAAGAAATTCTTAAACATGACAGAACCAGAAAGCTCTTATGTTCCCTCTTCTACTCCCTCTGTAATATGTGATTATAAGTATGTGCCAACTAAGTCTGTTGCCATTACCCTATCACCCCCCATCAACCAAACCACCCAGAAAAAGACCAACTACTTGTATGAATTTACTTACCTTCCTGAAGATCAAAAGATTGAAGAATCAAAATTCCCCCTGTTGAACCCTTATGATGCCTTTTCAAAATCCAAAATAAACTGGAAACAATCTTTTAAAGCTCTTGTAAACCGACCCACTTCCTCTATAAAAGAATATGTTCAAGCCTCCAGGTTTGATCAACACCATATACCAGCCTCTCAGACAGAACAATTTGTGACCTTAGAAATTCCTCCAGAATTTCTAAGAACTTGGCTAAACCAGGGATACACTCATATCCACTTTGGAGCTATAAGGTTAGAACTCTCCTACCATGGCAGAGCAGGGCAACCTGTTTTCTCTAGGATCGCTCTTTTGGATTCTAGATATAAACAGTATCAACATAATGTAATTGGGACCGTAGAGACATCTTCAAATGCTGGCTTAGTATTCTTTACATTTTTCCCAAATTATAATCTGGCCCTTTCTGATCCCCATGCCTTGACAGCTTTAAAAGTCCAACTCCAAATCCTTGGTGCTGAACAAATTTCCACAGCCAAAGTAGCCACCCTTCACTACCAAATTGTCTACCGTCTCCAAAACCATGCTATCAACTTGTCACTACCATGTGTCCAAAATGATGCTTTGTTCATAAAAGCAGACTCTAATAATACTCCCACGTGCATTCACACACCCAAACAACTTTCTAGGAATGATTTGTTAAAATTATTCCCAGAAAAGTGGATCACCAATTATGAGAAGTTGCATGAGACAGTGGAGCCAATTCAAGGTATAGACCCTGTGCATATCAAAAGATCTGATGGATTAGTTGATACGATCTTTAGGAGAAAACAAGAGACTCCTATAATTTTTAATACACAGTTTATGATCAATCCTTGGGATCCAGAAGATAACATCCCTGTAGCCTCTTTTGATAATTTTGGAAGACCAGTCTATGCTTTTAAGCGTAATGGTCACTGTTATTTTGATTATTGTGATTGTGATGATTGTTATGCTGCATCCTACTTTGATGATGATGAGAAGAAAAAAAAAAGAAGAAGTCTCCAGGAAAATATAGTGAAAAGGAATTCAGAAGAAGATATGAAGATGGAGATTCAAGCATCTGCACTCTGGGACAACCTTCAGGAAAATATGATTATCTTGTATCATATTCTCCTCCTACTTGGTACAAACCACCAGCTACTCAAAATATTCCTCCTGAACCTTGCAAACCTCAAATACCTCCTTCCCAGCCAAAACCTAAGGCAACTCCTCTCCCATGTTACAAAAAAGCTTTGAAATGGGTAAGAAAAGAAAACTCAGCTGAGATTCAAAAGCCAAAGTCTTTACCCCAAATCTGTATGTTCCAACCCACAAATTTTTCTCCTTTAACCAAAGAAACAAAAAACCAAATTACCATGCAACCTTTTATCCTGGAATCAAACATTGTTGATACAGATGGCAGACCTAGACAAACAACTCCAGCTGAAGCAGTAGTCAACTAGCAGACACAAAATGCTTGTGCTCAAAATCAAAAATTGAAGCTTATTGAAGAAAAGATTGATGGAGTTGTTGAACATATGAATTTGGCAGAAAAAAAGTTCCAGGCCTTTGAAAAACGAATGACAGTCGTTCATACAGAATTACAAAGGCAGATAGAGATGAAGCACCAAGAACTTATGCGAATCATCAGCAACAAAGGCACATTGAAGAGCATTCAAATGAAAGAAACAGAAATTTTAAACTTGAAAGCCCAGGTTGACCAACTTGAAAAAGATCTTAAAAGAAAGAAAGAAGAGTTGTCCGCATAAACCTCTTCAAAATCCTTCTCTCCAGATCCTTTGGGTCTTTTGTACAGCCCTTATTCAATTCCCAGTTCACTATACACAACCTCTTCCACCCAATCTTTATTTCCTGCACCAACAGCCCCCTTGAATATTCCTCCAAATTTTCAAGGATTCAAATCCTCATCAAAAACCCCCTCTCAAACACAGTCCTCTGATGAAACAACAACAAAGAAAGGAAAAACAGTCCATTTCTCTCAAACTGAGAAACCTAAAATAACACCTTCTGAATCATTACCCAAAAATACCTCACCAACCTCATCACCAAAAGAGCCAGAACACCCTCTAATGATGGTGAATCCTATCTCTTCCTTTTTGGAAAAATGTGCTGAAAATGTCATGCCCAGATTTTCAATTGAATCTGATTCAAAAGAAAGTCCATCTTCTGAATCTTCAGAAAGTGACTCTGATTCGGATTATGAAATACCATACCAATTGATGGTTGATGATGCTACATCTTCTAGAGGACCTCAAGTTGAAGAAGTTGATGATCCAGAAGAAGAATTTGAACAGCCCAGAACACCACAGCCAAATCCGCAGACAAATTTCCAAAAAATATTGGAAGTTACTTCACCCTGGATGATGTTCCTCCTTCGCAATACAGGAATAGATTTCTAGAATTTAGAGCATGGATAGCTGGACAAATGCTTATTCCTAGAGCAAAAATCAGGGTTGTTATTAAAACATTTCTTGCAAAAATGGTGGGAAAGCTAGCAAACTGGTATGCTTCTCTCAATGCTTATACTAGAACCCAGTTGATGGATGCCACATCACCGGAAGATTTCCTAGGACTCTTGCATTATGAGCTCTTAGGAAAATGGGATGATGATCTTTAAGTTGCACGAAAAGAGTATTACCAGATGAAATGTTATTCACTACAAAGAAAAGATCTAGAAAGACATTTCCAAAATATGTCTACTAGATTTTACCTGTTAGGAGGCACTGCTAATCCTGATTTAAAACAAGCCTTTTTGGCTTCTATTCCTGAGATTCTTGCCTCTCGAATGTTTTTAATCCTTCAATAATCAAATTACAAAGTTGGAGATGTGCCAATGGGACATTTGTATCAGATCATGATTCAGGCTCATACATAGTTATGTGATCAAAGGAAGATGATTAAGCTATATCTGGGCAGTAGGAAGAATCCTTTGGGAAAACTTTCATGTGACAGGCCTGATTTGCAGATCAAATGCAAAGATACTGATGTTTGTGTTTGTCCGTCAAAGAAGAAGAAACATTTCTTCAAACTGAAGAAGAAACATTTCTTTAAACTGAAGAAGAAAGGGAAAAGATCCAAGTTTAAGAAGTGGAAGTATTACAAGAAGAAAAAGTTTCGTGGCAAAAAAAAAAGCTGACAAATCCTACATCTGTGGGAAAAAGGGTCATTTTGCAAAAAGTTGCCCTTCAAAAACAAAGAAGACTGAGCAAATGATTCAACAAATTCAGCAGATCACTAAAGTAGATTTGAATGATGCTGATCTTGAGTCTCTCTTTTCAGAAAAAGAAGAAGCTTCACCAGAATGTGTTTTTGCTATAGGCCAAGAGGCAGACTCAGAAATTTCCAGCTCTGAAACAGAGTCCTGGAATGACCAGTTCTTAATTTGTGGTGATAATAGAGACATGATAGCCCTAACTCATGAAAAACATCCAATACCTTTGTTCCTTATCCAAATTTACCCAACCAGTTATTCCAAACCCATAAAACTTGTAGCCTTGATCGACACTGGAGCCAAAACTACCATTCTCAACCCAAAAGCCTTGCCTAAAGAATGTTGGAAACATCATTCTGAGTATTTCTCTACAGCTAATGAAGAATTACTTGAAACTAGCCTTAAAACTAGACACCCAATAAAGATCCAATTCTTTCCAAATTATTACACCTGGACACATGTTCTTGGATCTTCTTTACCTGGAAAAGATATTGTCATTGGCTTTGATGTCTATTGGAAGATGAAAGACTTGAGAATTCTTCCAAATGGACTCAAGTTCAAGAAATACTTTCAACCATTCACCAATATTTCATCTATCCTTTTTGTTGACCAAACCATTTCTCAACCAAACCTTCAAACTATTCATGAGTTCTTATTAAAAGAATGCAGTGCTCAGTCTCATACAGAATTTCTTCAGAAATGCTCCTCACCATTGTGGAAAAATGAGGAGTTCTTCATCTCCTTACCTTTCAAACAAAATGAAGATGTCAACCCAACAAAGGCAACTCATCCAGGAATGACTCCCTCTGATCTTAAATTGGCAATTGAAGAATGCAACCAATTGAAAGACCAAGGCCTAGTTGCTCCCACAAAATCAGAATGGGCATGCCAAGCTTTTTATGTAAACAAAAGATCAGAACAAGTTCGTGGAAAGAAAAGATTGGTGATCGACTATCAGCCTTTGAATTTCTTCCTCAGGGATGACAAATTCCCTTTGCCAAAAATTTCCTCATTATTTGCATTTTTGGCGGGAGCTAAAATCTTTTCAAAATTTGATTTGAAGGCTGGATTTTGGCAACTTGGAATCAAAGAGGAAGACAGATACAAAATGGGCTTTTGTATTCCAAACAGACACTATCAATGGAATGTGCTGCCTTTTGGACTCAAAGTAGCCCCATCACTATTTCAACGGGCTATGATCAAAATCTTTGAGCCCATCCTCTCCAGCGCTCGTATTTATATTGGTGATATTCTTTTATTTTCTGCAGATATAAAAGCCCATGAGAAACTGCTCCAATAGTTTGCTAATCTTGTACGACATTATGGTGTTATGCTATCACCCACCAAAATGTTCATTGGCCAAACAGAGATAGATTTTCTTGGAATGAAATTCAAAGAAGGGAAGTATCTTCCAGGTACTCATGTTGCAACAGAACTGGATAAATTTCCAAAAGAAAATCTTTTTGTCAAACAAATCAAACAAGTTCTTGGCATTATCAATTATCTCAGGGATTTTATTCCTCACTTGACAAAGAAGACAACACCTCTCAGAGCTCTTCTAAGAAAGAATCCTCCACCATGGTCCTCAGAACAAACAGAAGCTTTTGAACAACTCAGAATTTGCATAAAGAATCTTCCTGATCTCCAGATTCCCTCCACAGGAAAAAGAATTCTTCAAACAGATGCAAGCGATCAATTTTGGGGAGCTATTCTTTTAGAAGAGGATGATAATAAGAAAAAATGGATTTGTGCTCATACTAGTGGAAAGTTCACAGATGCAGAATGCCATTATCACTCAACCTTTAAAAAGGTCTTAGCAGTTAAATATGGCATAAAAAAGTTTGAATTCCATCTAATTGGTCATCATTTCAAAGTTGTGATGGACTGCTCATCATTTCCAAAAATGCTTGAATTTAAAGGAAAGACTCTGCCCCATCCTCAACTTCTCAGAATGAAAGAATGGTTCAGTAAGTATCACTTTGAAGTAGAACACATCAAAGGAGAGGATAACCTGTTACCAGATCTTTTAAGCAGACCACCTATCTCTTGTGAAAAACCCTTTCAGGTAAAAGTTCTTCCCATGCTATACATGTATCAAACTATTAATGCCAACTTTCTTGAAAAAGGTATTCCTCCATCCTTACCATCACACATTTCCATGACCATCCTTAATCAAAAGGCAAGAACTCAAATTTTTGAACTTCAATCTAGACTAATCAGAAAATATGGGTCAGATTTCTTTCACAAATTAGGCTTTCATCCTATCTATCCTTTCACCTGTATTTTCAGCTTCCTAAACCAAAGTCCTGGAAACCAATTTTATTGGCCTCCTGAATTGTTAATCTTGTTTTGGTATCTTTGTCATCTATATTGGATCTCATTTGATCTTCAACCATTAAAGCTTGCAAGGTATATCAGCCTGCTTGAGAAGAATGAAGGTCTGAATCCACATTTGTCAACATTTCTCAAATGGTTCCAGAATTTGTCAAGATGGAAATCCTATTTGACAAATGAAGCTTATACTCAACATGTGGCACCTCCTCTCAAATGTCATACTATCTTCACCTTCAAAAGAACTTTCTTCAAAGCTAAAGGTGTTTTCACTGATGTACCATGTTTCAATATCTATGGGACTTATAGACACTCAATGATGCACTATATTACCATAGATACCACAGATCCTTCACCATGGAGAGAATTTCAAAGACACATGTTCGAGAAAAATGGAATTATTCCAAAGGAGATATGGCCAAGGATATCTGATGATGCCCCATGGGAAATATTTCCTCTTGATTATGAGAAACAGCTGTTAGCAGATAAAGAATATTGGGAAAAGACACAAAGGACTACATCAATCCCGTCTCACATGCAAATTGATGATCCTTATCAAGCCAGCTCATCTGATCCTTATCAAGCCAGCTCATCTGATCCTTATTAAGATAGCTCATCTGATCCTTATCAAGCCAGCTCATCTGCAGAACAGATATGGTTAAACTCTTTCAAATTAAAAAATTCAGAGGACCCACGTATGCCAATAGCAGGACACTCACAGGATCCTGATGAAGACTTTTACCATAGTGAAGACAGTGTTGAAGGTAAGAATCTATCTCCAAGTCACGAGCCAATTAGTCACAAATGGTTATAATTTAAAGATGTTACTTTTATCAGTGGATATCTATCCATGTTTGTCTGTTTATCTTTGTTTGTTTGTTTGCTTGTAGGCCTTCTTTTATCTCAGCTCCTTCTCTATATAAGGAGCTTTCTGTCTTAGTTGAAAGGCAGAACCCCTCTTGTAAAAATTTTCAGAAGCTAAATAAACCATGGCCTTTTAAAAGCCTTTCTTCTTCTCTAGCAGTTAGATTATGAATTACAATTATTCCACCTATCTAAATTAAGGAGTATGCTCTGTACTTGCCTCAATGAAGGATCTGGTACATCAGAAACTTAATTAAGAAGATGATCCAGTAACCAACTCTATTAAGATTATAATTTATAGTTGTATAGATTATAAAAAGGGGACAGGCTGTCTGGCCGAAAATTGGTTGTGTGATGCTATAAGTACGGCTTTGGCTAGTCCATGATATAATCTGTATAGCTATGAAATATAATCTTAATGGAGCTCTGGAAAATTGGTATCAGAGCCTGGTTTCGATCCTGGGACCTGTGGGTTATGGGCCCACAGGCTGTCTGGCTGAAAATTGGTTGTGTGATGCTATAAGTACGGCTTTGGCTAGTCCATGATATAATCTGTATAGCTATAAAATATAATCTTAATGGAGCTCTGGAAAATTGGTATCAGAGCCTTGTTTTTGCATAAGGTGGAATTGTTATAATTCATATGAAGATTGAAAGAGAAGAAATTCTTAAACATGACAGAACCAGAAAGCTCTTATGTTCCCTCTTCTACTCCCTCTGTAATATGTGATTATAAGTATGTGCCAACTAAGTCTGTTGCCATTACCCTATCACCCCCCATCAACCAAACCACCCAGAAAAAGACCGACTACTTGTATGAATTTACTTACCTTCCTGAAGATCAAAAGATTGAAGAATCAAAATTCCCCCTGTTGAACCCTTATGATGCCTTTTCAAAATCCAAATAAACTGGAAACAATCTTTTAAAGCTCTTGTAAACTGACCCACTTCCTCTATAAAAGAATATGTTCAAGCCTCCAGCTTTGATCAACACCATATACCAGCCTCTCAGACAGAACAATTTGTGACCTTAGAAATTCCTCCAGAATTTCTAAGAACTTGGCTAAACCAGGGATACACTCATATCCACTTTGGAGCTATAAGGTTAGGACTCTCCTACCATGGCAGAGCAGGGCAACCTATTTTCTCTAAGATCGCTCTTTTGGATTCTAGATATAAATAGTATCAACATGCTGTAATTGGGACTGTAGAGACATCTTTAAATGCTGGCTCAGTATTCTTTACATTTTTCCCAAATTATAATCTGGCCCTTTCTTATCCCCATGCCTTGACAGCTTTAAAAGTCCAACTCCAAATCCTTGGTGCTGAACAAATTTCCACAGCCAAAGTAGCCACCCTTCACTACCAAATTGTCTACCGTCTCCAAAACCATGCTATCAACTTGTCATTACCATGTGTCCAAAATGATGCTTTGTTCATAAAAGCAGACTCTAATAATACTCCCACGTGCATTCACACACCCAAACAACTTTCTAGGAATGATTTATTAAAATTATTCCCAGAAAAGTGGATCACCAATTATGAGAAGTTGCATGAGACAGTGGAGCCAATTCAAGGTACAGACCCTGTGCATATCAAAAGATCTGATGGATTAGTTGATACGATCTTTAGGAGAAAACAAGAGACTCCTACAGTTTTTAATACACAGTTCATGATCAATCCTTGGGATCCAGAAGATAACATCCCTGTAGCCTCTTTTGATAATTTTGGAAGACCAGTCTATGCTTTTAAGCGTAATGGTCACTGTTATTTTGATTATTGTGATTGTGATGATTGTTATGCTGCATCCTACTTTGATGATGATGAGAAGAAAAAGAAAAAGAAGAAGTCTCCAGGAAAATATAGTGAAAAGGAATTCAGAAGAAGATATGAAAATGGAGATTCAAGCATCTGCACTTTAGGACAACCTTTACGAAAATATGATTATCTTGTATCATATTCTCCTCCTACTTGGTACAAACCACCAGCTACTCAAAATATTCCTCATGAACCTTGCAAACCTCAAATACCTCCTTCCCAGCCAAAACCTAAGGCAACTCCTCTCCCATGTTATAAAAAAGCTTTGAAATGGGTAAGAAAAGAAAACTCAACTGAGATTCAAAAGCCAAAGTCTTTACCCCAAATCTGTATGTTCCAACCCACAGATTTTCCTCCTTTAACCAAAGAAACAAAAAACCAAATTACCATGCAACCTTTTATCTTGGAATCAAACATTATTGATGCAGATGGCAGACCTAGACAAACAACTCCAGCTGAAGCAGTAGTCAACTGGCAGACACAAAATGCTTGTGCTCAAAATCAAAAATTGAAGCTTATTGAAGAAAAGATTGATGGAGTTGCTGAACATATGAATTTGGTAGAAAAAAAGTTCCAGGCCTTTGAGAAACGAATGACAGCCGTTCATACAGAATTACAAAGGCAGATAGAGATGAAGCACCAGGAACTTATGCGAATCATCAGCAACAAAGGCACATTGAATAGCATTCAAATGAAAGAAATAAAAATTTTAAACTTGAAAGCCCAGGTTGACCAACTTGAAAAAGATCTTAAAAGAAAGAAAGAAGAGTTGTCCTTACAAACCTCTTCAAAATCCTTCTCTCCAGATCCTTTGGGTCTTTTGTACAGCCCTTATTCAATTCCCAGTTCATCATACACAGCCTCTTCTATCCAATCTTTATTTGCTGCACCAACAGCCCCCTTGAATATTCCTCCAAATTTTCAAGGATTCAAATCCTCATCAAAAACCCCCTCTCAAACACAGTCCTCTGATGAAACAACATCAAAGAAAGGAAAAATAGTCCATTTCTCTCAAACTAAGAAACCTAAAACAACACCTTCTGAATCATTACCCAAAAATACCTCACCAACCTCATCACTAAAAGGGCCAGAACACCCTCTAATGATGGTGAATCCTATCTCTTCCTTTTTGGAAAAATGTGCTGAAAATGTCATGCCCAGCTTTTCAATTGAATCTGATTCAAAAGAAAGTCCATCTTCTGAATCTTCAGAAAGTGACTCTGATTCGGATTATGAAATACCCTACCAATTGATGGCTGATGATGCTACATCTTCTAGAGGACCTTAAGTTGAAGAAGTTGATGATCCAGAAGAAGAATTTGAACAGCCCAGAACACCGTAGCCAAATCCGCAGACAAATTTCCAAAAAAATACTGGAAATTACTTCACCCTGGATGATGTTCCTCCTTCACAATACAGGAATAGATTTCTAGAATTTAGAGCATGGATAGCTGGACAAATGCTTATTCCTAGAGCAGAAATCAGGGTTGTTATTGAAACATTTCTTGCAAAAATGGTGGGAAAGCTAGCAAACTGGTATGCTTCTCTTAATGCTTATGCTAGAACCTAGTTGATGGATGCCAAACCACCAGCTAGTAAAAGGTTGCATGGTAATTTGGTTTTTTGTTTCTTTGGTTAAAGGAGGAAAATCTGTGGGTTGGAACATACAGATTTGGGGGTAAGGACTTTGGCTTTTGAATCTCAGCTGAGTTTTCTTTTCTTACCCATTTCAAAGCTTTTTTGTAATATGGGAGAGGAGTTGCCTTAGGTTTTGGCTGGGAAGCATACCAGTTTGCATCCATCAACTGGGTTCTAGCATAAGCATTGAGAGAAGCATACCAGTTTGCTAGCTTTCCCACCATTTTTGCAAGAAATGTTTCAATAACAACCCTGATTTCTGCTCCAGGATTAAGCATTTATCCAGCTATCCATGCTCTAAATTCTAGAAATCTATTCCTTTATTGTGAAGGAGGAACATCATCCAGGGTGAAGTAATTTCCAGTATTTTTTTGAAAATTTATCTGCGAATTTGGCTGCGATGTTCTGGGCTGTTCAAATTCTTCTTCTGGATCATCAACTTCTTCAACTTGAGGTCCTCTAGAAGATGTAGCATCATCAGCCATCAATTGGTAGGGTATTTCATAATCCAAATTAGAGTCACTTTCTGAAGATTCAGAAGATGGACTTTCTTTTGAATCAGATTCAATTGAAAAGCTGGGCATGACATTTTCAGCACATTTTTCCAAAAAGGAAGAGATAGGATTCACCATCATTAGAGGGTGTTCTGGCTCTTTTGGTGATGAGGTTGGTGAGGTATTTTTGGGTAATGATTCAGAAGGTGTTGTTTTAGGTTTCTCAGTTTGAGAGAAATGGATTATTTTTCCTTTCTTTGATGTTGTTTCATCAGAGGACTGTGTTTGAGAGGGGGTTTTTGATGAGGATTTGAATCCTTGAAAATTTGGAGGAATATTCAAGGGGGCTGTTGGTGCAGGAAATAAAGATTGGGTGGAAGAGGCTGTGTATGGTGAACTGGGAATTGAATAAGGGCTGTACAAAAGACCCAAAGGATCTGGAGAGAAGGATTTTGAAGAGGTTTGTGAGGACAACTCTTCTTTCTTTCTTTTAAGATCTTTTTCAAGTTGGTCAACCTGGGCTTTCAAGTTTAAAATTTTTGTTTCTTTCATTTGAATGCTATTCAATGTGCCTTTGTTGCTGATGATTCGCATAAGTTCCTGGTGCTTCATCTCTATCTGCCTTTGTAATTCTGTATGAACGACTGTCATTCGTTTCTCAAAGGCTTGGAACTTTTTTTCTGCCAAATTCATATGTTCAGCAACTCCATCAATCTTTTCTTCAATAAGCTTCAATTTTTGATTTTGAGCACAAGCATTTTGTGTCTGCCAGTTGACTATTGCTTTAGCTGGAGTTGTTTGTCTAGGTCTGCCATCTGCATCAACAATGTTTGATTCCAGGATAAAAGGTTGCATGGTAATTTGGTTTTTTGTTTCTTTGGTTAAAGGAGGAAAATCTGTGGGTTGGAACATACAGATTTGGGGTAAAGACTTTGGCTTTTGAATCTCAGCTGAGTTTTCTTTTCTTACCCATTTCAAAGCTTTTTTGTAACATGGGAGAGGAGTTGCCTTAGGTTTTGGCTAGGAAGGAGGTATTTGAGGTTTGCAAGGTTTAGGAGGAATATTTTGAGTAGCTGGTGGTTTGTACCAAGCAGGAGGAGAATATGATACAAGATAATCATATTTTCCTAAAGGTTGTCCCAGAGTGTAGATGCTTGAATCTCCATTTTCATATCTTCTTCTAAATTCCTTTTCACTATATTTTCTTGGAGACTTCTTCTTTTTCTTTTTCTTCTCATCATCATCAAAGTAGGATGCAGCATAACAATCATCACAATCACAATAATCAAAATAACAGTGACCATTACGCTTAAAAGCATAGACTGGTCTTCCAAAATTATCAAAAGAGGCTATAGGGATGTTATCTTCTGGATCCCAAGGATTGATCATGAACTGTGTATTAAAAACTGTAGGAGTCTCTTATTTTCTCCTAAAGATCGTATCAACTGATCCATCAGATCTTTTGATATGCACAGGGTCTGTACCTTGAATTAGCTCCACTGTCTCATGCAACTTCTCATAATTGGTGATCCACTTTTCTGGGAATAATTTTAACAAATCATTCCTAGAAAGTTGTTTGGGTGTGTGAATGCATGTGGGAGTATTATTAGAGTCTGCTTTTATGAACAAAGCATCATTTTGGACACATGGTAGTGACAAGTTGATAGCATGGTTTTGGAGATGGTAGACAATTTGGTAGTGAAGGGTGGCTACTTTGGCTGTGGAAATTTGTTCAGCACCAAGGATTTGCAGTTGGACTTTTAAAGCTGTCAAGGCATGGGGATCAGAAAGGGCCAGATTATAATTTGGGAAAAATGTAAAGAATACTGAGCCAGCATTTAAAGATGTCTCTACGGTCCCAATTACAGCATGTTGATACTGTTTATATCTAGAATCCAAAAGAGCGATCCTAGAGAAAACAGGTTGCCCTGCTCTGCCATGGTAGGAGAGTCCTAACCTTATAGCTCCAAAGTGGATATGAGTGTATCCCTGGTTTAGCCAAGTTCTTAGAAATTCTGGAGGAATTTCTAAGGTCACAAATTGTTCTGTCTGAGAGGCTGGTATATGGTGTTGATCAAAGCTGGAGGCTTGAACATATTCTTTTATAGAGGAAGTGGGTCGATTTACAAGAGCTTTAAAAGATTGTTTCCAGTTTATTTTGGATTTTGAAAAGGCATCATAAGGGTTCAACAGGGGGAATTTTGATTCTTCAATCTTTTGATCTTCAGGAAGGTAAGTAAATTCATACAAGTAGTCGGTCTTTTTCTGGGTGGTTTGGTTGATGGGGGGGTGATAGGGTAATGGCAACAGACTTAGTTGGCACATACTTATAATCACATATTACAGAGGGAGTAGAAGAGGGAACAGAAGAACTTTCTGGTTCTGTCATGTTTAAGAATTTCTTCTCTTTCAATCTTCATATGAATTATAACAATTCCACCTTATGCAAAAACAATTCCACCTCATTCAATATTTTCTGTACTTATTATATTTATTAAAGTAGAGTTTGACATTTGTGAGAAATACGTGTATATATATATATATATATATAAAAGAATGCTTGACTGGATATGGTTATATTGTATGTATATATAGTATACACTCAGTGAGGTCTGATCCCCCTCAATTATTTTTTTTGCAAGAGATCCTTTATCGTCAGACTTTAGTAGTAGAGTTCTTCACCAGTGTTCTTCCGTCCCGGTTATTTTATGTAAATGTATATTTTGAACTTTGATTTGTATTCTAGAAACTACAGTAGTAATGTTATTGTATCATAAGAGTATTATTTTGTCTGATACTTTATACTCTGAGAATTGTATTTGAACACTGTATGAATATATATTTATTTATGAAAATATATTGAGTATTCATTTTCATATATTGATTTGAATTTTTTTAATTCAGTTATACTTTTATCTATTTATTGTATGTTTTTATTTTTCTAAGGTTTGCTATGGGTTCCGGATTTGAAAAAATTCTCGTTTTCTACCTCCAGTCATGACTCCTAATTTTGGATCGTGACTTTAAATGTCAATGTGAGAATTGAGGTAAACATTAGGGTCATATTTGGACTTTTTTTTTCTATTATTAATTTTTGGCAATATTATCATTATTATTTTTTTAATTTTACTTGACTCATGACTATTTATGAGTAAAATAATAATTCCTTTCTCTTTACTTTCTCTCTTTTTATTTTTGAAAATAAAGTGGGGACGATTCTATAATTTTACTTTAAAATGTCCATCATATTGATTTTTTACTTCTCTTTACTTTCTCTCAAGTAATTAAGAACTAATGAACTATATTAATTTATAACTATTTTGTAATTATTTTATAATGATATATTAAAACATTTATAATGGTTTTATCAATCGATACTGCCTGATTAAAAATTACTAAAATCAATATATATTATGTTGTATTTAAACATTTTTTTTCGAATGTTACATTATTAAAATTTATCATTGTATTGTAGCATCTCATTATACACATATATGGACCGTAAAAGTTTTATAACAAACGAAAACAATTTTCAGATAACTAATATGAATGGTTATTGCTTATTGTCCGCATATTAATTAGTTCCACCAAGTACTTAAGTTCATATATTTTTTACTTTAAAAAAAAAGTTAATATATTTTTGATTAATAAAAGTGTTATATGATTTAAATTTTGATATGTATATGATAAAATATAGTGTTCTCTTTTAAATTGGTGAAGATAAAAATTAAAATCTATACCTTCAAGTTGTAGAATTCAGATATTTTTTAATTCCTTTACACGGTACGTGTGGAACAATTTCACATTTACACGTACTTAGTTTAATCATTAGAACTTCGGACAAAAAAAAAAAAAATCTTCTCCATTGCGAGCC